>OX940925.1:4186818-4619778 GCA_954870645.1 Agrotis clavis
GATCACGATTAGGCCCGCTTGCACGAACCCGAGTTATCTTTTAACTCAGAGTTAGTTGCTAACACCAGGTTAAATTGACAGTTTGTCATACAATGTTGTCAATTTAACCTCGTGTTAGCAACTAACTCTGAATTAAAAAGATAACTCGGGTTCGTGCAAGTGGGCCTTAGTGATCTGAATACCCTATATTCCAACTACTTAACTCCGTCGTAACATCGTCCGTCAATCACAGCATAAGTTGTTAACTTCCCGAAAGAACGCACTTGTTATAGGGCGTGGACCCATGTCTACGGTGCGGCGCCGCCGCCGCCGTGCCGCGCTACGGCGTCGTGTACCAGCTCAGCAAGTGTATCCAAAAATAGAAATTACAGATTTGGTTTGATATGGACCGCGAAAGACGTATCCCGCTCCTGTTGCTGTTAAGACGACGAGAAATGAAGAAAAAACAAAATTAAACAAAATATTGGGTAACGCAATATCGGGTACGCCGTGGCACGGCACGGCGACGTGCCGTCCGCCGGCGGCGGTGCGGTGCCGTTGCGCGGCGAGCGGCGCTGCACCGTGGACATGGGTCCACGCCCATAGTCCGAGACCCGACAACACAACACCGCCTTCAGTCGTCTTTGGCTGGCCGATCACGTCATAGAAGTCTTCTGACATTAAGTTGACATCGCTTCCTGAGTCAACGAGCGCCATTCCTTCGGTATTTTCAACAAGAATAATTATAATCAAAACCGGCTTTCCCGACTTTTTGTTAGGTTTGTTTACAATCTGCAAAACTTCTTTATTTTCCCGACAGTGACAGCTGTCATCCACGTCATCGCCTTTAGAGGCGCCAACATAATCCGTAGTGAACATGGCGGACGCACGTTGGCAGGGCTGCGTTTAAATCCTTTATCCAGTTTAAATTTATACTGACTAAATGTCAAACAGCCCGTTTAAGTACACCGAGAGGTGAAAAATTATACCAATTAAAATTTAATCTGCCCCGTTTACGGTCGTCCGCTGGTCTATGTTTTTACTGAAAGGAATAAATTTTTGCGACCTTTTTACCTCGCAAAATTTTATCCTGCTGTCAAATTGACACTAAGTTTTGTTGTTTTGCGCGATTCGCGCCGTAAAAACGAATATTATTTTTATTTTAGAGAGTAAATATTATTTGTGGATTATGGATTTATATTAAACCGGCAAATTGATTATTAATGTTCAATAAACTGAGCTGTCAATTGAATTTGACAACTAACATTGACAGAAACTTATGACTCCGTTCAGCGAACCCTCGCTAGTTTAATTTTTTACCGGCGAAATATCGCCGGAAGATTTAAACGCACCCCAGCGCTGTCGGTCGTCTCCGCCGCTGATTGGCCTACTCGATCGGCTGTCGTAGTTTTCCGAAGGCTTCCGATCGTCTTCGCGTTTCGTCGCCGCCGTGCACTTTGAAGAAATATGGCCGAATTCATTGCATTTGAAGCACTTAAAACCTTTTTCCTTATGAGGACAGGTTTGCGATGAATGATTGAGTTCTCCACAGCTATAACACCGCAACCCACTGCTTCTATTCTCCTTTGAATTTCGATTGTGGCTACTAGATCTTTCATTACGTTGCGTGTAACGCGCCTTCATTTTTTCTTTCACTTGTTCATAAATTTTCAGCTTTTCCTTCAGTTCACTGTAGCTCGTAACACTATACAATATATTTAAAAACAGCATATGAAAGCAAAGGCTCTGCCCGAAAAGCTACATTATTGAAAAAAAATATTACTCACAAAAATGACAAATAAAACTGATGTTCGAGAACACATTACAGAGTTTATTGACCTGGTAGACAAATTAAAAGACATGGAAATAGACATAAATAAATATCTATTAAGCTTATTGCTATTATATTCATTACCAGAATCCTATGCCGAAATGCCCGCTGACATCCTCACAAAAGCATTGTGAAGTGAATTAGAATAAATCTGTAATGTTTTAAGTTTTGCTTTTATATAAAGTTAGAATAGGTATGCTCGTTAGGGGGAGTGTTAAAATGTTATAATCGTTCGTCCACTCACATCCCTATGTTGTGTGTGTCGTGTCGCATCACTACCATTGCGTGTTACGCTAGTCTGTAGTGTTACGACTGTGGTTCATAATCTTAAAAATGTCTGCCTTTTTATTTGAACTGAAAATATGTTAAAATACTAAATAAAAGATTCTAACGTGTCTTAAGTGGTTTATTTAAAAACACAATCAATTGCGTTGCACTCTGCGATCACGGCCAAGTCACTATTCGTGGCAACTCTAGTTAAAGCCAACAAAGATGAACAAAAAAAAATTTGGTTTGGTTGACCTACGAGGTGTGGCAATTAAGATCCGGGAATTTAGTTATAATTTAAAAACTGGCAACACTTTTTCTTTTTTCGTATCATCTGTCTAAGAAGGGGGATCTTCCTTTTGGTTAGAGGTCAAAGTATATACTTAGCACGTTTGGTTTGTGTTTTATGCGTATTTTTTTGCAAGTTACTTTTTAGTGGAGTAGTGAAAATGTGTGACGTTACATTACAAGCAAAACGTGTTTAGATTCAATTTTTTGTGAAATCTGGCGAAAATTCCTCGGAAATCCTCCGAAAATTGCAGGAGACGATACCATGTCAAAAACGCGTGTCTGAATGGGCGAAGCGGTTCAAGGAAACGGTGGAAGACGATCCACGTGAAGGAGCTCCCGTCACCTATCGTACTGATGCGAATGTTGATCGTTTATGCATGTTGATCATGTCTGACCGTCGCCTCAGCATTCGTGCATTATTAAACATCAACAAAGAAACGGTTCGCATGATGTTACACGAGAATTTGCACATGCGAAAGATCTACGCAAAGATGGTGCCAAAGTTGCCAAGTTGACACCCATGAACAAAAACAAATGCGGAAATCGATTTGCGAGGATCTGTTAGGAAGCATTAAGAGCCACGGCAGAGACTGGGTGAGTCGGGTAGTCACTGGAGAAGAGACTTGGAAATTTGAGTATGACACTGAGACTTTACTAAGTTGTAAAGCTGAGGTTTCAACATATCCTCACTATATTCTATGCCTTTTTCTGTTAACGAGGCCTGTAGTTCAGATTTTTTGGCATTTGATGTTGGCGCCGGGTCATACTGTTTATTATGGTAGGAAACATTGTCAACTACTACGACGGAATTACATGGCAGATTAGGTATTAATTGAGTTCGCAGCCATTTTTCATAGTTATCAAAATTCATAATTATTGTCGTTGTAGTCGCCTGTCCTAATACCTGCTTTAAATGTAATGCATTTGGAATAAATCCTGTCTCGGACCCAGCATGAACAATGACTACCCGCTGTCTTTTTGAAATAGGTTTTTAATATCTTTAGTTGACTCATCTGACCAGACTTTAGGAGTTGAATGTGAAGAATCTACATGTGATTCATCCGTATAAACTATAGAAGTCTATATATAGACTTGAAGGAAAGTCCTGGGTCATTAGTTTTAAAAATTCAACTCTTTTAAATATAATATTTGAGGTCTCTATCACCTGCCTATTATTTTCAGTGTTCTTCCATTTGAACCCTAAACTTTTGATAATTCTCCTGTTTCGTTCAGAGCCTTGAAAATGTGTATCCTGCTGCAGTTTTCTTCAAAGTTTTTCTATAGTGGCCAATTCTTTTTCGGTGATATGAAGATTGTATATGCACCTTTTAATTACTCCCTGGTCAAGATTATCAACACCTGTGATAGGTTTCGCTCTAGGACGTTCTTTTTCCTGGTTTTCTTAATACAGAAAGAAACTCTTTCACAATTCGCCTCGCAGTTGCAATAGCTATGTTCAGCCTCCGCTGTTCTTTTTTGAACTTGTTTTAGTTATCTCAATACACTGTTATATCCCCAAAATAATAAAATGGCAATAAAATGTTAGAAATCCGTCGTAGTAATCCGAAAAGCATATTTAATGTTCTGAGCGCAGCCATTCGAACAATTCTTCATCAAATAATACTTCAAAAAACTGAACAGGGTTTTCAAGGTTTTCCAGGAAATCCGGTTCCCAGTACTCCTTCTCAGCCTTTTCTGGAATATCTACAAGCCTCCAAATTCTTGTGACTTCAACAGTCAACACGTTTTTTTTTGGGCTGTGTCACCGTCGTGGAGGTGGGCTATGGAGGCTGCGACACTGACGATGTGGAAGATATTGAGACCACTTTTTCTTCATCTCCTTTTCCTCATTCACTATCCTAGACTCAGGTTGAGATGATTTGGTGACCTGGAGTTCAGCTTCTGCAGGTAACTGATTTCTTGACAAATAATATTAATACTTGCAAACTTTTCATCACCGCTGTTCGTCGCTACTTTGCTAGTTATCAGGTGCTGTGATGAATATATCAGCCGCGAACACGTCATCATCTTCTTTCAAGGTCGAGATTGTCTGATTCATATTCAATGAACAGTAAAATAATATCAAATTACGTGTCAAAAATTACATGTGCGTTTGTTCTTACTGCTCCGATAATGAAACAGTATCTAAAACTTACACTTACCCACAAATAAGGAAGTAATAAAAAAATATTACAAAAATACTTTAAAAAAAAAAATGTAACCGCCTTCAAAACAACCACAAAAAAAGGGTAAAATAACCTACAAAACTTTTCTTTCGAAAGTCGGTGACTTTTTTATTAATTTCATTGTCTTTTTGCCACCGACTTCCGAAAGAAAAGTTTTGTAGGTTATCTAATAGGTTATCTGAGAGTTTCTCATAATTAAAGTAAAATGCATACTTTTATTTTAATATTATTTGCAATTTTATTTTTCTCTAATATTTTCAAAAGTTCTCTAGGATAAAATGTAAGCTGATTTAAATTGTAGGTTAGTAAGTTGGATATTTTTTTCTACTGTAATTTATTGTTTGAGGTGTAGGAATGTTAACGTTTCAAATGGCCCGCGGCTTCGCTTGCGTTAATTTCGAATTTGAGAAACAAAACGGATCGTGTCAGTGGCGCCATCTACACCAATTCAAACATAGATAAACACAAAATAACAGATTGATTTGATTGCCATTAACATTCCTACACCTCAAACAATAAATTACAGTTAAAAAAATATCCAACTTACTAAACTACAATTTATCCTAGAGAACTATTGAAAAATATTAGACAAAAATAAAATTGCATATAATATTGAAATAAAAGTATTTGAAACTCTCAGAATAAATAAAAAGAAAATCAAAAAGTGAAAAAGAAAGTGCAAGATTTGATCTCGAAACCTAATGATCGTAAAGGTGCGTACAGACCATGTAACAATGTTATATAACATTGCTATATAACGCGTCCACACCATCTAACATTGTTATATAACATTTCAACATAAAAAATACCGTACACATTAGTGTAACAATGTTATATAACATTACAAAAAACTTTTTTAACACCCTTGCTCGTAAAGCTCATGTCATTCCACCAGTTTTAAATATGTAAAGCGGGTCATAAAAAACGCGTGTCTTACCAAAGCAAATAGTTAAGTTATAGTCCATACAAATTCCATAACAGTATTATTTGCCATTTCAAACATGGAACTGATCGCCGCCGCACGACTCCAGCTAACAGCTGCAGTGAGCAGCGCGCTGTTGCTATTCAAATTTCGAACTAATCGCCGCGCAGCGCCAGCCAGTAGGCAGCGCTAGCGCGCTGTTAAAATGGCGGGAAAGCAACAGTGTGCATTCACAGATTGAGTTTATTTAAAATAATTAAAAACAGTTTATTCGGTAATTTAAAAACTTGGCTGCATGCTCTAGCGTCTTTGCCAACATTTTCACGTAGCCACGGCAAAAAATAATCCTCGCGCCATTTTTCTCAAATTTTCTTTTCTTTGTACTTGTATTGTGAATATCTAAAAATGACAACTTTCAATAATGAAGATGAGCAATATATTACTTCAACTCCACCGGATATACTAACACAAGCGCGAACCGCATGCGACAGCTTGCTGCCGTCAATATCCAAGGACAGATTATACACAACCACGTATGAAAAATGTTTTTTTTTTCTGTTTCCTCGAAAATGTGTTAAAAAACGTCGTACGATATACGTGCGTATTGGTTATAATATGCTCGGCTCAATTACGCCCTCGCCTTCGGCTCGGGCTGAAATTCCGCCTCGCATGTTCTAACCATCTTAACGCACTATTAACAATGTTATATAACATTTTGTATATAACATATAGTTTGTAACATAATATAGTCTGTACGCACCTTAAGGCAAGCAGGTTCCTAACCAAACTAGCTGGCTCGCTAACAGTTGTTTTAAAATAGCGGTTCTTATACAAATGTCAAAAATTACTGAAAACCAACATAATTATTATAATTTACAACATTGCTAATCCCCCAAGGGGAATAGCATAACTGTAGGTTTGAGGAAAAATTGAATAAGTATTATCCAGTGGCCGCCAACTTAAAACATACATTTAAAACGACGAAGTTATGCGCGAACAAACTTAAAAAACATATACATATTATACATACGGTCGAATTGAGTAACCTAAACGTCGTTTTTTAATCTCGTAGACTGAATTGACAGGTGCAAATGGCAAACTGACACGAATTTCAATAGAATTTATGTCAGTTTTAACATTATCATTTGTCAATTTGGTCTACGAGATTAAAAAACAAACTTTAGAAGTTAGAAGTCGGTTAAAAAACAACATAAGTACCTAATTCAAAATTGCATATCTCCCAGTTGCAATAGCTAGCGTAATAATACATAGCCTATTGACAGAAGCATATTATTAGGAATATTTGAGGGAAATTTGATCGGAAAGTTTTCAGTAGTTTAGGAATTAACGCAAAAGAAAAAAAGGAAAAAAAAGTTGATTTGTCATCAGAATCGATCCCTTATCTCAAAAAAAAAAATACAAAAAGAAAAAAACTATTTAATTTACAGGAATGACAGCTCTACGATTTTATTACACATAAATGATATAGATTTGCATTTCATAATTATATTTCATTCTATCAAAATAGGTACATAATTATAGTAAATGGTAATGTGTGAAATTATAGATTATTGAGCTGTGTAGTAAAACTCTGAAAAAAAAAACAACGCCATCTATAAACATTAAATGAGTGAGCAAACGACAACGTAGTACAAATTGTATTCACCAGAGGCAGCACAGTAAAATTATTTAATAAAATCATGGAATTTGGAACTAGGAGCCCATTATTCCTTTTTTTTTTGTGCTAAGGGGATTTTAAAAACAAGGACATACTTTTTTCCAGGTCAAATTTAAACAGATACAGAAACTTCAATTTTCTTGAACTACATTTTCTCTGTATGGAATGAGAGCCCACGGCATGGGGAACAGCTAGTTTAGTTTATACATTATATGCATACAACTTTAATGTACTTTTCGAAAAAGTGTATGAATGAGATTATTATTTAGAATCGGCAACAACTTTGTTTACATTTTTAATCCAGTATTCCATTTCTTGGTACTCCAAAGAGAAAAAGAAAAATTAACCTTATTATTCTTTTTAGGTCCATCAGATTTGAAAGTTTTGACCCCAAAAAAAATGTTACATCAATAAAAGACTGCTACATGAAGTTCCATAAGAAACAGATGATCCCAACGAAGATTTGTGGAACACACCAAAAAGGAGGAAACAAATAGAAGCCCAAGATACTCCTAATTGTAGAAAATTAAAAACATTGTTAGTGTCTACAAACATGAAATTAAAACGTCAAATCATAAAAAAATACATCATTAAGGTGAAACAAGTCAACATTTTTTCCATAGAAACTTAGTTGGGGTTTTACTCCACTATTTGACAAGGTACATCCAAAGTTAAACATGGTATCGTTTTGTCTCATTATTAATTTTGTCTGTACGGAAGCAGAATTTTGAAATAACAAGCCATTAAAAAGTTACGAGCTTCCAAAGATTCGTTTTTATTGCTAATTTTAACACAACTTTGGGCGTAAATTAGAAATTAAAGACGCATCAAATTTCCAAAACAAAGTCCGTACCGACACAGCACATTTATCGAAGAATTCCACAAATTTTATTTGAAATTGATTGATGCAGTGGTTTTTTCATAAAACCCCTTGTCCCAAAGGCCGTTTCGTATTTTTTTACGCGCGCCTTTTACTCTGAATGATCGTGCATCTCACTGTATAATGTTTTCCCCTGTTTTCTCCACGGGGGGATGACGCTCGCGGACATATGAACAATATGGCTCGATTTCAGGTGATATTTCACCTGGTTTCATGGTTTTTGACCATGCCTGCCAGTGAGTTCGAGCTCGCGACTAGCGCCGCCTTAAATAATCAAGTTGGTAATAAAAATGTTATTGATTTGTCCAAACATAATTTTAGGAGTGAATCAAGTAAGTTATTAACAATAATGTGTAAGACTCTTTATTATTAGAAGGATAATTTGTTGGTATCGATTGTAGTTAATAAGATTGCTATAAAAAAATATCTATGGTATGGTACACAGCTGTCAAGTCTATTGACACTTGACAGCTGTCAATGGAAGCGCGGATCTGTATTGACTTCTTGTTGATTGTTCGAAGAGAAAAGTGACTATTGATTGTTGAACCGAACTGATAGAAAAATAAATAGTTTTCTTGTATACGCTGGATTTTGTTATTCTGAACTTTCCTCTACAATAACTACCTTGACATCGCACCCCCAGATCAACAAAGACGTAAGTGCAGATACGTCAATTTTTTTTTATTGCTGTTTTGGATAGTTTATGTAAAGATACATGTGCTCAATTTTTTCCGTTCAATTTGGACTTAAAATGAAGGTTTTATAACAAAAAAAAAAAAATTTTGGCGTTATTAACTTTAATATTTTTTTCAAATAATAAAGTCGATAAACCAACATAAGCACGTTAAATTTCATTAAAATACACCTAATCATGCTTAGGTTTTTGTTCCATCAAATAAAACAAAAACGTATAATTATTATCTCGTATTATGCTTTTTAATGCCTAATAAAAAAACGATTTTCATAAAATAATACCGATTACATCCCATCACAAATAAAAATAATCAAACAAAAAAAGCCGTATTTCTATGTTCACGGGTGCACTCGCACACAGTTTGGAAATAATCATGCTTACGCCTTTTTTCCATTCACGATTTGATCTAGTTGGAGGAAGTAATCACGAACTCGTCACATAAACAAGTCGAAAGGACTCGGTACTTACCCTTACATCGCATGCGCGGGTGGGGATTGTTTGTTTAGTTTTCATAACTCACGCGCCGCTCAGAGGCAACAGCACGTAACAATTTGTACTTCCGAGATAAAAAGAAGTTTAAAGAAGTGTTTAGTAATTAATCGTAATTGAGTATACCTAATATTGAATATTGTACGTGTACTGGATTTGATAAAGTTATACCGAATAGTGTTTCGGCGATGTCTATACCACTAAAAAGTAGTCGAGCGAGGAAGATGCTGGATTTTGTATGTAAGTACTTACAGTTTATTCATTGCAGTGTGTCCTAGACTAGTTGTATTTAGTAGGCTTGTGATTGTAAATACCTATTACCTATACTTAGTTAATTTATTGCAGTTTGTTTCTTACGTGTTCAATCTCATAATTATGTATTCTAAATCTAGTGTTGTGGTGGGAAAACGAATGTCTTGATAGGTGACAATAGTGTGCTCTTAGTTTTCCCTGCAATAATATACAGCGTGTAATTCGCGGCTTGGCAAAAACTGAAACAGTAGCTTCAGACCATGATTTATGACTGAAAAACGTTGGAATTTTCTTCAGGAAAATTGACGAATTTTCTGACCGTTTTTCGACTAGATTTGTTTTCTATTCATTTGTTACAACAAAATCCAGCCCTAAAAACATAATTTTAGTGAAAAATAGCAAAAAAACTTAACTCGGCAATGTAACTAATAATGATGTAAAATAAAATCCAAACAATCCGCGCGGAATCAGCTGTTAGCTGTGAAAGTTTACTGCCCTCCGTAGCGGCCTACGACTGACAGAGACAGCATACCGCTCGCTCGCTCGGTCTCGCTCGCTCCCTTTGTACGCTGCCGGCTGCGGCGCCTTTGCCTGCGCGCCGTCACTGCTAGGGTTGTACTGCGTACGGAATTAAATACTTGTAATTTTATTTACGTAAAATGCTTTATTAATAATGAAATACTCATGAGTAAGATTACTTATTTATTCTTTTTTAATTCCAAAAACCTTATTTTAAATCGTTAATGATCTACAGTATCAATTATGAAGCCACCCGAACTGTACACACGCGTTGCATTACAGTAATGTAAATTGTTTGGTTTAGACAATTAAGTATTAGACGTAGAATTTGAGATACGAGTGGAATAGAGAAAAAAGATTAAAATATCGTGGGTTAAAATGAAACAGCAATAATTTAGCGCGAAGTCGCGTTGAACGCGGACGGTAGTAAACTACCGTATGTCCGGTCTACGGAGAAAATACAACGGCACAAAACTACCGTTCGGGCGCTCAAGCGGATAAAACATAAAAATATCGCGAAAAAATTGCCAGATTCTCATTCCTTAAAAAAAAAGCTTATTTTATAATCTAAGGGAAAGATGGCGTCTGCTTGGTATTTAGAAAATGGCGCGAATACGCACGCGCGCTGCTTGGGGATTGACAGGTACTAGGTTTAAACTTAGAAGCAGACCCATGAGTAGAAATTACAAGAGATAGCGGTTAATAACAATCTTAAACATAAGATTACGATACGATTCTTTTTCAATACCTAGTTCATCTTTATCTCAATCGCAGGCCGGCCACGGTAACTACTGTGCCATGGGCTCCTTGACTAACGTACAACTGGCACCACGGATGTTGGACACTCGGCGTCAGAGTAGGGATCAATTTGCGCATCGTATACATCGTCCGTCGCCGAGCCAATCACTGTAACTACAAACATGTACTCCCAGCTCCCGCGTCTCACTTTATACACCAAAAAAAGAAAAAGTTGTAAAGAGACCCAATACTTCACTTTTAATTCAAGTCTGCGCGATTTAAGTTCAACTCAGCGCTCAAGATCCGTGGTGCTAACTGTACCCACATTACCGAAATAAAAATGTTTCATTTCATATCATGTGGGCAGCCCTAATTGCTACACGTGTAACACACACTCTCAAAGGTTTGCCGACAAACGAAACCGTACGCACTCACTCACTCAGCCGTCAGTTCAGTTTGCCGCGATTGCTGGTGCGTTGTGGACGTCTATTTCGTTTTTTTTCAACTGTCGGGAGTTCGGGACTGTGTTGTGCGTTGAGTTGTGTGTTTTTGTGTTGTGTTTCTGTGTTGACTATCGTCATGAATCGGCGTAATGAAACGTTTAGTGCTCGCGAATATGGCCAGATGTTAATGTGCTTGGGTGAAGCTAGAGGAAACGCGTCGTTGGCATTAAGGCTCTATGTCCAAAAATACCCAAATGTACGACATCCAGCTAATAGTCGTACTATCACACGGGCATATCAACGTGTTTTAGAAAATGTACCTATTGTGCCGCGGCAGGAAGGTGCTGGAAGGACAATCAGTGCTCGTACTGAGCAGGCGATTTTAGATGTTGTCCGTCGAAATCCGCGTTTGGGAACCCGTACCGCTGCAAAACTTCTAAGGCGTAATCACGGACCCCGGGTTTCACATAGGGCTGTGCACAAAGTCCTCCGAAAGGACAAGCAACGTCCATATCGGATCCACAAAGTGCAGGCTCTGGTACCTGGCGACTCAACCCGTCGACTAGCGTATTGCAGATGGTTGATACAGCGGCAGCAGCTAAACCGCCAATTCGTTTCTCGGGTGATTTGGACCGATGAATCGACCTTTACACGAAACGGTATGTGGAACCGGCGGAATGCTCACATTTGGGCACGCCACAACCCGTACGCAATGCAGCAGACGGGTCATCAGACGCGGTGGTCTCTGAATGTGTGGGCTGGCGTGTATCATAACCGTATTTTGGGTCCCGTGTTTTTGCCAACTAGAATGGACGGCCGGCGTTATTGCGAATTTCTACAGCAGGATTTTGAAGCCATGATGGACATTCTGCGGGCTGAGCTAGATCAAGAGCAAGATCGTATGGAGAACGAACCCCTAGCTCAACTACCTTCCATCTGGTTTCAGCACGACGGCGCCCCGCCGCATGTGGTACTTCCAGTCCGACAGCACCTGGACCGTACTTTTTCAAACCGATGGATTGGGAGATTCGGGCCACATGCATGGCCGCCTCGCTCGCCTGACCTAACCCCATTGGACTTTTTCCTGTGGGGTTATATCAAAGAACGGGTGTATGTGACGGAGTGTGATACCGCGGCCGAAATGGAGCAGCGCATAAGAGACGCTTTCGCATCGTTGAACCATCATATCAATGAGGATGTGACAATGATGCCTCGTCTCCATGCCGAAACCCTGCGTCGAGCACAATTGTGTGTGCAGCTCGGAGGCAACCACTTCGAACCAAGCCTTATACGACCCGAGAGACAGTAATTTAGGTAAGTGACTAAGTATTTTAATTTTCGATAGGTATTGCATTTGTGTTAAAAAAAATTGTTATGTGTGTTTGTGCGTGTATTGTATTATGTATTTATTCCAAACGTCCCGAAGTACTTATTAGTATGAATGAACAACGCGCGGGGAAGGCGCGGGGTATAAAGTTGCGCGGGGTATAAAGCCGCGCGCGTATCGCAATGTTCGTTATACATTGCGTAGCCGAAATAAAATTGAAAATTGAAAAACGTTCACCTATCATTTCCGGGAAAATATTTCACTGTAAAAATGTTAACAATACCAGTCTGAATTCATACTTTTCGTTTCTGCCAAGCTGTCCAAAACACCCTGTATAATAGGTACCTACCTATTACGGATTGGGTTTTTAACGGAGATGTGTTATAATAACAAATCAGAAATCCATATCTCCTCTCTGCTTAGCTTCGGTATAAATCTGATTGGTTATTCAAACACATCTGCGCTCGTCTCAGCTTTGGTGGAGTCCTGGCCTAAAACGTACAAACTCTTCGGCTTTATAATGTAGATAGGTACCTACTCGTCGGACCGTAGGCATGTCGCACCGCTTACGCCGTGCGTCCGTCTGTCCGTCGCGTTTGAGATAAGTAGATGATGCCAATCCAGTACCGCCATTACCATTTGACAGCCTGTTGACACCGCCATTTTACAGGCCTGTTGGTCTAGTGGTTAGTGACCCTGACTGCTATGCCGGAGGTCGTGGGTTCGATTCCCACCCAGGACAAATGTTTGTGTGATGAGAACGATCATTTTATCTGTGACTGGGTATAATTTATCTATTCTATAATATGTATGTATTTAGAAATATATAACTATGTTTATCAGTTGTCTAGTATCCATAACACAAGCTCTGCTTAGCTCGGGACTAGATGGCGTTGTGTGATAGTTATGGAATATTATTATTATTACATGTTTTTTTTTTCAGATCGTGGGGATAATCATGAGTCTCTTAACATATCTGGCGAAAGTGAAACACGTCCTTCGAGAACTTCCACAGCTGCACCCAGGTACCGAGAAAGTGCATCATCAAACGAAAATGAAGAACCCTTCTCTCCGGCAGTATCTGAGTATGCACCTAGTTTAAATCCGTCCAGTAGGTCTTCTAGTCCAGTTCAAAGATTTAATATGACAATGTCGTCTTCATTGGTGCGAGATGTTACGATGGCGCTAACGGATGCATATACTACGCCGCCAACGAGATCAGAAAAACTTTTTCATTTTAGCACTCCTTCTAAACATCACCGTAGTATTGATTTCATTTGTTCTCCTACTATAATTAACAAATCTAATAATAATGATTGTGTTTTATCCAACAATAATAATTCCGAACAGTGTGGATACATTGATGGTATTCACCCAATATTAGCGGGAGATAATTGTAATAGCTCAACAGATTTCTGTACTGATAACTTAAACGATCAATCTTTACAATTACCTAATTCTCCAAACAGTTTACCATCAAACTCTATGTGTACTAGTATACGCCGCGATGAAACCATTTCTATGGCAAATCTAACTGAGACCTACATACCAATAAAACCAGTTGCAATTAACAGTGACCTAGCAGATATTAACAATATTAGTGATGATGATGAACGAGTTTATTTAAATTTAACTGTGGCGAATCAAATTGACAACGTAGAAAATAATATTAACCCACAAATATCTAGTACTACAGAAATTACGCAACCTAGTACTAGTATTGCTTCTGAAATATCCTATTGTAATAATCATAATGCAAATATTAATATTACTGCTGGGTCTTCTCATGCTTTGCTGTCATCGGAAAGTAATGTTAAATCTAGAAAGAGGGCAAGAAACTTAAATGAATGGGCTAAACGTAAAAATAAAAAATTAAATAACAATGGTCTTGAATATCATAGTGTTAACACAAAGAAATTAAGGCAGTGTAGAGAATTAGGTAACCCTTGCGTGTGTAAGATGAAATGCTTTGACAAATTTACTCAAGCAGATCGTTTTGAGCTATTTCAACATTATTGGAATATAGGAGACCATGAAAAACAATGGCTTTACATCCTGAACAATACAGAAGTTGAACAGCCTAAAGTTACCAAAGTTCAAAGAAAGCGGGATAGGTCTCGCACAGTAATTTACTATCTACCATTATGTGAAGATTTTAAAGTCACAAAACTTAGAGTATGCAAAGTAATGTTTTTAAATACTTTGGGTATCAAAGAAAAAACTGTTTACTCTGCTATGAATAAATATACGAATAACTTGCAAATAATGGATTTACGGGGCAAACATGCTAACCGTCCCCACAAAACAAGTGATGAAACTGAGCAAAGTGTCATACAGCACATAAAATCATTCCCATGTATCGAATCTCACTATTTAAGAAAGCAAACTAGCCGTCAATATCTCGCCTCTGATTTAAACTTGTCTAAAATGCATCGATTATATGTAGTTTGGATGTCAGAAAATTTAAACACAGTAAAAGTAGCAAGTTTATACCAATATAGTAATATTTTTAATTCCAAATTTAATCTTTCATTTTTTAAACCAAAGAAAGATATGTGTCAAATCTGCAGTCTTTATGAAAATGCTGATGTTGACCGTAAAATTGAACTAAAGGACAACTACGAAACCCATTTGAAAAATAAATCCCTGATACGCAAAATTAAGGATGACGAAAAAACTACATCAAATCCTGAGACTAAGACTGTCGCTGTGTTTGACTTGGAAAAGGTACTAAACTTGCCACAATCCAATGTGGGTATTTTTCATTATAAAAGGAAATATCCAGTCTATAACTTCACGGTATACAATTTATTATCCTTACAAGGATACTGCTATTTGTGGCACGCACAGATAGCTAGAAGAGGGGCTAACGAAATTGCAAGTTGTCTCTATGACTTCTTCAAAAAAGAAGCTCTCAATGGTGTCAAATCATATTATATTCTGATAATTGTTCGGGCCAGAATAGAAACCGCTTTATATTTGCTATGTACATGCACGCTTCTCGTACACTAAATTTGGATATAGTTCATAGATTTCTACAAACAGGTCATACCCAAAATGAAGGGGACTCTATGCATGCCTGCATAGAGAAGAATTTAAAAAATAAAATCGTTTATACACCTGACCAATTATACGAAATAATTATGAACGCTAAGGTCCATAAGAAATTTGTTATGACTGAGATGTCCCAGAATTTGTTTTATGATTTTAAATCACTAGCGATTTTGAACAAAAATTGGCTGAAAGATACAAGAGGCGAAAAAATATATTTTTCAAAATTAAAAGAAGTCAAAATTACTGCTGAAACTCCTGATAAATTGTTTTACAAATATGATTTTGAGCAACCTGATTACTTTGTGTTAGATACTATAAATTATACTTCATCTAGAACGCGCAAAAAATCAACACGATCGGATCCTGAGCTCAAAACTGCTTATGACCAATTATTACCAGTGTCAAGTGCACTGTACAAAGATTTAAAAAGTCTATGTGACTCAAATGCTATTCCGTTACATTATCAAAGTTTTTATAGGAATCTAGTGGCTGAAAATGATACCCATAACTTGTTGCCAAGCGATAATTCAGATGAAGACTAAATTATTATTATAATTATACACTGTATCAGTAAAAATATTTTTTAAACTTTGATTTATTAGTTCTGTGTAGCAGGTTGATTGTAATATCGATGATTGTACGTGTGCAAACACAAAGTTAGAGAATAACAATTAGGCTTTTTAATTTATTGAATGATTACTTCGGTATTGTGTTTTATTTGTTAACCCTGGTTTAAAGTTTTAAACTACCTAATAAGTATTCTTGGTAGGTATTCAAGTTTTAACAACGAGTTAATTATTATTAGAGGGATTACTGACAGTTTATTAATTATTATTAGAAGGATTCAAAACAATTCAAATTCAACAATTTGATTGACAAAAAAGAAGTCATAAAAAATAATCTCATGCATAAAAAACATTTTAATAACTTAAGTACCTACTAAAGTTATTAAAATGTTTTTTATATAATATTTTTTTATATTTTTTTATTAATATAATATATTATTTTTGTACCTACCTACAATAAGTACGTAAACACCAATAACTATGATTAATTGAAATTTGAAGATAAATATTTTTTTCAAAACTGATATTAAAATATTCTCTTGTATGAATGTTTAGTAATTGGTATAGGTAATAAATAATTTTAAGATTTTTGTTGTGAATATTAATTTTAAGATTTTGAGGTCTTAATAAGTAAGAAATTCTATTTAGTTACCGATCTGATTTAATTACAAAATTTAAATTATAATTCACTGTTAATTTGATTATCTTTGATCAATATTATTTTATTCTGTTGTGATTATTATTATAATAAAGTGCAATTTTCTAAAAACGTTTTTTATTACTCCACTGAAATATATTTTACCTAGAAACTTAATATTACTTACAATTATGGTTTAATTAAACATACTGTTAAAAAAGGCCGTATTTAGATTTAAAACTATATTTTAGTTTTATTTTTTAACAAAGAAAGCTGTAAATACGTCATACAATCCGATAAGTAAAATAAAATTAAGGAAAAAAGGGCTTAAGCAGTACTTAGCTTCTGTATTTTATCATAGTATAGAACTTCGTAACAGACGTAAGCATGAGTAGTTTCACTATAAAAAAATATTTATAAAGCGATGATTGGAATAAAAAACATTACATTTGAGGATTGGTCTTAAATAAATAAGGAAAACGTCTGTAAAACATTAAACATTAAATACTGATTACCGAGATAATTGGTGTTTCGAATGTAAACAAAAAAAAAAGGTTGTTTTTTTTACTATTTTTTGATATATAACAATATATCATAGAGTCAAAAACGAAATAGCTATACCTGGTTAAACAGTTTTTCTGCTCCCCTGTAAAGTTAGTGAATTCCACTTACGCCTTTATTGGCCTGGGTGTGCGACATTTGATTCATCATCTGTCTAGCCTTTTCTCAACTATGTTGGAATCGGCTTCCAGTCTAACCGGATGCAGCTGAATATTAGTATTTTACATGGAGCGACTGCCTATCAGACCTCCACAACCCAGTTTGTACTGGGTAGGTAATACGATACCCCTTGGTAAGACTGGTTGTCAGACTTTTTGGGCCACGGACTACCTGTAACGACTGTCAAAGATCTACAAACGACAGCTGGGACCAACAGCTTAACGTGCTTTCCGAGGCACGGAGGAAACTCGGTATGTAAGGGTGGTCACCCATCCACAGAAAAACTTAGGTAATAATAGGCAATCTTTTCATAGCCTAAAGATCGCCCCGAGCGGCTGTTATTATTTAGCCACGAGCTCCTTACCTACCTTGCTACCTTGAGATTTGATTGAATTGATCGTAACAAAGTAATTTTGTCGTTGTCACAACGTTGTCATTTTACAAAATAAAGGAAATTGTTTTTGGTGGTTCAATAATTATTAGGTATCTATATAGGTACCATATTTATTAAAAACATTTAAATAATAGGTACCTACTACTGCACTTCCACCAACATAATTTGTTTAGGCGATAGTGGCGCGGGCGTTTTGGCGCAAACATTTTGTTTTGTTATGTTTTGACCTGCATTACACTAGTACCTACCTACCTTTTTTTTATAGACCAAGGAGTCGATCTTAACATATTATGCATGGCCAACGACCACGAGCTATCAGTTCTGACATCAAGCATTGTAGATAAAATTAAATTAAGGATTGCAATACAAAATCTAAATGTATACCTACCACCATTCGTTTATATTTTAAGTTATTATTGCCTTCTTTTTAAAACTCGCTAAAATGATACACTCCTAATGAAGTTGCATAGAAGTAGGTAGTTTTAGGAGTAGAAGTAAGTAGTTTAGTAATCATCATTTGATACTAGCTTTGCTTTCTGTTCCGTAGGCCGTGGGTTCAATCCCCATCACCAAGTCTATTATTGGCATCATATCCTGCGAATATGAACTTTCTGGTACATTGGAAACCAACTCTATGATGGTTCAAAAAAACGACGAAACACTTCGAGAAAAGGTAGGTAGTGCCCTTGCGCTTCGCTTGGCTCGTCCATCTAAACCAAATATTTGTGTGATAATCTGGATGCTCTGTCTGTGTGATATTGTATTACATTTATGTATGCTAAACTGCTGCTGCTTTTTATACTAAATGGAAACCTACATGGAAGTAGTTTCAGCAGTTAAGAGTTCTGTAGTACTCATCATCCCATCCTCTTTATGTAATTCTATAGCAGTATTACTCTTAAAGTACCTAGTGATACTGGGAGCAGTGGTGGCCCAGTGGTATCGGTCCCGACTTACGAGTTGTAGGTCGTGGGTTCGAACCCCGCCTGGCGCATTACTTTGTGTAATTTATTTCATCACCACTGCTCTCAAAACGGTGAAGGAAAACATCGTGAGGAAACCGGCATGTCCTAGAACCAAAAATTCGAAGACATGTGACATCCACCAATCCGCACTAGGCCCGCGTGGTGGATTATGGCCCACTCCCTCTCACAGAGAGGAGGCCTGTGTCCCAGCAGTGGGAACATTATAGGCTGATGATGATGACCTAGTGATACTTAGTAGGTAATTACATGACAGAATAAATTAAATAACCTAGTAATTTTTTTTTCAGCAGTATCGAAAGCCCGTGTTACCTCCTGAAAAGGTAAAATTGTTAGAACGACAAGGTCATATTTACATACAAAATGCTAAGGTAATCAACATAGAGGTGAAAGAAACACTTCGTCCATTCGTTGACTGTCTGTTGGTTACCTTTTTAGCTTTAACGCATTGCAGAAAAGTTATGTTAAATGTTAATAAATCATCAGTTGAGTAGTACTGGATCATCACAAACAACATCAAACAGTTTACTGGAAGTAATCATATTTTCTCTCTTTCTACTCTCCCAGCTTAGAGCCCGATTCTTTTTTATTTAATTATATCTACTTAATACTTAATATTATACTTGTTTCTTAGCAAAATAACAGAAACTAAAAAAATAACATTATCAGTCTGTTTTTTTTATTATTCTTATTAGTTAGAAGACGTGTGTTATTTATTCATTTTATTTTTCAGATTGGAACGGATAGCAATGTTTATCTCCTATAATATTCATGACAGATGATGGGCCACAAAATACGTCAATTCAGCAGGTAAACCATACTTCAAATTAAAACTACCAGTATTCAGTTGGTTTCTAACCAACTTCAAAAAAAGGAGGAGGTTTCTCAATTCGACCTCGTCGTTTATGAACCGATTTTCATCATTCATTTATTGTTGGAAAGGAGATAATAAATGAATAATGACTTGTTTTTGAATGAAATGAAATTAATATTGACTTTTTTATGTATTTTGTACAGGACTGGAATTCACTGGCATTCACATTAGACAAAAAATTTGGATCGTCAGAATATTGGAGCAGACGGCTGCAAAAATTTGGATGGTCAAAATATTGGAACAGACTGCTCCAAAAATTTACGCCAGTTGTTGTCGTCTCTGACTTTGGGCAAATTGCTACTAAAAAAAGCAGACAATTCAGAGAAGCTCACCTCGCGCGACCGTGCGTTAATAGCAAAACTAATAGTGGAGACTGAACAAAACTTTTTTATCAATCTGCATTCGGATTTAATATGGCCATTGTTGCCACAACAAAAACATCTAACCTCCTTCACTTGTTGATTTTTCTTAGATTTAAATTTATTCTGCTTTGATTTTAAATTTTTTTTCATGAATAAACATTTCTGATACTTCTGTTTCCTTTTTATTTGTGGTTTGAACTAAGGCTGTTTCCACCGTTCGTGCCAACATGACTATTTGTTCTAAATTCATATCAGAATTACTTTTTAACAATTCAAATTTTATGAGCCTTGAGTGAACACCATCAATAAATTTTTCTTTGATCTGGTCATTCACATCTTTGAAGTTGCATACTCCAGCTAGTTTTTTTAATGCCAATAGATATTCTTCGACACTTTCTGTTGGTAATTGGTTTCGACTACGAAATGCGGCTCTGTCCAAAACTGAAGATTGTTTCTTCGTAAATTTTTCTTGTAATATAGTGCACAGTTCTCCAAATGGCAAATTAATTAGTTTTAAAGGCGCACACAAACAAGACAATGTGTCAAAAACTTCTGGTGTAATCTTCGTCAGCAACAGTGGCACTTTCTTCGATTCTGGAACCTCGTTTAATGTAATTATACACTGTAGTTGTTGTTGAAAAGATTCCCAACACACACCACTAAATGGTTTCGGATCATAGTTCGACATGATTGCCTTTGTTTGTGGAGAGGCACTGGCGTCCTTTATTTTCAATAATTGTTCCTTCCAGTAGTTGCTTAGTACTTTCCGTAGTTCATCAACTGTTTGATTTTTGGTATCAATTCCGTACTCGGATAATTGTTCTTCCAGTTGGGACTTATTTAATTTATAAATCCAAGTAGTCATTTAGGTTAATCATAAACTTCGATAATTCGATTCTGAAACACCAAGATGGTGGGCTCTGGAATTTTCTGCTCGCAACTCTTGTCAACTGTAGCCAACTTCGCAGCAAAGCGTGCTACTGATTTATTTTAATTGAAATTTATATTTTACTTTAATTTGAGTAAATTAATTATTTCTTGAACCTGGGTTCTTTATAGCTCGTCGCCAAACTATTATGTACTAAGATAAACTCTTTTATTAATTAAATATGAATTTATTTACTCACATGAAAAGTATGACACTTTTATCACATGGAGGCTTGATGCGAGAGAGCGAGACAGCAGAAACCGGTGAGCAGCTAAAGCGCTATATTCACGATCCAGCACGGCTGTACAGCAGCTCAAGGTCGCGTTGCTGGACGTAGCATACACACTATCGTGCGCGCATCCAGCGAGCAGAAATCGGAGTGAGAGGACGTGTTTTGATTAAAATGACAGCTAACCTAACTAAACGTCAAAAAATGGGAATTCTGCTGATGTTGTCGACAACAACAGAAAATAATAAAAGAAAAAAGAAGAGATTCTGGATGAAGAAAATTTATCATAAACGCACATTCTACTCACAAATAAATAATATCATAAATGATTTAAATGTGATAGATTTTCATACTTATCTTAGAGTGGACAGTGAAATATTAGAAATGTTATTAGAAAGGGTGGGACCCATAATTCAACGTCGTGACACTATTATGAGAAATAGTGTCTCAGCAAAAGAACGTTTACTTATAACCCTGCGATACCTTGCTACGGGAGAAACTTATCCGCAACTGATGGTTTCTTATGCAGTTTCACCACAGCTAATGAGTTTAATTATTCCTGAAACTTGTTTGGCAATTTACAAATCTCTAAAGGATGAGTTTCTCAAGGTTAGTAAATGAAACAAAAGTTTTAGACATTTATTTATTAAAGAGAAAACAACTTAGGTAGGTACATTATTATATTTGGCAAGTAGAAATCGCTTATCATTACAAAAAAATAAGTAAATCATACTATCTAATAAACTTAGTTGTTTATGATCATTTCTTTTTAAAAATCAGCATCTGGTTCAGGACGTTGTTATTTACACCTCTGTGTAGTGGAGCAGATTGTTTAGCTTCACCATCAAAAGTTATAGGAATTGAAGAAAATTGCGTGTTTGGTAATTCCTTTAATTTATCTGCATACTGAATTAAAGAATTTGCCGAAAGAAACCTCTGAGAAGATGGTACATGAGAATGTTGAGTTTCAATACCTTTTGATGTAGAAGAATAATGAATTGGTGTAAAACTTTGAGTAGGCAGTCGAGTAATTTCTATTGGAGTTGAAGTGTGAGCGTGTGTGGGTGAACGAAGATCTTCACTGTATGGCGAATTGAGAAAATGAAAAGGTGATGAAGAGTGTGTAGAGTTTTGAGAGGTCGGTCGTTGGGAGACTGTAATTGGAGTTGAAATATCAGTGTTTGGGGGTGAAGACACATCTTCAGTGTATGGAGAATATTGTATTGGTGATGAGGTGCATTCGCTTATAATGCTATTTATTTGTGAAGATGGGCGCGTAACGATTTGTGTACTAGTATTTAATTTGTTAGATCTTGCCATGAAGAGAACATCTGACATTAACTTTTCTGCTAATATTCTCTGCTCACTTGACAATTTCTGTAACTGAGTGTTTATATAAATTCCAAATGTATTGTCATCTGCAGCATTACGGTTGTCTTCTGTCAATAGCTTTTTAGCAATATTTACCAATTCTTCTTGAGTTTTCGTGTTTGTTCTTTTTTTTCTACTTAGTCGGCCTGGGTCTCCACCAGATATTGCATTTGCCTAAAAGAAAATAAAATACCATTACTGAAAGATTACTTAAATTATTAATTTTGTAGGTTTCATAACGAGTGCAAACTATTTTTCTTTAAATTTCTACCATTACTTTTATATATGGCGTTATTAATTTGTTTCTTATATTTGTTTCAGTTGCCATCTTCCACTGAGGAGTGGAAGCAAATCGCAGAAGAATTCCAGAGTAAATGGCAATTTCCAAACTGCGTAGGTGCAATGGACGGGAAGCATATTCGTATAACTAAACCCTACTCTAGTGGTTCTGTATACTATAATTACAAGAAATATTTCAGTGTCGTACTATTTGCTGTGGTTAATGCTAAATATGAATTTATTTACGTCCATGCTGGAATGAATGGTCGAGCAGCTGATTCTGGTGTTTTGAAAAGAACAAAATTTTACGAAAAACTAATAAACGAAAGCCTTAATGTGCCCGAACAAAGTAATTTGCCACGATCCCAAGTTACAGCTCCGTATGTTTTTATTGGTGACTCTGGATTTCCTTTATTGCAAAATCTACTTGTACCATATCCTTACAAAGATAATGATTATTCCAAAAAAATTTATAACTACCGACTATCTCGAGCAAGACGTGTTACTGAAAATGCTTTTGGTATTTTAGCGACACGTTTCAGGTTATTTTACAAGCCTATAACACTTCATGTGGATTATTTAGATTATGTTATATTAGCATGTTGTTCGTTACATAATTTTCTATCAAAAATGTGCAAAGAATCTGAGATACCAGAATCACTGCTTGACCGGGAAGATACGACGAGAGGAAATCGCACACCAGGAGATTATCATCACTACTACCAGTTTTTGGATGTTGAAGAAAAACTTGCTTTTTCCAATGAAGAAGGACAAATGATAAGAGAGGGATACAGAAGATATTTTTGTCATGAAGGAAAAGTAGATTTCCAAGATAGAATGATTGTGTAATTATTTACACAGGGTATAATAATATATTATTGGATATATTAAATCATGATATACCTATATATATCCACAAAAATCATTTAAAATATTCATATTTTTAGTTATTTTTGCTGTTTGTTACAGAATTTATAAAATATTATTATAATTATGTTTGTTGATATTTTTATAGTTGATTTTTCCTGATCTAGAAGAAAATTTTATATTTTGGTTTTAATTGGACTGATTTTAAGTACCTACATAATATACTTAAAAATAATAAAATAAAACATTAAAAATAATTTAGTTTTTTTAATTACTTATCAACCCACTGTACCTATAACCCTATAATAATAATATTCCACAAATGTCACACAACGCCATCTAGTCCCAAGCTAAGCTGAGCTTGTGTTATGGGTACAAGACAAGTGATAAACATACTTATATATTTCTGAATACATGATAAATATTGTAGATAAATTACACCCAGACACAGAACAAATGATCGTGCTCATCACACAAACATTTTGTACTGGGTGGGAATCGAACCCACGACCTCCGGCATAGCAGTCAGGGTCATTAACCACTAGACCAACAGGCCAGTCAACAGGCTGGTCTTCTGGGCTTGAGATAAAATGTAAACAAAGAAATAAATGTTTTAAAGATAAACCCAACCGATGTCAGAATTTCACATTTTAATCATTGGCCTTTTAATGGTTTGTTTACATTTTATCTAACGGCTCCTTGAATACAGTATTTACTTAGTTATTTGAATAGGTATCAACTAGAAATTATATTTTTTTTTTCGATGAAAACTTACCGGTTCGTCAAGAACATCTGTTCCCGGTCTAGAGACTTCTTCTGAAGATAAAAAAGACAATAAGTCGTAGTACCATAACATTGGCGTGTATACATTATTAGCAGACGTTCCCGTGGACAAGCTGGCATTGACTTTCTTCAATTCTCTATAATAACTGTTTCTAATAATGTCAATTTTTCTACGCACGCTATCAATAGTTGCACCTTCCCCTAAAATGGGCACTAAGTCTTGTAAAGCGTTCATTCTTTTTTGTTTGTTCATATAGTCGGCGCTAGAGACATTCCACAAACATGTGTGAAACTTATATTTTTCAATAAATTTTGTAAGTGTTTCACGATCCATTTTGACGTGCAGTCTTCTCTCGAGACAAGCTCTAAATGATAAATAAAGGTGAACGCACATTCAGCCGCACCGCAGTCTCCGCAGTCCCCGCATTACGAATTCTTTGTATGAAGTTCTATGAAACCTCGCACACTGAGCCGCATCGCAGTAGCCGCAGACCCTGAGACGACCGAATTCCCCAACCGCAGCTGATGACGTCACCAACGTCGGCCCGCACGCAGCGGACGCTGCGGCTAGCGCGGTGCGGATGACGTCATCCGCATTTTTTGTCTGCCTCGTCGTCTGTAACTTTGATTGGAATTTCATCATCTTTGCAGTATTTTTCTTCAATTCTTAAAAACTACAGCGTATGTATCAATAAAAGTTCTCCTGACAATTAAATGAAGTAAAAATAATATATTTCGTAACGTTTCAATAGCTTTGTCTAAGTGATAGCATTTTAATAACTGTAAGTAAATTCTACTAAACCACTAGAAAAAAGCCCCAGCCACTAAAAGCAATATTATGCTACTAAAAGAGGAGTCGAACCAACAATTTTAATTAGTGAAAAATCCACTAAGTTGGCAACACTACAAAATGCGTGCGGTGACTGCGGAGACTGCGTGCGGCTCAATGTGCGTTCACCTTTAATCTGCTGTACAGCAAGCCTACACACCATCTATCTGCACGACGTTCGCGGTGGTGGGGGCGCTTGCTGGATGAAAAAAGCATCGTGCACGTCCAGCAAACAAAATAATAATAATTATTGACGTACGTCAAGCCTATTCACGGTGTTTTTGCTACGTCCAGCAACGCGACCTTGAGCTGCTGTACAGCCGTGCTGGATCGTGAATATAGCGCTTAAGCCAATGCCCACAACGTTCCGATATACGTTCCACCCAAGATATTTCCGATATCACAATGTCACTTAATTTCAATGAAATTGACAGTTTGTATTCAGAGATTTTTGAATTTGAAAGTATGGCTAAAGTGAGGTTAGAAAATGGATTAAATGACAAGCAACAATACAATTAAATCAGAAATCATTCTTATTTAACTGGTTTGTTATACAATTACAGTTACTGGTAATCGCTTTACATGTAATTATAACCGAAACCTGATATTTTTGTAGTATGTATCTACCTAGATCATGTTTTCAAAAATACACTAATATGATTGCAATAATGTCAAAGATCAATTGCAAACATTTTTATTAAAAAGGTTTATGATATTGTGTTTGCAATGGTCTGGCTAAGAGTATAAAAGTCTATACCGTACAGTTAATGTACAGTCAGGTTCAAAAATGAATTATAAACTTCTCAAAGCAATAGACTGACGCTTCACTTTGACTTACGACCTTTTGTTATAAGTTGTTTTATTACTATACATATCAAATTAACTTTTGATATAGTTCATAATTTCAACCGTTGATTTACAAGTAATGCTGGCGCAATGGTAATCGTGCTCGGATAGAACTTCTGTTCGTTCGATTGCGGAGGATCGAATCCCACTTTTTTTTTCCCAAATACTTTATTTAATTTAATTTTTAATAATTACTTTATTCTTTTTGTTATTTTTAATAAATTTTTTAGTAGGAATTTGATAATTAAAATTGATTTTTGTGTAACTACTAATATAAGTCATTAGTGTTGTGGGTCGTTCGTTATAATCACAGATATAGGTCTATCTATATCTATGGTTAAGTTTAAGAAAGTTTTGTAGGTAGATCGTAGAAAAAAAAAAGTGAACTATTTCGATTTGTGCGGTAGGCATAACTATGTTATCTCGTTTTGAGTCTCTTATTTGAACGTTGTTGATTCTTGGTTATTTTGTGTGACTAAGTAAACAGCATATAAGTGTCACACTGTCCTGTGGTTTTGCAGTGAAATATTAACAATTGGATTTATATAAATATTGAGGGCGAACATTAAAGCCCTGCATAAATATGTGGATTAAACTTAAAACAAATATCAAATGAAACCAGACTAAGTGTGAGTATTAACATTTAAATTTTGATCATTCCACATGTTAATAATTATATTTTTATAAATAAGGTTCCCTATTCAAAAGTATTTGTTTAAAAGTAAAAAAAGTGATTGATACTTAGTATGTGGTTTTAAAGTTTTTTTCTTAGTAGTAAAATAGATCAACAGCTGTTTTTGCATAAATAATATAATAGTATTCTATGTTTTGTTCCAGTGACACTATGAGTCTGTGGGATGAGATATGGCATGATGATGAGATGAGTTGTTAAGAATAAACAGGGACGTCAGGGACGTCCGGGAATGTCGAATGAATACGAAGGAAAATGGTTTCCATATAACTAATTCAACACAAAATTAATAACCGTTCATCGTGTACTCAACATTGAAGGCATCAACGACTATCAACTAAAAACTGTTATGTTTAAAGGAATAAAAAAAAAAAACGTTAAGATTGTCTCGAGGACCTTTTATTGATATGAATTTTGTTTATTTATTGTAAATAGACTGAAAACGTAAACATCATTTGATAACTTATTATTCAAGGATTAAGAATTGAGGTATGGTTTCAAACATCTTTTCGTAAAGAAAACGATCCTTAAACTTACCTCAATAACTTGTAACAGGGTATTTTTTTATGTAGTTTGGATATTTTTTTCCGTGGTTCTATTTCAGAAGTAGAACACATTTGCATAATATAACTTTATTTCACTAAATCGAATTTGGTTAAACTGAAGAAACTTACACCGCGGTACTGGAACGCAAAGGGCAACTGGCCCTTTGCGTTCCAGGGCCGCTATGCCCCGTTACTGTTACAAAATAATCGCCTTTTAGCATAGCAGCCCTGGAGCGCAAAAGGCCAGTTGCCCTTTGCGTTCCAGTACCGCGGTGTCAAAAATTTTTTGTTATTGAGCATTTTTTTTTTTTTTTTTTTTTTAGCGTGGTAAAATCATCAAATGAGTCCTCCAACCCCGGGCAGGGCGGGAGGGACTGTCAGACTTCTACTGACTAAAATCCACGGTGTCCTTCATAGCCTGTTACGTTCCGGGGTTACGGTAAGGGAATAATCCCGCGACCCCGGCAGGCTTTGGCCCTCTGAGAGGGGGGCCCCGTCATTATGCTGACGCTCTTTGAGGCGCGCGTGGGACACAACGCGCCGTCGACCCGGGCATGGTCCTTGGTCGGGCAGCGAGTTGCCCTTTACTCGCTGCCCGCATGCCCGCGCCTACGGTGGCCGGAGATCGTCTCGCGACGTCCGTCGCCGTGGGCGTCCTACACCGCGGTTGGGGCGGAGGGAGGACTCTGTCCTCTCTCGCTCGCGGCGCGCCTCCTCCTTAGCGAGCATTACTGCTTCGCAGAAGGAGGCGACCGCTTCCCACTCCGTCTCGCCCCGCAGCATGGCCGAAACCAATGCCGGGCGCGAGAGGTCTCCGCCTATCGCAGCCGTGAGGACACGTCGGTGCGCCGCCCAAGCTGGGCAGTCCTGCACCGTATGCTCCACCGTGTCCTCCGGGCGATCTTCGCAGTGATGACACCCAGACGTTTCCTCCTTCCGCATTAGACACAGGTACCTCCCGAAGCACCCGTGCCCGGTGAGGACCTGCGTCAGGCGGAAGGTAAGGACGCCATGACTTCTCTCCAACCACTCCTCAAAGAGGGGTCTTACCGCCGCAATTGCGGCGTGCCCGTTGTTATTGAGCATAACAAGTTTCTTCAGTTTCACCAAATTCAATTTAGTGAAAAACAGTTATATTATGGAAATGTGTCTTGAGCGTAAAGGTCAATTGGCCCTTTGCATTCCAGGGCTTAAGATAATCTGTCTGAGTCAGAATAACCCAAGTCACGAGCTCACTTCGCTCGTTCTTGCGGACCTGGAAGGCAAAAGGCAACTGCTCTTTTGTGTTCCAGGGCCTACCTAACATGTCGGAGTCGGGATGACCCAAATAGTGAGCTCGCCTTCCTCGGTTTTGCGGCACTGGAACGCAAAAAGGCAACTGGCCCTTTGCGTTTCATGGCCGCGGTGCCTTGGTACTGTTTCCAAATAAACGTAAAGCCGTTTAATGATAACTTTGTTAAAAATGTCCGCAATGTATAAAAATACCCTGTAATTGCTAATTAGCTTATAATAATACGTAAGTTACCCTTGTCCCTTGTTAAAACCACTTATTTTAATTTGAAGAGAATAATAATGTTTTTATTTTGAATTTTTAAATTTTCTTATTTGTTGTTTTATATTACTTATATTAATTTTAATAATTTCATAATTTTGTTTAATTAATAAAAAATGCATCTATGATTTCGACATCTATTTCACATTATATCCAGGTCGAGTTTATATTCATAATTATATTATTAATAATATTCATAATTTTAGCAGTTTTATAACTTTAAACATAGAATTATAATAATTTCAACTAAAATATATTAATACTGTTATTACATGTTTTTTTTTTATTATAAACCCTGTAGGTAATAAATTATAATCATTAGTAAAAATTGAATACGAAATAAAATGACAATAAGTAGTAATAGACTAACGAAACGAGTAAAAATATTTGACTAACAAAAACAGATGGTGACCATTGCATTGCTTTCATTAGTAATGATCTAACATTAACCCATATTATCCCAACCTTATTAATACTGGACCAATTTTGGTGAAAATTTTATTTTGACTTCTTATCATATATGGTAACATAAATACATACTGAAAAAAAAAATATTATATTTATTTTTTCAGTTTTGAAACCGATCAATTAGTCGATCAGTAGGAATTTACCAACATGTATTGTACTTATATGAGCAAGTCAATTGTCGTGAAATGAAAAGCTGTTTATTTTATATTTTTACTATTTATTGAAAAAATACAATAAAATATAAGTACAAACACTACTTCGAATGAAAAGATACCATAAATTTTTGGTGTAAAGCGACATTACACTTGGAGCATTTCATAAAAGTATTTTTGTGACACAATCCACACCTAGTCGATTTATCTTCATCATCATCAGCCTATAATGTTCCCACTGCTGGGACACAGGCCTCCTTTCTGTGAGAGGGAGTGGGCCATAATCCACCACGCGGGCCCAGTGCGGGTTGGTAGATGTCACATGTCTTAGAATGTTTGGTTCTAGGACATGCCGGTTTCCTCACGATGTTTTCCTTCACCGTTTTGAGAGCAGTGTTGATGAAATAAATTACACGAAGTAATTGCACCTGGCGGGGTTCGAACTCACGACCTACAACTCGTAAGTCAGGACCGATACCACTGGGCCACCACTGCTCTCAAGCAGTCAATAAATGTTTCATTTCAGTCAAGGTCACTCGAAACCGTGTTTACCTTTCTGGATTGCATTTTTTTCCGTTTCTGAACGCATCAGCTCAAAAACCTCGTCATCAAAAAACAATTCGAAAAACTGTACTGGAGTTTCGATATCTTCAAGAAAACTAGGTACCGAATTTTCTTTTTCTGGTTTATCCGGAATATCGACAGCCCTCCAACGTCGTGATAAATCTACCCGCCTTTTTTTCGGTACGGGTGGCTTATCTGATGATGTACTAGCAAAAAGTTCAAGAGGCTGATCGTCCAAGAAACTGTTCTCCACCTCAACACCAGTTTCCGAAGCAACAGTGACCCTAAGTTCTGCTTCTGCCAACAACTGATGCATCGATAAATTATTTATGTCGGTAGATTCTTCGCCACCACTATCTTCATCACTTTTTTCACAATTATCCGGTGGAGTAATAAAAATATCGGCCGATAAAACATTAATATCATCTTCTAAATGTGAAATTATTTCATTAACTGACAAACTGTAACAATACAAAAGGAAATATATAAATAAAATTATCATACCAGTGCATTAGTATATTATGGGCATATCATCCTACTGATCGAAAAGTCGATCACTAAATAAAAACTCTTTTTTTTTACCCAAATGCAATCCATACCAATTTTGATGAGTAAGAATATTGTAAAACACATACTCTTTAGTACAAAACCTCTAAAAAAATCAAAAATTACGTATAAAAAGAAAAAAATACTTACATTTTACGACGAGACATGTTTTCGACGAAAAATTTGCGATTTATCACTCAGATTTTATAAAAATGCGCGGGAATTGTGAAACGTCAAAAATATTAAATTGAAAGTCGAGAGTGTCAGGCTTACCAACATTTAAAAATTAAAAATAGGTGCGTTCTCAATAACGCGTAAAAAAATAAAATGTCAACCGATCGAACAATCGATCACTGGGAAGATATGGGTTAAGATTGTGCCGATAGCGTGGGTTCACGATCAATGAAGTTTGAGTTCGAATCTTAACTTTTGAAATGTCAGTTGATTTTATGATTATATTTTTAATAAATAACTTATTTATTTTTATTTTGTTTTAACGCTTATTTATTTTTAAATAAGTTATATATTAGTTATTGAATTAAGTATTATTTTTGTGTTTATATTAATTTTTGCTTGCATTTTGAGAATATTTAACAATACCGTTATAATTATATTAAATCACACGACACTAACCAACAAATACAAGAAAAAACACACGGAAATTCCAAACAAACGCAATAAAGGACCATGCGACATTTTGGGCCCACTTTTTCAATATTGTTCAACAGTGATGAATCATACGTCATATGAAAGCTCATATAGTATACTTTATTTCATTCTATGGCAGCTAAGTTCAAATCCGGCGCGAAAATGTTTTTTTTTTTGCATATAAAAAAAAACTGTTTTGTTTTGACATTATATTTTATTTAGCTGTCTGTCAATATCTAGGATTATAAATAGCTCATGTTTGACTAAAATACGTTAAAAGTTCAACACATAGGCCGTCTATTGCCCTGGAACATGTTATTTTGATTTGCAATGATTAGTTAGTTTTACATTTCTACGATCATTAATTAACCAACTATGCTACATATTGGAGAGGTTTTTTTACCTGCTGAACAAAAACCTGTTTTGTACCTGCGCGCGCGCAGTACATACCCCTTTCTTCCCCCACCCTCTTACACTCATGCGCGGACGGGATGATCATGTCATGTCTATTCAGTCGTAGCTCGTACGTTGTTTACGCTCGGTGTATTTATGTGTTCTCGGCTTGTATTACGACTTACTGATCCCGGCTTGTTAATGGACTTTGTTATGAGTTTATGTAACGGATATTGTTGTTTAGTTTTATCTATCATCGTGACTCTGGCTAGCATATGGACCTTGATTTAATTGAATTGTGACTGTTTGCAATGGCAGATACTTGCTGTATTATGTGTATGCGCTCGCGTGTTTTGCGGACAAGAAGTCATGTTTTAAGAGATGATCTACCTGCGATTCGTCCACAATTTGCTGAATATTTTCAGCAGAATGCGCTGATCGAGGTACGTACCTACTTATTAGTGTATTATATTTTAACATTTCTATGTCTTGTACTCAATATAATCGATTTAATTATGTTAATAAATATAAAAAGTTGGTGTATAATAATGGTTTTATAACCTACTACCTACTTTGAATTATTCATCTGTAAAAGAAGCAATAATACAAGAGTTATCAAAGTCAGTTCACTGTTAACTAACAGATATACCAACGATTATATACATTTAACACGGTCAAAATATCCTCTATGCCTCTCGAGGATTCCTCTTCGCGACGCTGCGCTCGCCACGTCGTCATACAAGCGCTGCTATGACGTCATCGATGCCAGTTGCACAGATATTACCTATGACCGGGTTGTAAAGATAAGAATTATATGGAAATATTATTAACTACAAATAAAATCTTTATGACAAGAGTTCCGTATGATTTTTTGTGCTGTCAGAAAAGTTATATCTTTATACCTATAAAATATATTATAATCTTTGCAGGTAGTATTCAATAATACTCAACAAGTTTGTCACCGTTGCTGGCAAAGAACTAATGCTGTTCTTATACAACGACCTGCGGAGATCATCGATAATGATGCCATTGATGAACAAGGACCTGCGGAAAACATTCAAGATGAACAAGGACCCGCGGAAAACATCCAAGATGACGTGATTGATGAACAAGGACCCGCGGAAAACTTCCAAGATGATTCCGTTCGTATAGAAGATCCCGCGGTGCAAAACTTTCAACAATTTTTTTATGCTCCCGAACATGTTAGAGCACCGAACTCTGCAAGACGTTGTATATTTAATTACTGTCACAATATTGAACGTCACAGAATTCCTAACGCGATTATTGTAAACGTACTTTGTTCACAACGTTTGTACATCCCAGAAAATGCTAGAGTATGTACCGATCACCTGGAAAGTAACGAATGGCATTCATTACGTGAGAATTGTAATGTTTCGCATGAGTTCAATGTTGCTCATTTCACAGACATGTCTAATATATTTGTCTACTCAGACACAAGGATGAGGTTTCTTTTCTTCAGTAAAACGACGAAATACTCGAATTACAAATATATTGCGAATTAATATCGTGGCTACAAAGTTCTCGACCGATCGTAAGTGTCCAAGAGTATGGAATGACAATAATTTTTCTAATTTTTACAACCACCGACAATAAGTAACGCCTGATGAATTATAATAGCAAGTCAAAGTAACAGCAATTAATTGCATGTAAAAAACTGTAAGGCGCAGCCGAAACATCTTCCCCCCCTTTGAAAGGCTTGTCTTTCAATGCTGCAAATCTTCCGCGGAAGGCAGGGAACACAGCTTGACCAGTGGTCGACGAATCACGCCTCTTATGGTCTTCACATCAGCTACCCTTGAAACGCCATCAGAGCCAGGAAACAGGCGCGTGACACGACCCAGCCGCCAACATAATGGTGGAACATGATCTTCATGTATTAGCACGAGATCTCCGATACTTAGCGTTTTGTTGTTTGTTTTCCATTTCATTCTTTGCTGGAGCTCGTGTATGTATTCATGCTGCCAGCGGGACCAGAAGTGCTGACTGATTTGTTGTAGTCGCTCATATCGTTGTAGGTGATTTTCTCTCAAATTCTCCAAATTAGGTTCCGGTAATGCCTTCAGCGGCCTTCCAATTAGAAAGTGCCCTGGGGACAAAGGAAGGTAGTCATCAGGAGATGAGGAGAGAGGGCACAAAGGACGGCTATTTAATACTGCCTCCACTTGTGCAAAGAGGGTTGTAATCTCTTCGAAAGTGAGATGGGAGTTTCCCATAACTCTTTTTATGTGGTATTTAGCGGATTTTACTCCGGCTTCCCAGATGCCGCCGAAGTGAGGAGCGTGAGCAGGTGAGAAAATAAACTTAATATTTTCATGAGTTGCAAATTCAGTTAAGGACATATTATTTGATTTTAAAAAGGCTCCTATGTCTTTAGCGGCAGCTACAAAATTAGTGCCGTTGTCGCAAAATATCTCAACAGGCTTGCCACGCCGTGAAATAAAACTGCGCAACGTCATTACAAATGCGTCCTTTATGAGGTCACTGACCGCTTCCAAATGAACGCACTTATAACGTAAACACACGAATATGCAGAGATAACATTTAAGTAATCTGGCACCTTTGCCTTTACGATTAATTATGTAAAATGGCCCTGCAAAATCGATTCCGACTGAAATAAACGGAAAACCCGGTGTGACCCGTTGGGTAGGCAGGTCGCCCATTTTAGGACTCAATGTTTTGCCTCGAACACGACAACATCTCACACAATCATGCACCGTGCGCCGAGCTAACCTTCTGCCATTTATAGGCCATACTGACTCCCTTATCATAGATAGTAATAGCTGCGGACCGGCATGCATATGACGTAAATGTTCACGTTCAAACAATAGTTTAGTCAGGTGGTGAGACGAGTCAAGTATTATTGGATGTTTCTTTTCGAAACTATAAGTAGAAGAATTTAATCGACCACCAACTCTCATTAATTTATTTTCATCTAAAATAGGAGACAAGTTTAAAATTTTACATTTACTACTCAAAGGAATGTTTTTAGCTAACGCATTGTATTCGTTTGGGAAACATTTCAATTGAGCTATGCGACAAAGATAATAAAATGAGTCATCCAACTCGCTAATGGTAAGAGGTAAAACCTGTTTGTTATCGGGATTGCGCATGTTATGACAAAATCTCCGAACAAAGGCAACTATTTTTATTAATTTGTTTGGATTGGAATAGTTTTCAATTTCTATTATAGGTTGTAGCGAATTAGTATTAAGGTAAGTATTTATTTCATTTTGACATATTGTATTATTTATTGATATATTTTGTGAAACTAATGAATTTTTTAATTTAGATGTTTTTGTTTCAGACGCAGATTGCAGAGGGAGCTTTTTCCACGGTGTTTTTCTTTTTATGGTTGGTTGATTTGAATGGGGTAAGCATTTAGATTTAGAGGTATTTTTAATTTCAGGTAAGTTATTATGTTCAATTGAATTTAATGCAGGCCAATTTTTTTCAGAATAATTTAGATAATTTGGACCTGACCACCACAGATTATTTTTCACAAGTTGCGTCGCGTTTATGCCGCGAGATATAAGGTCAGCAGGATTCATGTCAGTGGGAACATACCGCCAAGACGATGAATTTGTGAGTTCATTTATTTCAACCACCCTGTTGGCGACGAAAGTTTTTAATTTAGAGGGATCATTTTTAAGCCAAGCAAGTACTACGCTGGAGTCACACCAGTGTACGATCCGTGATGGTTTGTAACGAATTGACTCAACGACACTTTTACATAATTTAGCAGCTAACAGCGCTGCGCAAAGTTCCAACCGAGGTATGGTCATGGGATTTATGCGAGCAACCTTGGATTTCGCACATAATAATCTTACCATATAGTCGCGGTTGTTATCCGTGCTTCTCACGTACACGCATGCACCATAGGCGCGCTCTGAAGCGTCGCTGAATGAATGAATTTCTATTGTTTTAGGTGAGTCACATAAAACTCTTCTTGGAATCTGACAATTTAATAAAGAATGTACATTATTTGTGAACTCCAACCATGTTTCTTTTATTTCTTGAGGAATGTCTTGATCCCAATCTATTTTTTGCAACCATAAAACTTGTAATAACATTTTAGCTTGAATAATGCAAGGACTTAAAAGTCCTAACGGATCAAATATTTTAAATGCATTTGAAAGTATATTTCTTTTTGTGATTTTGTCATCATTACATTTAATTTGAACCGGGAAATTTAAATTATCGGATTTTGGATCCCAACCTAGGCCCAATGTGCTTGAGGCCTCACTTAAGGTTAACTTATCTTGTACATTTAAAGATGAATTTTGGAAGAGATTTTTAGAATTAGTTTTGAATTTACGTAAATTGCAACATGCTGTATTTAAGGCTTTAGATATGGACTTTTGGATATTAAGTAATTGGTGTTCATCATCACACCCCCTGATGAGATCGTCGACATAGAAGTCGTGCTGTATTATTGTTTTGATAGTTTCGTCCCCACACTCCTCACCCACCTGCCAAAGACAACGCGTGCTCAAGTAGCTCGCACTTGTGGTTCCATAAGTAAGAGTATTTAACTGCATTGTTCTGAGGGGCAAAGACTCATCTTCTCTCCATAGGATTAGCTGTAAATTTCTAGAAGTTTCATCTACTAATGTTTGTCTGTACATTTTTTCAATGTCTCCTGTTAACAAATATTTATATTGTCTTGCTCTTATCAATATGGAGAAAAGAGAATCTTGTATATTAGGGCCCGCAATCAGGATGTCGTTGACAGATAGACCTGAAGATGTGGGGACGGATCCATCGAAAACGACACGTAGTTTGGTAGATTCGCTGTTGTCCTTGAAAACAGCATGGTGGCACAGGAAATATGAGGGGGATGGTTTTTCCTCGGGAGCTTCAGACATATGTCCTAACTCCTCATATTCTTTTATGAACTCAACGTATTGAGATTTTAGTTTAGGATTTTTTCGGAAACGTGTCTCTAAATTTTGAAACCTTTTTTTTGCAATATTATAGGATTCACCTAAGTTATTTGGGGAGCAATTAAGTGGTAGTTTAACACTAAATCTACCATTTTCCAAGCGGACAGTGTGTTGCAAAAAATGTGCTTCACAAGCCCTATCCTTATCGCTTAGAATTATTTTGTTTGGGATTTCTTCGATTTCCCAGAATTTAGTAAGTAAATTTTCAATATGAGACTCATTATGACCTTCTTTAGTCATTTTTATGAGACTATTGTTGCAACATATTCTATTTAAGCTATTTATGTTTAAGGGTCCGGCTATTAGCCAGCCGAATTTGGAATTTTGTAACTTTAGGTTGCTGGGAGCTAGGGAAGATTGTTCACTCCCTATGATATCCCAGAAAAGATCAGATCCAATCAATATGTCAACCTCAGCAGGTTTGTAAAAGCTTGGATCGGCTAATTTTATGTGTTTAGGAATTTTGAATGGAATTTCGATGGCAGTTTTTGGTAACTTACCAGTTAGTTCTTTCAGAACAAGCAAATTAAGAGTGACATCAAAATTATGATGTACAGAATGTAATTGAGCTACGCAGCTTTCCTCTACCCTATCGGAGGCATGGTTGCCTATACCTATAACATCAATGCTAGTTATTGGAATTGACTTAAGCGACAACCTATCCATCAAAGATTTCGTTATGAAACTAGCTTGACTTCCAGAATCCAATAAAGCCCTTACAGTTTCAGTTTTGTTATATACAGTATTGTGCACTTCAATCAAAGCAGTGGATAAAATAACTTGATTGCATGATGATTGATGTGCTGACGAATTTACGTTAACTGATTCTGATTCTGTTTCTACATGAGCATGATTATTAGAAACTGATGGATTAGGTTTATGCAAGAGACGATTGTGTTTTTGTTTGCATTCAGGACATGGCCCAATACCACACGAACTAGCACGGTGTCCCTGTTTAAGGCAATTAGAGCACAGCTTATATTTGGATACTTCTGCCCATTTTTCCTGTAAAGATTTGTTTTTAAAGGTTGGGCAGTCGTAAATTCTATGATTTTTATCGCAAATCACACACATGAACTCGTTGTGGTTCGAAGCTTCTTTGTTTGCACTTGCAAACGTTTTTACGCTATGGTGTTTTTCACCTTTTTTGTCATGATCTACACGTGTGCTTGAATTATGATGCGTTTGGTTTAGAGAGCCCCTTTGGTTGTTGCTATCATTTTTATTCCTATTTAAAGCTTCAAGCACATCGGCGCGATCTACTAAGAATTTTTTAAAGTTTTCTAAAGTTGGAATATCATCACAATTAATGTTTCTAAACTCCTCCCATTTTATTAGAGAGCGATTGTCTAATTTTGCTGTTAAATTAAATATTATGACTGCATCCCATTGCTCAGTTGCCAGTCCTAAACTAGATAATGCTCTTAAGTTTTTGGTAACATGGTCAACCAAGAACCTGAGGGATTTTTCCGATTCTTTGGTAAATTGTCGGATATTAAACAATGAATTTAAATGATGATCCACGAGGAGTCTTTTGTTGTTGTATCGGTTACACAATAACTTCCAAGCTTCCTTATAATTTTCAGAAGATACTTCAAGATTGGAAATTATACGCGCCGCATCCCCTTCTAGGTATGAAATTAAATAATGGAATTTATGTATGGAGCTTATTTGTGTATTACCATCTACCAAACTCAAAAATGTATCTCTGAATTCGAGCCATTTAAAATACGCACCATCAAATTTTGAAATTTGTATACGCGGCAACCTAACACCAGAATCATGAGGTTCATTTCTAGAAACATAACTGCTTGACTTGCGACTATCTAATAAGCTTTTTGCAATGGCAAGTGCGCTTACCATCTCATATTCAATTTTATCGCGCTCCTCAAGCTCTGATGACAGGTTCCCACTATTTACGACCTCGATCTGATTTTGCAACTCATCAAACTTGGCTGATAATTGCTCAAATTTACCAAGCTTAATAGTTAACTCGGCAATTTCAACATTTGACAAGGTCACTGAACGTGATATTTTATCTATATAATTTTTAAACTTGGTAATTTGGCCCTTGATTGAGCTACGCCGAATAGATAAATCACGTAAAGTTTTAGAATCAATTTCTTGCATCATTATATCTAATTAAGTTAAATTTCGGAAGTAACAGTAACGATTATAATTATTGTACCAACAAAATAGCTCAATCTGATATCAGTGTAAATACTTTCTAAAATAAATATTTTTTTGTAATTAAATAAATGTAAGAATCTCACGCCCCTCAATCCGACGACACCTGCCGACCAGGAAACCGGATCTATTCCGCGAAGCACGGAAGATAAGTCTCTGCTCGTGCCCTCGAGCGGTGCTGGCGTGATGTTTCACGAATGATCTGGAAATTTCGGCGAAATATGTCAAACAATGAACGAGTCTAATGACCTTTTCCTAGAAACGGTGTAAGAAATCCTAATGGCGGTAGACTGATATTTCAGTGAAAAAATTACACCCACAAGTTCTAAAAAAATAGCTTAATTAGGTGAATTTAATTATATTGGTTTAAATTATGCTATAAACAACTAAACACAAGATCTGAAAGTATGAACTAGTTAATGAGTTGAAACGTAAAAAGTCGTTATAATTCGAGTTGAGCCCCGCCGCGGCCGTTGGTGTCACCAACCGGCCAAAAATTTAAATTGAAATTTAGCACAAGTGAAAAGCAGTTTTTTCTTGAGCCTTTCAACAATAAGGATAGACGGGACTTGATATAATGGAAGGGAATAGGCGAGGATAGTAGAATTAGGTAAGGAAGGGCACTTAACTTCGGTTGGTCCGCTGTCCGCACCGCGAGAATCTAGTCCTTTGTAGCTGTCCTCCAATGGTTCTGGTCTTCTGGGTCGATACTTTAGCTGCATCAATGCTCCAGATGGTTTATGAATGCTTGTTTCTTCACAGCGTGGCTCGGCCTTATGTGGTCTCGATGACTACGCAGTGATGAGCAGGCTCGGCGAATAATTTTCTTTTTGTATTTCGTACCGTGCCCACCCGGGGGCGCCAATTTTATGTCTACTCAGACACAAGGATGAGGTTTCTTTTCTTCAGTAAAACGACGAAATACTCGAATTACAAATATATTGCGAATTAATATCGTGGCTACAAAGTTCTCGACCGATCGTAAGTGTCCAAGAGTATGGAATGACAATAATTTTTCTAATTTTTACAACCACCGACAATAAGTAACGCCTGATGAATTATAATAGCAAGTCAAAGTAACAGCAATTAATTGCATGTAAAAAACTGTAAGGCGCAGCCGAAACAATATTAATATCTGCTGTTAACCGAAGATCGAGATTCGATTTCGAATTATTGGAATCATTAGGTGACAACGATATCTTTTTTTGGACTGGACTCACCATCGCCCAATTCAATACAGTATTGGAAGAAACTCCTTCGCTGACACAAACTGTTAATCGATCGCGCACCGTGATCGGGGTATACTTATCCAAACTTAGAACAGGAGAGTCTAACGAAAGGTTAGCTACTCTGTTTAATATGTCACGCAGGACCTTGGAGAGAAAATTGGCATTAGCTAGAATCCATTTACGGTACGTTCACACGGCGTCGAGTGTTTCTCTACCGAATCTGTTTTTTGCAGGATTCGGTTTAGTAGCAACAGTATTTCAATGAATGAGTTCACACATGCATTCGGTTTCAAGACACGACAAAAAAACCGAATCTTGCTGAAGTTGACACCCGATTTAGCGACTACAAACCGATCCGGCAATACTGCAAAATATCAGATCCGGTGCAGTGGTATAGCGCATTCAATTCACGCGTTCATACGATACACGCGGGGGTAGATTCGGTTATTTGCCGGATCTTGAAACCGAATACACCGTCGTGTCCAGTCGTCCGCGTCGTGTCGCACAAGCGGGGGAGGGGTGGGCGGGGAGGGACACACCGCATGTACGCTCGCCAGTCATTTTCGCCCGCTTCAACTGACCGCTCGTTATTCTCTCGCTATGACGACGAAAAATATAGACGTTGAACTTTTAATTTCTCTTGTCCAAAATCGGCCAGTTATATGGGACAAAACTCTTGAAATATACAAAGATAAAAACTTGAGGACTGCTGGCTGGCGAGAAATATGTTTAATTTTGAAGGAAGATTTTGAAGAAATGGAGGAGAAAAAAAGGCAGGATTATGGTAAGTACTTAAGTTGTAATTTTTTAAAATAAACAGGTGAAATATTTGTACATAAATTAAAATAGCAGTGCGTTACAAAATTAACGTTAGATTGATTCGTCTTGCCAAGGCACAGCTCCTGCTGTAGAAATAAAATAATTTGTGAATTCAGTTCGTATAACATTAGCACATCGTCCACCTCGTGTACTATTTTGTTCATTGGGTGCATCACTGAACACGTTAACCATTGCTGATACATTGCTTGTTGTTTCTATGTTCGACTGTACACCTTCCATATCTATTATAAAATTATGAAGTACAGTGCAAGCCTTTACAATTGAAATTGCTGTGCTGGTATCTACATCCAGTGGACGATGAAATATTCGCCACTTATTAGCTAAAATTCCAAAGGCGCACTCAACATAGCGTCTAGCTCTGGTTAATCTGTAGTTATATATTCTTTTGTTTCTATCCAAATGGTTTCCGCCGTAAGGTCTCATCAAATGTTGATGCAAGCCAAAACCTTCATCACCTATTACTACAAACGGAATCGATAAATCGGAATCGTTTGTCAGTGGACATGCTGCCGGCAAATGCAAATCACCATCTATTAGTTTTTTCCAAAAAGAACACTCCTTGAATATCGTCGAGTCGCATTCTTTTCCATACGAGCCCACACTGATGAATGTAAATTTATAATATGAATCAACCACTGCTAATAATACGATGGAAAAGAAATCTTTGTAATTCATAAACATGGAACCACTGTTGTTTGGCTTTTTTACTCTAATATGCTTACCGTCCACTGCACCAATGCAATGGGGAAAGTTCGCTCTAGTATTAAATCCATTGGCGATATATTCCCAGTCAGATACTGTGTTGGGTAATGTCATAAACTCCCCATGCAAGTTGCTCCAAACAGCATTCGTTACTTCCTTAATAATGTTACTGATCGTAGACACTCCGACTCGGTAGGCGTAATGTAAATCCTTGTATGAACAGCCAGAAGCCATATATCTGCAATTAAATTTAATTATATGTTTCAGCTAAATTGATCGTAAAGAAGTGGAGTAATATTAGAGACAGCTGGATGAGGAGTATTAATGAGAAAAAGAAATCAAAAAAATCAGGATCGTCTGCGACATGTACGAGAGACTACGTCTATCATCGTCAATTGCTGTTCTTAAAAAAAATTGTGACGCCAGCTGACACCCATGATAGTGCGACTATTGCCACACCAAACCTAGCAGACGATAGTACAACCGCTATAACAGTTACATCAGATGTTACCCGTGACAGTGCTATGGCTCAGGACAATTTATTGTGTGAAGAAGATACAAATAATCAAGATGCTACAAAAGAAAGTCAACAAGAAACTAATAATGAAAATGTCGTAGTAGGTGGTTCGAAAAGACAAAAAAACAGACCATCGAGGCAGAATTTAAACGTGTTTGATAAGAAGATGAGTGAGTTTATAGATTATCAAATGGAATGCAAGAAGAAAGAAGAAATGAAAGAAGACCGTAATTTGTTTTTCTTTAAAAGTCTACTTCCATCATTGGCAACGCTAAACGATAATCAAACATTAGAATTTCAATCAGGCGTGTTAAATTTATTACAAAATATAAAGAACCGAAATGAATGGTCTCCTGCACACTCATCAACATACAACTATCAACCAAATGTGTCACAATCACAAGGCTATTTTACATCGCAGTACCAAGCATCACCAATTACCGATTCTCAAAGTATTCAATCGAATGCTTCTGATTTCCCAGACTTTCATGATATGTAGTTAGGAAACTGTGTACCTACCAAGCGATATTCTATCATTTCTTAATCATATTTTTAATAAATAATTTAATTAATAATAAAAATCAGTATTTCAGTCTTACCTTATACATATTGCTAATTTTTCTTCTGGTTTAATGCTTTTCCTCATGTTTGTATCACGCTTTGTCAAATCTTTTTCCACTTTTTTCAAAAGATTATCAAATGTGGGTATAGTCATTCTAAAGTAGTTAAAAAATTTTTGTGGATCATTTCTTAATTGCTGCATAAGAGTTGTAAAGGCACCAACTGTTGATCGTCTTTGTACTATTGGGTTTAACCACAATCTTTTTCTACGACGCTGACGGCGATAATACCAGTATATTATAGCAAGACTGTTCACGTCCATCGCTTCCAAATCAATGAGGAACTGTGCGCACTCTTGCTAATAAAAACCGGATGATGTGTTCACACGAGATCCCGATATGAGGCCGTCTGATACGGCAATGCAAGATGTGCTGTGTGAATACAACATTCGGTTTTTCCAGATCCGATGAAAATAAGATTCTGGAAATCATGTCTCCGTGTGAACGTACCGTTAGTGAGCGATTTTGTAAGCATTCATTTAGGTATGGATAATATTTCCAGGCAAAACATGCTTCAAAAGAACTTGTTTTTACCAAAAATGATATATGGTAATGAAGAAAACACAAAAGCTATAGTAATATGTGATGGAACATATGTTTATATAGAGAAAAGTAGTAACTTTCTCTTTCAGCGTTTGACCTATAGTCATCACAAGTTTCAAAACCTATTGAAACCATTCTTAATGGTATGTAGTGACGGTTATATAATAGATGTTCTTGGTCCATACGCTGCAACAACAAGTGATGCGTCGATTATGACAAGCTTATGTGCTAATGAAGATAATCCTTTTCATTGGATGTTTCATCAAAACGATGTATTCATTTTAGATAGGGGTTTCAGAGATAGTGTAGTAGATCTCCAATCATTAGGATATGAACCACATATTCCTCCAACAAAAGATAGAAACGAAAGTCAATTGACGACCGAACAAGCTAACAAAGCAAGATTAGTAACAATATGTCGTTGGGTGGTGGAAGCGGTGAATGGCAAGTTTAAAAATAGGTTTAAACTATTACGCCAAGATTATTTTAACAGAGCATTGCCACATATGTTCGTTGATTTTAAAATTGCGGCTTCTCTTATAAATGCTTTTTATAAAGTAGCCACAGACCACCGGCTCAGTCATAATATTTGGAATATTATAAATGAGAAAATCAACTCGCCAAATCTTTTGTTTAACTATGTTACACTGAAAAACTTAAACAGACAAAGGGTAGCTTTCATAAGGATGGAAGCTAATCTGCCTCATTTAGAAGATTTTCCCCAGTTAACGGAAGATGATATATTAATGATTTCCTTGGGCTCTTATCAAATGAAACTTGCCAGGTCATACGCTAGTGAAAACTTACGGGATGGTGGTGTGTACACGATAGAAATATATCGTGAAAACAATTTAAATGACTTACAGCAATGCAATATTCAGCAAAATAATGTATGGCTGCTTAGGGGACGTGTGCAGTCACGACACGTTAGATCGAGGATATATTATACTTACCTCTTAATTGACCGTGACCAAGTAGGCAAAGACGCCATTATACAATACTATTGTACATGTCTCACGGGTAGACGCACTATCGGAAGTTGTGCCCATGTCATATCCATAATATGGTATTTGGGACTAGGTAGACATGGGGATGGTTTTCATCGACCAGCATTACATTTAGACGATATAATTGTAGATGCATTTTAAAATCTGCCTATTACATTAAGATTAATGTCGAAATATACTGTAATAAATCGAACAAAAATAACTCGTTTTTTTATTTTTAGAGAACACCCACTTCACAATCACACGTTAAAAGATTGCACATGACCAAGCCGATATTTATCATTCTTTAATTAATGAGTTACCTATTATTTTTAATGCAATAAAAAAATGTGCATAAGAAAACATGTCATGCGTATTTTTAATTTACAAAACGTACTAAAACGCCAATTTCGCGCTAGATTTGAACTTAGCTGCCATAGAATGCAATAAAGTACACGCCAAGAGCTTTCATATGACAGAGGTTTCATCACTGTTGCACAACTTTTAAAAGTGGGCCCAGTGTTCATACAAAAGTGCCCATGGTCCTTTGTGTGTTAAAAATTATAATTTTTAACAATCGAGTAAAAACCCACAAAAAGTCTATCAACTGCTGCGTGATATTTGAACTCGCACCTCTTTCGACTAACGCATTTATAATTATCCTAAATGCCAAAACCACTGAGCCAACTGGACTCATATTTAGACGTTGAAATTATGAACTTAATAGTTGAAGGATTATTGTGTATCTCGAAAGTAGAAGGTCATAAGTCACACTAAACGTTAAGCAATTTCTTTGATAGCGTACGCATGGAATTTTGATCGCCACTGTACATATAACTTAGCAACACTTAGGTGCTTACCGGGACTGAAAATAAAAAGGAACACAGTTTTTCTATATTTAATGTATTTTGTCATTTAATCATCTTCATAAACAACTAAGTAATATCGACACCGGAAGTATCAATTAACGTAAGGGACAAAATACGACTTTTCAGGAGAGCCAAAAAACGATTTTTATTTTTTTATTTTGTCTATAATTTTTTACTGTCTGGTCCAATTTTTATGGTGTTCAGAGCAAAGTTTCTTAGAATTTCCCCTTCTTTCTTGTTTTATACGAAAGATTCAGGAATACCCAGTAGTTTCAAAAATAGCATGTCCTTTACATTAAAAAAAAAATGTTTAGATGACCGTTACGTTACTGAAATTTTATAGATAATCCATCGAGCATAATGTAAGCAGCAAGAGAAATAGAAAATTATACGAAATTTTATTGTAAAGGACTTTATCAATGTTGCAATTTAATGTAACAATAGATTATCTACTAAAGTTTATACTATTTTAGCACTATGGAAATGAGATTAAAGAGTAAATGAGTTCAGTTTCAGGTTTTACTGCTAGCTATCGCAGATTTAAGTCTGATTTGAGTCGGACCGCGTCTTACTGCTCCGAGCTAGCTCGGTAACTAGGCTCAGAGTAGTTCTACATAGTTTTAGACGTTTATAAAGCAGGATTTACCTGTTCACTTTCGTTTTCAGAGAAAATTGCTAGATGTGCGATGTTCTTCGTGATCGCTGAATCAAAGGAATAGTCCAAATTCTTCTCCTTTTCACAGATTACTATCCTTTTGCTATAAAAGGCTTATGTTTTTCCCGTCTTAACTCTTCGATTAACATGTCTCTGACAATTCAAATACTATTTAAAACAAAATCCGTTTTTTTTTTCTTTGTTGACTATAAAATATTTAACAGTATTAATCACTATCCGAGTACACTTTGTATGCAACTTACTCGTTTGAGCCCACTCGGTCCGAGCACACTCTGACCGCATCAACGCGGTTTTAATTGGCTTTATAATTTTATTATAAATTAATCAATTTAAGTTTTCTTAGAATTTATTGCTACCTACCACTTTTTCTCCACCTGGCAAGAAGTGATGATGTGTAGGTAGCGGCTCTGAAGAGGATATCTATCTTCTTCAGAGCCGATATTGAATGAAAGTAATGGAAACGAAAGGTCGATGAATTAAGGCATAGGAATTGTGCGAAACATGATGTTAGTATGATGACAATCAAAGTACTCGTAGAAGTGAGGAGTAAGAGGACGTAAGGGGAAAAGATAGAATAAAAGGTGCATGGGTTGTGTGAAAGATGAAGCAATAAATATCTGTTTGACGTATTTCATCTGCAGTAATTTCAGCTCATTTCGACTTAGAATGGAGATCGTGCGCTGTGGTGCTCCTTGGGTGAAGCCTATGTCCAAAAGTGGTCTTTAATATTTAGAAATGATAATGATCATGAATTTCACCTGCAGATTGATTTGTGTTGTCTATAGTTGATGTATTTTTATGTCTAACAGCCGTAATTTTCCAAATCCCTTAAGGCTGCATATTCTGAAAGTTGGCAACGTCGCAAAAAGCTGTCAAATATTTACAAGTTTCAATTAATTTGGCAAATTTTCTGTATGAAAACAAGAAATATCGCTCTGTAGTGCACTAAAAAAATGATATAGGAATGCAATTTAAACACTGAATTTGATGTTGTAACCGTTTCAGGTGTATAAAAGGCATTTGGAAAGCTTCCAAATGCTTTTTTTACATCTAAAACTATATATTCGGTGTTACGATATTAATTATTGCATTCCCTAATCAATTTTTTAGTGCACTACAGAGCCATATTTCTTATTTTCATACAGTAACAATGCTAAATTAATTAAAACTTGTTAATATTTGACGACCATTTGCGACGTTGCCAGCTTTTGGAATATACGCTCTTAACCCTTTTCTGTTGCATTTAAATTGTTTCGAGGTAATTCTTCGGATTTTTTATGTCGTAAGTGTCACCGATCTCTAACATTTTATATAAACTTCAGATTTCGTCAAACAATTTTTTAAAGCAAGGGACATGTTGTTTACAGTGAGAGACATTTTATTTACAGTAAGGGACATGGTTTTTAAAGTTAGGGGCATTTTATTTAAAGTAAGGGACATTGTCATTAAATCGACTTATTTTTGATTATGGTAAGGGTGTAAATTATTTAGTACGGTGACTTACTTCAATTTTTTGAGAAGAAAAAATATTAATGACTGTTACATCACATTTTTTTTCAGAAATCGTTTTTCGCGGTCAAAATTTTTGTACTGTAAGGGACATTTTTTTAAAGATAGAATTTTTTTAATAATACCAATCGATAGAGCGCGAAATTCTGAATCCAATGATATATATAACTCATTTTCGCCAAAATGTCCCTTACGTTAATTGATACTTCCGGTGTCGATATATTGTCAAGAAAGTGTGAAGGAGGTGATTATGTGGTCTTGATACCTAGCTCAACTCAAATACCATCTATAGACATAATGTGTGCATAACACCCTACTGTGCGCCTGCCAACAATACAATAACAATAATATTGCAAGATTGCTTGCCTTTCAGTTAGAGAGCTTCAAGGCTTCAACATAAACACATTCACCGGCGCAAGCACAACAAATGACAACTAAGCGAATGAATTGACATCGAGTATAAATAACTTCATGTTTAACAAACAAATGAAAAAATACTTGACATATATTTTCAAACCTGACACAATGTCTTTTTAGCCACGTATCCATACTTAGCTAGTGAGAGTTTGTACTAATACAATAAAATGCATTTTTCACAGTTTTACAACTGTATTTTTTTTTCTTTTTTGTGTTTTCGTTACATGATAAAATGACGATAATTTTGCAATACAAAAATTGACTGTAACGCCTAGGCCCAGATGTGGGCATTCTCCTTTATTACATTATTTGCTAATATATTTATTAGCTACTGAACCAAAGGCTTGTTCGCAGTAAAAAAGAAAATATAACGATTGTTTTATAAGGAAGCTACTGGAACAAAGGCTTTTTTGAATGAAAAAAGGAAGTATAATTGTTTTGGCAAAGTTGAGTAGCTCCTGCATGTAAATGATATTGCTACTTGAACAAAAGCTTTTATGTATAAACAAAGAAAGTGTAGTTGTTTTAACAAAGGAAAGTCAGCTACTGGAACAAAGGCTCTGTCATGTTAACAAAAAAAGTATAGCCGTTTTAGCTAAGTAGCGTAGCTCCTGTATGTAAATTACATTGCTACTGGAACAAAGGCTCTTTCATATTAACAAAGGAAGTATAGTTGTTTTCGCGAAGTAGCGTAGCTCCTGCATTTAAATTACATTGCTACTGGAACAAAGGCGCTTTCATATTAACAAAGGAAGTGTAGTTGTTTTCGCGAAGTAGCGTAGCTCCTGCATTTAGATTACATTGCTACTGGAACAAAGGCTATTTCATATTAACAAAAGAAGCATTGTTGTTTTCACGATGTAGACTAGCTCCTGCATTCAAATAACTTTGCTACTGGAACAAAGGCTCTTTCATATTAACAAAGGAAGTATAGTTGTTTTCACGATGTAGAGTAGCTCCTGCATTCAAATAACTTTGCTACTGTAGATAATTATGAGTTGATTAAGTCAAACAACCTAAATACCGTGACTGAGCTTTAATGGTGGTTACAAAGGCAAAACATTTAATTTAACTAAGTAAAGCTGTTTTTTTTTTTTTTTTTTCTTCCTTCTTGGCAACCGAGTCGATGTCGGCTAACTCTGCCAGTGTCATGTGGTGACGGCAAAACGGAGTGACGAAGGCCGTCGAACTTTGCACTTTTGGTAGAATGTTAGTGTGTTAGTTTAGTTAGTAGCTGTAAGGACGAGACATTTTGTTAGTAAATATTATGTAAACAAAAAGAAAAAAAAAACGAAAATATGTTAATTATGTTAAAATACATAGTATGTTATGTACAGAGCTAATATTAAAAATACACGCCAAATTAAAATTTCAGATCATTGTCATTTATGAATTTTGAAAGGATTTGAATTAGTTTAGGAGAAAAATTGGTCAGGAGAAAATAAAAATTAGTAGGAAGGGGTATTTTAATTTTGGGGAGCTTACGGTACAAGTCAAAGGACTGGGAATTCAAAGGACATGAGAAGAAAATGTGATCTAAAGTTCCCTCGTCAAGACCACATTCGCATAAGGAGCTGTCACGTACGCGGATCTTTTTAAGAAATACTGGGCTGCAGCAGTGGCCGAGTCTCAATCGACACAAGGATGAAACAGTTCTTTTGCAGAGTTTAGTGCATTTAAAAAACCAGGGCCTCCGCTGGATGTCTGGTTGTATACTGGCATAGTATACCCCTTTTAGCCTCGAACTAACCTGCCACACTGCTGACCACGAGTTATGCAGTTTAAGTTTAGTGTCAGTTCGTAAGTCGTAGCTATGGACAGTATAATGTTTTAAGTCCACCGAATTGGAAGTAGCATATTTTGCGAGAGAATCCGCACATTCGTTGCCATTTATACCCGAATGACTTGGTACCCATGCGATTTCAATGTTCAAACCGTTGTTAGAACAAGTGAAAAGTAAATTTTGTATGTCTGTAATGATTTTACTATGAATTTTTGATTTTAATTGGTTTTGGCCTAAAGCTTGTAAACTACTGCGAGAATCTGAGAAAATAACTGAGTTTTGGATATTGTGTGATTTAATAAAATTAATTGCTTCTAAAATGCCAACACATTCCCCTGTGAAGACCGATGTCTCTGGAGGGCATTGGAAGAGGAGAGCAATTTTAGAATTCTGAAAGTAAGTTGCTACTCCTGTGCAACCTGTTGACGTTAACTTAGACGCATCTGTGAAGAACATGTTCCAGCCCTTCCAGTATTTGTCGACGGCTCGGTCAAAGTCACCTTTCGCATCCTCAGAGTTTTTCGAAATGCCAAGCCCCAAAACGACTTTTGGACTAGAATGCACCACTTCGTATGCGGAAGAGAACACAGGTATGGTGGGATATTGACAAATAGGCGAGGAGAGGTTTTTAAGTTCCCTGAACCTATTCATCAAGGGGGGAATTGACTTATGTTTCCAGTAAGGGGAAACATCTAGTGACAGATGAATTTGTTCTAAAATGGGAAGTAGGGGATGGGACGACAGGGCGAAGACTTTAGACAGGAAACGATCTGCTAAATATTGTCGACGAAGGTTAAGGGGAGGATCAGCACATTCCACCTGGAGGGCGTTGATGGGAGACGACTTCATTGCTCCTAAGACAATCCTAAGGCATTTGGCTTGGATGGCGTCTAGTTTACGAAGTGCTTCTTTGTTGCAGGGTTCCAGTAAGAAGCAACAATAGTCCATGACACTTCGGACCAGAGCGTTATAAACTAGCTTAAGAGTGTAGGGATGTGCTCCCCACCAAACCCCAGACAAAGCCTTAAGGACTGATACTGATCGCTCACATTTTTTGACTACGTTGTCGATGTGGTCAACCCCCGACATTTTGGAGTCTAGAGTGACTCCCAGAAACCTGGCCTTATCTTGGATGGGGATAGTCTGACCATCTATATTTATGTCGATCGGAGGGATAAGACGTCTGCGACTAAAAACAACTGCTGAGCTCTTGGAGGCGTTCAAACTCAACCCGTGATCTAGTAGCCATTGGTTTAATGATGATAAAGAGACATTTAAAGACAAGGCGGAATCCTCAATAGAACTTCCCGAGACCAATAAGGCAATATCGTCAGCATATTGGAGTATTTTACAATCAAAGTTTAAGCAAGAGGGGAGATCTAGTGTGTAAATATTATATAGGATTGGACTGATTACGGAGCCCTGTTGTAATCCTCGCCAGGTAAGTCTCTGCTCAGAGTTTTCCCCTGGTATCCTCAACTGCAGAGTGCGGTTTGAAAGGATTTTGCAAATGACCTGGATGATCCTAGCCGGTATTCTCAGCTCTTGCAGTTTTTGCCTGAGAATAGGGAGGATGACAGAATCGTATGCAGCTGATATGTCTAGGAAAACTGCTACCACAGACTCATTCCTGCTAAGGGCCAATCGGATCTCTGATGTGAGGATACCCACACTATCAGATGTACCCAGACCTTTCCTAAAGCCGAATTGAGTCGCTGGGAGCAGCTTTCTGCTTTCCACTAACCATTCCAATCGGTTTTTGATCAAATGTTCTAAAAGTTTTAAAAGTGTTGACGATAAAGCTATTGGTCTGTACGAGCAGTGGTCATTAGGCTCTTTACCAGGCTTTAATAGAGGGATAACCACTTGAACCTTCCAAGCTGGAGGAATATATCCAGAGGTGAAGCAGAAATTGGCCAAGTCCAGGTAATATTGGTGACATTTTACACCCGCTTTTGCTATGAAAGAGTAAGGGAATCCATCCACACCAGGTGCGGAGTCCTTAACGTAGCTAAGCACTGTTTTGAGTTCGTCAAGGGAAAATGGCTTATCTAGAGGGTCGTTTGAAGTTGTAGAATTCGTGAGGTTTATTTCGTCTTCACCAGGAACATAGACTGGGGCGACCTTAGTGAAGAACCGGTAACCCAGGTCTTCGGATAGAGTGTTCGAGGGAGATGGTTTTAAACAGTTTCTATAGCTCTTGACCCTTTGCCACACTACTGATGTTGGAGTGGATGGACTCAGGGAACTGCAAAATGATACCCAGCCAGCTCTTTTCTTTTTTCTAAATAATTTCCTAGACTTAGCCAATATCTGCTTGAAGGCGATGAGATTGTCCAGGTTCATTTCTCGGTTGAACGTCTTTTCCGCCTCATTCCTGGCCTTGATCATGGCGGTGCATTCCTTATCCCACCAAGGCGGGGAAGGGACTCTGCCTGTAGGAGGCTTTTTACAAGGAAAACAATCATCGGCTGTAGCGGATATGGTGTTCGAAAAAGATGAGAAACATTCCTGAGCATTCTCAGCATTTATAAGAGGGAGAGAAGAGATACGTAGATCTAAGATTTTGGCATAAAGATCCCAGTCTACAGAGTTAAGCCGGTATTTCAATAAGGGAGGGGAGGATTTATCAGGAATAGATTTAGACGGAATTTCGACCGTGATGGGATAGTGATCGCTACCATAGGTTGAGTTCAAACGGTTCCAGTTAAACAGGCTAGCTATGCTGGATGAGCAGAATGTCAAGTCTACGCAACTATTACTCTGACCTATTCCAGACCTGCGTGTAGCACTGCCATCATTAATAATGCACATGTCAAGGTCATCCAACATATCCACCAAGCCTACACCGGTACTATCACAAGAATTTGATCCCCACCTATAGTGGTGACAGTTGAAATCTCCCATGACAAGAGACGGGCCACTTACACTACTAATTACACTTTTAATAGTAACAAGGTCTTCAAGACGTGGACGAGTAATATAAAAAGAAAAAATATTTATACCCTCAACCTTGACAGCAATAACATTTAGGTTATCACCAACGGAGGGTAGAGGGATTTGGGAGAATGGTACTTTGTTGTTGATGAACAAAGCACATCCTCCATATCCATCGGATCTGTCGTGGCGTACACTACTGAAGCACGGAATCCTGAAATTACTTCCAGGAAGAAGCCATGTCTCAGCAATGGCGCAGACCGATGGTTTAAATTTATTAATTAAATAGAGAAGGTCAGGTTTACTGGGAGTAATACTCCTCGCGTTCCATTGCAGGAATGTTAGGGGATGGAATGTTGTGGATTTGATCAACTATTGATATCAATTTATTGGCAACGTGGTCAGGTAGTGATTCTGTAGGGTTGGCTAGTACTGATATTAGCATATTAGCTATGACATTAAGAATGTTTTCGGATTTACTCACAGGACTAGCACCTTCTCTTGGGAAGGCACAACCATCATGGGATGGAGAGTAGGAGTAGTCTTGTGTTAGGGTTTGATGAGCCAGTTTATTATAACTAGGTGAGAGTGGGGCGTGGGACTTTGGTTTCAGAGTGACCATTTTACGGTATGATTTTGTTTGGGGAGTTGGACTGGGATGTTGGGAGGAATTGGTTGTTGTTTTGGATTTTGGAGTCATTTTTGACACTTCAGCATATGAACGTGAAACCGTAGGAAAGACCTGGCTTGCTTCCGCATACGAGACAGATTTCTCAGCCATAAAGGCTTTTATACTTTTCTGTCGACCCAGTTCAGGGCAAGTCTTATCATTTGCATAATGATTTCCTGTGCACAGAATGCAAGTGGCACATTCAATAGGAACTTGGCATCCATCGCCTGGATGGTCCTGACCACATTTAAAGCAACGAGGTTGCGAACGACATACTGTGCGTGTGTGACCAAAGCGACAACAGTTGTAACATTGAATGCACGGGTACATATATCTCTCCACTGAGAGAGCAGAATAAAAACAATATACCCTCTTGGGTAGTACCTGGCCATCAAAAGTGAGAACCACGGTTTGAGTGGGTTTCCACTCCGTGACACCCAACGAAGTTACTTTACGGCTCATTCTCCTTGCCTTTATAACTGGGCCACATCCATCAGGAACCCTGATATTCCCAATGACTTCCTCTTCAGTCCACTCTGTTGGTACATCACGTACTAAACCCAAACGCGTAATATGGAACTGTGGTATGGATGTAATGTAGTTGTTTTGAATTAGAGTCTTACTTAATAAAAAACTATTTGCATCCTGGTGGGATTTAAACTCAACCGACAGACGGTTTCTCCCAAGACGTTTGACACTGCCTCGGAGGATGTTGCTATAATTATTTTGGGTGAGAAACATACCAAACTTAATTGGATGTAGTACAGTACTTGTAGTTTTCCCATCTTTAAGTGAAACATGTACAATATATGGAGGGTTATCCCTTTGTGTATATGTCTGTCTGCCTATTTCTTTTTTTAAAACTTTTGGGGAATTAACTACTTCATTTGGGGGAGAACTTGCTACACGTTTCCTGCTGATAGATTCCGCGTCCATGAACTCCGTTTGCACATTTTGATCGGGGAGGGTAATTGTTAAAATCGAGTCAAGTTCAAAGGCGTCGTCGGGGTCGGGAGGTTTATTGGCGTCCATGATGGACGCCGGCTAAAAAAAAACTACTATTTAAAAGCTATACTACAAATCTACGGTTAAAAAATACAAACCCAAGGAAGATTATCGATAGTTGTTCACTTGACAGTATGGGAGAACACTTAAATCGATAATATTCTACTCCAAAACACAATAACACACAGAGCGCGATGTTACTACCTTCACCGTTCTACCAAAAGTCAAAGTAAAGCTGTTGCACTCATAACTTAGTATTGTTATTACAACAAAGTGACAGTTAAATTGAATTAGTTCCACAGACAAAAGATACATTGTTGTAGTATCCAAACACACTCTGCTGAAAAAATACTGTTGTATTGACAATATAGAAACATTGTTGTAGTATCAATACATATATTTTGTTGAAGAAATGTTGTCGCTATGACAATTTACTTCTTGACAAAAGAAACATTGTTGTAGTATCAATACACATTATTGTTGATTGTACTGAGATTTAACTTGACAATAGAAACATTGTTGTAGTATCAATACATATATTTGTTGAAGGAATATTGTTGTACTGACAACTTAATTCATGACAATAACACTATGGTGGGCTCTCCCCTGTTAAAGTTTTATTGTTGGAGCCAACAATATTTTTTTCTGGGTGTATGATTCAAACAATTAATGCTGTTCTTCAACTCTCCGCTGAAGAATTCACAGAAGGCACTGGCGTTAAATTTATTATAACTTATCGATTAAATCAAGATGTGATTGAAAATTTATTTGGTATTTATAGAATTAAAGGAGGATGCAATTGAAACTCTACATCAAAATCTTTACGATCAATGTTTCGATCAAATTTGTTAAATAATTTAATGGTATTTGAGAAAACTAATTGTGAATCAGATCAAGAAGCGTTTGTATCCACCCAACAAAATACACAACGTTGTGACCCTCAACCATCAACGTCATCATCTGTAACAGAACAACCTTGTCCTGGTACAGATGATGATGATGATACCGTACCGCTAACATCATCGACTGTATTAGGTGACTCAGTCGATGATGTCGGCGGAACATTAAGAGAGGTTCCATTTCCTAGTTCGAGTTCCAATGTAATTGCTACTTCGGAAGGATCAACCGATCTTTCCGATAGAACAATTACATTGGAAACATGTTCAGTTGTGTATTTTGCTGGGTGGTTGGGTAAATCGTGCAAATATAAATTTGATTGTTCAGATTGCAAGAATATGTTATTGAAAAATGAAGTTGATTTGACTGATAAAGAACAATTATTGTTGATTAATAGAACATATTCCAATATTGTGACACCCACACTCAAATCACGTAGGTGATTTACAAGAAGTAAGGTTTAGATGTTTTTAATGCAAATATTGATGATTTACATAAAAATAAGTTAGTGGCAAATTTAATGAAACAAACAAAAATTGAATTAAACTTCTCGGGTGATTATCATAATCTGAATCACTTTGATTACTTGATTAAAAAATTATTAGAAGTGAAGATTCATGATTAATGTAAAAGTCGCAAAAAATTATTACAATCTTTATCATAATTAAGGATACTTCATAATAAATAGTTAATCATCGTTCTTCTCATGCCAGGTGGAGGCTGTTTGACAAATCAATTACATAGGCAGGACCTACCCATTATGTTAACCTTTGTCTGCTATTATTCTGTAGGCATCTACATTTTATGTATTTTACTGAAAACTTATTATTTTTCCGTCTGCTTCAAAAAGAGCACAAAATGTATAAATGTGTCTACATAATCTAAGCGCACGGCAGTGCGCAGGGCAAGTTACATATTACCTCTTTAAGATTATTTTTAGGCTTCGTTCGAATACAAAATAAATACTTTTTATGTTGCTCAATTTTATTACAGCGAAGCCTAAAAATAAACTTATAACGACATTTTACGTTTATTGTGTCCTTCAATATTTTAACAAAATTACGAATTATAATATTCTTCAATTATAGCCTTCTGTCAGTCATAGTCTTTAAATATTAAAAAACGAAATAAAATAAAAACCAAAAAGACATACAACAGCATGAATTTCTTTACACTTATATGATAACATTACGCCTTATTTCCTAAAAGGTTAGGGCAGAGTCACACCGGAATGGCAGTTGCCGGCAGCGACGCGGCGAGCACTTTCAGTGTGAAATAATTTTAAACTTTAACTACATACTTAAAAGACCAGGGGGGCAATTCTCGATTTTCGCCATTTTTATCGAGTTCGAGATTGTAAGTCTATCTCTATGTCTATCAAAAATATCTCTATCTCTACCAAAAAATGTCGAATCGAGCAGAAATCCGTATTCTCAGTCAAAATAGAAATAAATGTCACGAAAATGTCGAGTCGAGTGAACATAATGTTACCATTATGACGAATCGCACGTTCCGTTTTAAGTAACTATAGGTGAATGAATGATTTTGTTTTAAAACGCTGACTTAATCTAATTATTTTAGTATGAAACGAAACGTTTAACGTAAAAATAATCAGTTTGACAGTTGATTGTCTGTCAGTGTCAGAATTTGAGTCTTTTGTTATGTTTACATGAACTCTGTGTTTATAAATCACTAGTGGGCTGCGCTGTTTTACATTTATTGTTTATTTTTTTTAATTTGAACATGGAGGGGAATTATTTTAATGACCTCTGTTTCGCTCAAATCGTAAATATCGACGGCGGGATAAGTGCGCTGTTGTCGCCGTGTATTGGCCAGTTGCTTGCCACTTTCCAACAACTTCGAGATAAAATGCTAATAAACTCGTCCATCTTTCAGTGGTTTCTAGTGCAATCGTGGGTACACACATTACAGAGTTTGTTAATTGAGCGAAGGTCGTCGTTTCAAGAAAACACAATGCAAAAATCAAGAGTACAAATCTAATTTCCTGTAGGTATGACATGCCAAGCCGTATTTTATTTAAAAACTAAAGAAAAGAAAACAGTGTACAATCCAAAACTCAACAAATTCACTCAGAAATGACGTATCTCTACAATCGACATTACATCTCTACTGCTCAGAAGTACTCGACATGAACTCTAACGTTAGCCTTCGACAAATGTCGAATTCGACATCCCTAGAATAGCAACTTTTAAAATTTGTCGAAAAAATGACGTCATTAGAAATTTTTGTCGAGTTCGACACCATCTCTAAAGCCGAGAATTGGCCCCCAGGGGGCCAATTCTCGATTTTCGCCATTTATCTCGAGTTCGAGATTGTAAGTATATCTCTATGTCTATCAAAAATATCTCTATCTCTACCAAAAAATGTCGAATTGAGCAAAAATCCGTATTCTCAGTCAAAATATAAATAAATGTCACGAAAATGTCGAGTCGAGTGAACGTAATGTTACCATTATGAAGAAACGCACGTTCCGTTCTAGGTAGCTATAAGTGAATGAACGATTTTGTTTTAAAACGCTGACGAAATCGAATTATTTAAGCATAAAACGAAACGTTTAGCGTAAAAATCATCAGTTTGACAGTTGATTGTCTGTCAGTGTCAGAATTTGCGTCTTTTGTTATGTTTACATGGACTCTGTATTGTGTTTATAAATCATTATTTTAACATGGAGGTGAATTATTTTAATGCGACTGCATGCGGCACCGCGGGCGGATTTCCCTTTTTCTTTTTTCCTTTGTTTGTTTCTTTATTAGCCTTAGACCTTGTCCAGAAATGGCGAGTTCGTCGCGAAACGTTTCGTGCGAACTCATTCGAACGTTAGCGAGATACTAGGCATGAATACATGGCGTCCAATTGTCCATGGCGAAAGTTATTGGAGAGCCTTCTCAATTGCATAATCTAGTTTCCATCCCTGCAAATTACGAAGATAAGTAAGTACTTCTAATTATTTTGAATAACAATCGTGTTAAATCGACTATCGTGTCTCGAATATTATTGATTTTTTTTTAATATAATGTCAAATTATGTATGTGCTGTGGATTAAGTTCGATTAAATTGGTTTCTGAACACCTAAATGGACTTTCTTCCCGGCTTAACTTGCAGTGCATGATGTGCAATAAAAAAATTTCAAATAGAGGCAACGGAACAAAACGTCAATAAAGACGCTGTAGCTGGAATACTAGCAAGTGGCGGTGGTCATGCTCAATTAAAGCAATTCACAGCTGCTGTCGATCTTCCCGAAATTAAGGAGAAGAATTTCCTTAAACTTCAAGATCAAGTGGCGGATAACTGGGAATATACCGCGTGGGCTGAAATGAAAAAAGCTGCAGAAATAGAAAGAGAAGCCGCATTAAAAGAAGGCCGCGTAAATAAAGACGGCATAGCAGTGATAGACGTCATCGTAGATGGTTGTTGGTGTAGACGATCGTATCAAACGAATTATGCTGCCAATTCAGGATGCGCAGCTATAGTAGGCAGACGTACGGGTAAAGTCTTATACATGGCAGTAAAAAACAAGTACTGTTGCATTTGTCAAAAAAGTGGAAATGTTATAAAAGACCATGTATGTTACAAAAACTACGACGGGCCATCTACAGGCATGGAAGCAACAATCATAGTAGGAGGTTTCAAAAAATCTATTGAAATGCACAACATTATTTATGGACGATTTATAGCAGATGGCGATAGCAGTACCTACACAAAAATTATTGAGTCACGCCCCTACGCAAATATTACAGTCGAAGAAATCATATTTTGCGCCGATTTTGTAATAACATGCAGGAACTCATGACCGACACACGTTACCCTATAAAAGACAGAAAGCTAGTTAGTAAACTAAAAATTTTGACAGCTCGCAAATATATCTGTGATGCAATTAGAATTAACAAGCCAGACAAAAACTGCGACAACTTGCATCACGACATAAATAATTCAGTGTATAATGCTTTTGGAAAACATTCCAAGTGCAAAAGAGATATATGTTCGCACACTGACAATATTACCACGCAATTTGACGCTTCTAGTCCCTGGCAAAGAATAAAAATGCTTGCAGCTAACGTTGCTTCGCATTCCAGGATTCTCATAGAGGACGTCGACAGCAACGTTGTTGAACAGTTCAATGGCGTTGTTGCTAAGTTAGTTGGTGGTAAACGTATTAATTACTCCCAACGTCGTGGCTACCCAACTAGATGCGCCGGTGCTGTAATATCGTTTAACACTGGGAAACTTTTATCAACTGTACACCGAAGTACTCATAATAATACACCCAGAAAAGCATTAAAAAAATACGAAGAAACAATTTGTAAGAAAAGAGAAAGAAATAGGCTAGCACAACGAAAAAAGAAGCGCCATTTTGCTAAGTTTCAGCCTTCGGATAGCAATTATGGTGAAAATGCAGAACAACCATATATGGATCCGACGACTTTCGAAATAGCGAAAAAAACTTTTCTAAAAAATTTAGAAAAGACAGAAGAAGAACGGGCTCACATCACTAAGCAAACAATTTTGCAAAGTGAATGTGGTGAGTGGCTTGAGCTAAGACGCAACCTTTTGACGGCTTCCAACTTTGGTAAAGTCGTAAAAAGAAGAAAGACCAATAGCTGTAGAAATATAGTGAAAAATATGTTGTACGGAGCTCCTATAGACCATGTTTCGTCTATACAACATGGTAGACAACACGAGGCGGTGGCTTTAGAACAATTATCTAACCTAAAAAATATAAAAATTGATAAATGTGGACTATTTATCGACGAAGTCCTTCCGTTTCTAGGGGCTACTCCGGATGGAATCACCAATGATATGGTCGTTGAAATAAAATGTCCCATAGCCCCTTTTAAAATGGGAATCGATGCTGCAATTGAACAAAAGAAAGTTCATTTCTGGAAAAAAAACCAAAATGGTGAAGTGAGTATTATGTTAAAAACTAGGTTCAAGGTATTATAAATACAGGAACATACACGGACAGACATACATACATAAATACATACCAACTAAAAACATTACCGTTTTTTGGCCTCACTGCAGTCGGATAATTGGTGATATGTATTTTTATTTTCAGATAAATGTATGCAAAAAATCTGACTGGTATTATCAAGCTCAAGGTCAGATGCATATAGCAAACTAGTGGCGATTTGGCGAATGAGCTGCTGGCGTTCCTGCAACAAAAGCTGGATGTGATGGACGAGGTGTCCGCTGTCCAGATCTGCGCAACGAACTTCAGCGAGGACGACATAGCTGCTGCTAAGCTGTTATTGTTCAGTGTGCTTAACAAGCGCGACCAGATGGTGTCCCGCCGGCGTGACGGGACTAAAAAGAGCCTGCAGGATATTATCACGCTGTTCAAGGAGACCGACCCTGACGACGTGCCCACGTTTGTGGCGAAGGAGCTGCACAAGCTGCCTCCCGTCACCTTCGACCACGTCGACGTAACCAGCCTTTTGAAGGACATTGTCTTTCTGAAGGCCCGCCTGGCGGATGTGCTAACGAAGTTAGACGCATCCCAGAATACCGTCGCTGATTTGCGTAAGGAAGTTAGCGAATTGCGCAACAGTGTGGCGGTAATTAGATCACCTGCCGATGCGTCTAACGTAAACACGTGTCGCGGAGCCGGCCTCGATTTGTCGTCGTCGAATTCCGCGTCAGCAATTTCGTCGCCGGCGCATCCGTCGATTGCTGAGCTTGCAGTGCGCCCCGCCTGCGTGCCCCGCAGCCCTGCGCTCGTCACCGCGGCTCCTCCGAGCAGTGCCGCACGTACCCCTGGCCCCGTCCCGCTACCAGTGTCTGCAGTCCAGGTGAATCCCCCTCAAAGGGATTTTGCTAGCGTCACCGCAAGTGTGCCTGGCGCTCCCCGTAAGCCCGTGCTTGAAAAGGCACCGAAACGGGCAGTTGATGATGATGGTTTCGTGACGGTGCAAAGGAGGAAGCGCCGTCAGCGAGCCAACAAGAACCGCTGCGGCAAGGCTCCTACGGAACCCAACACTATACGTGCTGCCATGCCTAACACTCCGGTGTATATCTCTCGCCTACACCACACCACTAAGGCTGAGAACATCGTCGAGTACGTGCGCCAGAAGACCAAGTACACGCCGAGAGTGCAGTTATTGGAATCGCGCCGCAACGTCAACTTCAAGGCGTTCGTGGTGCGTGTACCAACGTGTTTTCTGCACCTCATCATGGAGGAGGACTTTTGGCCGAAAGATGTGGTGTTCCGTCGCTTCCGCGGACAAGTGCCACCAGAACGCACAATGACTAGTGCACAGTGAAGTGTTTACTAACATCATCATCATCATCATCAGCCTATAATGTTCCCACTGCTGGGACACAGGCCTCCTCTCTGTGAGAGGGAGTGGGCCATAATCCACCACGCGGGCCCAGTGCGGATGGGTGGATGTCACATGTCTTCGAATTTTTGGTTCTAGGACATGCCGGTTTCCTCACGATGTTTTCCTTCACCGTTTTGAGAGCAGTGGTGATGAAATAAATTACACAAAGTAATGCGCCAGGCGGGGTTCGAACCCACGACCTACAACTCGTAAGTCGGGACCGATACCACTGGGCCACTACTGCTCTCAACTGCTTATTATCATAGGCTTAAGTTTCTATTTACTAACACAAGTTGTTTTTATAAAATTATGTATGTTAGTTTGTAAGGTATATGTCTATGGGCCAATGTAGCCTGAATATAAATAAATAAATATAAATAAATATATATATATAAATACCTAAACTGAAATAAAAGTACCTATCTTGTGTTTGTACAATGTAGGTACATCTATACATTTCCTCGCTATGGTGGGATGAAAAGTTACGTGTTACACTCGAGTGCAAAGATTTTTCACCTTGTGCTCTTTTGATTCCGTCGCTATCGCCACTCGTGATTCAATTTTAGAATCATTCGCTTGCTCGGTCATCAAAATTGAGCACGCAGTTAAAAATCAACTTTGCACTCTTGTATAACAAATAACTATTAAAAAGTCACCCAAAGACAGAATTAAAAGGCCATACTCAGAAACGAGGTTAAAATACCAAATATAATAAGATCTGTGGAAAAACTATAAAGACGGACATAATGGCATTAAATATGAATCCTACGATCCCGTGTTCAATTCGCGTCAACTGAGCACGCCTTTGTGATCAAGTGGCGCTGGGTAAGGTTTAACAAAATCGTGTGCAGTTATACTGAACACTTTTTTGACTTGACTCTTAGACTGTTTGAGTCTTCAAAAGCGTGTTGAATCAGCGACGGTATTATTCTATAGTATACAAAGAGGAAATTAATGTTTTATCGAATATCTATATTGATGGACTGCACTTTTAAGAGCGAGCGAAGCGAGCTCGGGACTTGCTGGCACCCCGACTCGGACAATTTAGGTTAGAAGAGGATGGCGGGGTCTGAAAGACCCCGCCATCCTCTTCGTGGTTATTTTTTTTAAACCACCCAGCAAAAAGTAATTTTAAAAAAATAGCAAAAGTAGTTTTGACTGTTATTTGCCCAATGGAGAGCTGGTCAAAAGTATTTTTAGTTGACATTTACTAGATATAACAGTCAAGAAGCAGATCGACGCTCGGGCGCTCTCGCCTGCTTCGGCCCGCACGATTTATCCCGAACATTTACGAACGCGCTAAATCAGTACGGATTTGTTTCGAATAGACAGGTTAAAAAACCGTGTTCAATTCAATTACACACTGTTTTGTAAAACTTCTTTTAACGTTGCTTGATCGCAAAAGCGTGCTCAGTTGACGCGAATTGAACACGGGATCGTAGGATTCCGTAGTAAAACAAAAGCGTGTTGATTTCGCGAGACCGATGTCGCCAGTTGAACACGGAAAGGGAAATACGCAACTATGAGCGTAGCTGACGATGAAGATAGAAGGATCCTTCTACTTTTAAGACAAGATATTATATGACACATTTCAAGAATTATATACAGGGTGTGTCGTAAATAGTGGTCCACCGTTAAGGGTTCGATTTACCAGATAATTTACTATTTCCGGAGATATAATTTTTTTTCCTTTTTTTAATAAATTTTCTACATTTTGCAATTTTGCTTGTATTAAAATACAGAAGCATATTTTTCTAAAAAATTTTTTTTTTTTCAAAATGGTCCCCATTTGCAGCTATACACGCTCTGCAACGTCGAATAAATGATCTTTTAATCCTTCTAGCATACCCGCTCGTCAAAAAATATTCCGCCGATTCTAGTCCTACAGTTATATGAGGAATGGCAGACATTTTTTGACCTGTTTGCTATCTTAAAAAAAAAGAAGTTATCGCCCGTACAGAAACTACATTATTTAAAAAGTAGCTTATTAGGAGAACCAGAAGTGATATTGCGCAACTTAACTACAACCGATGCGAATTATTATGACCCTTGGGAAGAATTTGTGAAGCGTTATAACAACAAAAGGTTCAATTGTAACGTATTATTGAGAGTCATTTTTTCTCAAAAATCGTACACAAACTGAGTATGCGAGTTCAATTAAACACCTGGTAGATACATCTTCATCCTGTTTAAAAGCCTTGAAAAACCTAGATGTTGAGTCTAAATGGGACATCATCATCAATTACTTAGTTTTGTCTAAGCTGGATCCTGAATCAATAAAGCAGAGGGAACAAAAACTTAGTAAGAGCAACTGTGATTTACCCACTTGGCAAGATTTTCAGGAATCAAGGTTTACATCGTTGGAAATGATCAAAAGTAACAATATAACACCTTCACAACCGAAAGCAGCTGTTAACCTAAGGCGTTTTACTTTAAGGTCACCAAGGATGGGAAAGAACGCGAAATTAAGTGTGCAATTTGTAACAGGGATCACTATATCTACCTGTTATAGAGTAACGCATGTGTGTATGCGGCAGCAGTTATGCACTAAATGTAGCCCATGTATGTGTGCGGCAGCGGGCACCCGCGCGTTATCCCGCGCGGCGCCACCTGTCTAATAAACAGTGTGCCCGTGTGTGACTCGCTTGTTTGTTTGACGTGTACGATCGTCCTTCCCACCACCGGCACGCTTAACTAACACTACCATTGCAAAATATTCACCGATATGTCTACCAAAGAAGGAGAGCGGTCAGAAGACTAAACTGTGTTTCAACTGTCATGCGCATGAAGAATTGTCGACTACATTACGCTTATTCATGGCTGTAGCAAATAAACTTAAATAACCGGTGTATCAAATGAATGTAGTAGGGGCATTCCTTCATGGAGACTTTGATGAGCTTGTTTATCTAAAATTACCAAATGCTCAATTCTTTAAGTTAAATAGGTCATTGTATGGCTTGAAAATCTCCTGGATTAAGGTGACACCCTATGTGGCTGTTTTTGCGTCCATATATCTCCGAATACATAACATTATGAGATTGAAATATCATTATAGCCTGCTTGCAGTATTAGTCGAAAAAAACTCCGTTAGAAGTTTGAAAATTAAAAACACCAAACCGTAAATTCTAAGTAATCTCAAATATCTATTTAAAAAAAAGTTATGAATTTCCAATTATGCAGTAGAAACAATATTAATACTTAAAAGAAACCATAACAAGATATTTACTCTTTATTATGTACCCAGAATATGAGCAATACTTGTTTAAAGTGCAATTTAATAAGTGGCCCTTGTTTTTTTTGACGAGTAAATTTCGTAACCAACTGTTCAACAAAACCTTACCTCGTTTATTTACAGACTTTCTCATAGCTGGAGCCTTACTGAATTCGTTCAGAGAACCTTTAAAAGATTTTCGCTATGCTGAAATGATTGCAGAAATAATACAGATAAGAATGAATAACAGCCAACAGGCTAGGAAACTACGTCACGGCAGATAACGTGAAACGCCAGCGAGTGGTTTTTTTATCCATGAACGCCGTGGTTGATATTCCGTTTCCTGTCCTCACCGATGAAGACATGATTTTGTTTTGCTTGGGGACCTATCATTTGCGTTTGGCACTCTCCTATGTTAGCGAACATATGCGAGGAGGTGTATATAACATTGAAGTGTGCATGACACCATGTCCAAGGATGACGCAGTATGACATTGAAACCGAAGATTGTATGCTCCTGAGAGGCCGTAGGTGGGAGCAGTGGTGGCCCAGTGGTATCGGTCCCGACTTACGAGTTGTAGGTCGTGGGTTCGAACCCCGCCTGGTGCATTACTTTGTGTAATTTATTTCATCACCACTGCTCTCAAAACGGTGAAGAAAACATCGTGAGGAAACCGGCATGTCTGAGCCAAAAATTCGGAGACATGTGACATCCACCAATCCGCACTGGGCCCGCGTGGTGGATTATGGCCCACTCCCTCTTACAGAAAGGAGGCCTGTGTCCCAGCAGTGGGAACATTTTAGGCTGATGATGATGAGAGGCCGTATCTCATCGAGGCATATCTCAAATAAGACTTACTACACTTATCTACTAATCAATCCTACATTGGAGGGCAGATGTGCCATAAAAGAATATTATTGTTCATGTTTAACCGGAGTGAGGACTGTAGGTGCTTGCGCACTTACCGTGAGCATTATCTGGTACTTCGGTGTCTGCAGACATTTAGACAATTTCATTGGTCCTGCAAGAGCGTGGGACGATATTATTGCAGAAAGCCTAAACACAATATTATAATAATTGACTGTTCTTCTTTTTCTTCGTCGGTTCACTCTTGAGTTACTCAAAGGTTTCTATTTGATATTCATAGCTTTTTCTCATGGTAATGATGGGTACAAGAGTTGCCGCTGGTACGCATCATTACCATGAGAAAAAGTTATTCATACACTGTTAGCACTTCGGACACTAATGAACGAAACCGACAAATGACTCCAACGACGATCCATAGTACACTGGTGATTTTTTTGACTCCTTTGCTTCCTCGTTAGTCAGTTGAGTAACGTTTGGTTGTGGCGGCATGTGATGGTCTTAGCCATGTTCTTCTAAATAGGGAATTGAGCCTCTAAAGCCCCAATCTAGTTTAAGTTAATTATTTTCATACAATTATCACTTCATTCGACACTAATGCGTATGATTTTCTTTTAAAGAGTCAGAAGTGGGTGCCGCTTGAGGTCCGGTTATGTCAACAATGTTGTTCTTTCTCATGATCTGTACACAAATTATCATGAGAAAAAGCTAAGACCACTGTTTTCTTCTGAAAATCGAAATTCATCTTTTGACATAAAAGTCTCAATTACTTTTTTCTCCCATAATTTACAGATTTGCTGTCATATAATGAAATGATACACTTTTCACGTACTTTCATTTGATATATGGATGGGAGTGTTACGAGGAAAGGGACGGGGTCCATCATACATTTCTGTCCATCATACTTTACCTTTAACTCTGGCACAAAAAGCACAATAGGCAAAGTTGTAGCAACCCAATCAACTCTGTTGTAAGCTTGTAACCGTATTTTTCCAAAACCTGTGGCACGAATAGTAGAGCCATCACCTATATGACATTTCGAGGTTCATTTCTGGGCTCATAACCAGATGAAATTATATCGATTCATTTAACTATTCAATTGTTGTAAAGCGATCTTTATCAAAAGACTTGTGTTTGATGGCTCCCCTGTCCATAACCAATACATTTTCTCCTTCACCTTTAGATTTATTTTTGAACCAACAATTGTTCTCAGTGTGATTAGATTTTTTACATATTTATGCTACAGACTTTACCATCTTTACCACCAAAATTATATTTTTTTGACTTGCACCCACTTTTATAGAGTCCCAGCTTACCACACTTGAAGCACTTTCTAGTTTTCTTCACTGATTTTGTGACTAACGCTGTCGATGAAGCCTCCTCTTTACCTGCAACTCTGGATAGGTAGCGCTGCTCCTCCACTAGTAGCCGAGCGGTTAGCTCTGCTAATAATTTGCTTATCTTTAGGCACCGACTCCCACGCAGACACAAAATGACAATACTGTACTGACAAGTATTTATTTAAGTTATGGCCATTGAAGAAGGGATTTCGGAGCCCAAGGACTTCAGGTTACATAGCAAATCATCGCTGTCATATCATCGCCGCAGCCGTCATATTTTAATGCAAAGAACTTTTCCTGTACTAAATGCAATGACAATTCTCCTTTTTGCTCAAAAATCAAAAATGGTGTGGAGTTTTTCCCAAATTTCTAGTGATGTTTTACAATTCACTACCTGTGATATAACCTTGTCTGAAAGACGCGACACAATGATACCTTGAGCTTTCGCGTCGCTACTGATCCACTTGGTATCCTCATGTTTGACATTATTGCTTTCGACGATGTCGTACGTCCTGTTGATGGCAGCAGGGGTGCTGCCATCAACAGGACCCGGATCTCGAATTTCCAGACATTCCAATTGTGAGGATCCTCCAGTTTAGAGTTCACATCGATATTATTTGTTGATGTGTCCATCATAATCACCTCACCGTTTTTCGAAACGATGACAATGGAACCTCGCCGTTACCTCGCTGTTTGTAGATAGCGATGACGATTTGACCTCGCCGGTACCTCGCTGATTTTGTTTTTGATGACGATTTGACCTCGCCGACCACGCTTGCCCACGCCACTCCGCTACGATGCTTTGTTCTTTCACCAAAAGCTCTCCCGCATTGTTTTCGACATTACATACTGTAATTTTCCTTTTTAAAGACGAAAACCTATTACTTCAGCGGTTATAGCGTTCTGTCTGTGTCTGGGCCCATAACCAGATGAAATTATAGTGGTTTTGGTTTAACACTGTTTTACAGACGGACATAGCAAGCCTTTATTCTATAGAGGAGTGACAAGAAGAGCAGTGTTGCCACGTGAAAAACATTAGTAGGTAGTAAAAACTAATTGTTGCCAATTTTTCAAGATACAGTAAGATTCTCTCCAGTGCAGTGCTACCAACGATAGAAACTTTGTGGAAAGTGAAACACGAGAAAAGGCAAAGTTGTCGGTAACACACTGATCCAATCATGAGCATCCTCATGATATCCACAATGGCAACAGACCAAAATTTCATTCGCGAGTTCACCTTGGTACCGAGCTTTCATCTGTGCTATTGGTGTGATCAACAAATCCAATACTACAAGGCGTATATAGAGAAAATTCCATATGTCACAATGAATACAGACACAACTAGATCATTCTTCCGAACGATCAAACTTCCAGATAGATCTCTGCTATGTTGCATAATGTTATTTGTGCATTTGTTGCCATGGTTACGTCTTCAACTACTGATAACTGTACAACGGATTCTATACTGTGTTGGTTGAAAACATGGTACAACGAAGTACATACTGCTCCTCACGAGATTGTAACTGATGACTCTTCAGCGTTAATAGCAGGAAACGTTCGAGCTTTTACTATTTATCAAACAGTCCGAGACTATCTACGACAATCTATTCTATTTTTGATGAGTAAAAGTAACGATTTGCTTCAGGTATGTCTAAGATAGACACAAGTCACTTCGTCAAAAACTTATACTACTTGCGATGCTTCGATAACGTTGATATGAATATTTAAAATGTTTTACATTCGCAGTCTTTTATTTGTTAAAAGAATGTGAAATAATAAAAAATGTGCTTGATGCAAATATTATTAAATCTCAAACAACGAGACGTAAAATTTCTATGAAATACCTCAAATCTTTGTTGATCCAAGTAGAAGATCCAGTCGAAACCGACACAAATGAATTCTCTGATGATTATGATACAATAACTGATGATGATAATATTTAAGATTGGTTTGATGAGCTTGGGAATAAAGAAAAAATCTTGGATTAAACAAAAAAAGAAAACAGAAAAACCAAATGAATATTACTTACCCAGTTTAGTATCAACTCTTATTAGATTAATGATAAAACTACCTCTGTGGAGCAATGTCACGTGTCCTTATTACAAATCAGAAAATAAATCACCCACATCTTCAGCTATTTAAATTTATTTCAAGACGTATTATTTGAAATACGCATGGACATGTACAACGTGGATGAATTTATAAATTTTCACAATTAGGGAAACAAAAATAGCCGCCAAAAATCTTCACGTAAGTATAGGAAATACAAAACAACAAACATACAAGGGCCGAAAACGGAAGGTACGAAAACAAAAAATACACACAATGTAAAATAATACATAAACACAAAACAATCCTTTTATTCTGATTCCGTATAATTACAGAAAAGCCTTCATATACTGAAGGCTGGGGATAGATAATCTGTGAAAATATCTCAGAATCAGAATTTAGTCAGTTTGACTTAGTTTTCTTTTTGTTAGCATTTGCTTATACACAAAATGTTTACATTCAACAAAAATTCAATGCACAAGAAAACCGACTCATTGCGACCTTCATTTTCACCAACACATTAGCCTGGCCCCATACATTTTTATTCTCAAAAGAAGCGTTTGATGATTTGTGCATATTATTAAATAATGTTACACATTTCGTCGTAGTCGTAGAACAACGACGGTTTTGATTATTTTCAATTTTTGCTTTTTTACGTAAAATGAGCTTATATGCCGTGCTTTATTAGCCAATACCTCTTTTTTTTAAATATTATTTAAAATAACTCAGATATTGACTAGGAATACTGACGGATTTGATTTCTTAACGCAGTAAAATGACGTAATATTCTATTCGCCCATGTACTACGCTGCCCCCTACCCCCCGCGCCCCGCTTATGCCCGTGAGCGCCTGTCGGATTGTTAGTTCCGCCCATATTCTGAGTAAGGTTGCGCGTGGCCTTCGCTTTGCACTAATTATTACGTTAGCTTATTTTTATTTAACTCTTAGCCTATATTGCATGTCCCATAATATTAATTTCTTTGTGCAGATTTTCCTAGAACAACGACGGAAACCACTTTGCGTCATGTAATTACGAGAAAAATCCGCAAAACAACGACGTATGATAACATACGACACACAAGTTTTCATAAAACAATGATATTTTATAAAATTTAGCCGTTTTAGGAATTTATCTTGTTGGTCAGATTATAAAAAATCAGAAACAGAACAACATGTCCAAATTTCAAGCTTAGCGGATCAGCGGTTTCTAAAATATACCCTTAAACTCCATAAGAAAACTTTAAAGCGCCGTACTGTAAAGTTACTGATTTACAGAACCGTCTTTGTTCTACGACTGTGACGATTTGAAATCAACAAAACGAGTTTCTTTACAAGCAAAGGTAAGATGGTACCAATGATAATTATGCAGCTATCTCAAAACAAAATGTAATAATTTTCATTTGTCTGAATTTTCTTGCTTTCAGGTTTTATGTGCTTTGTTATAGTTTGCGAATTGTAACTATTAAAGAGTCGTTGGAGAAGCAAATCATTTATCTCAAGAAGCAATTAGTGTATATGTTACGGTTTAAGCCCGAAGTGCGGTTACACCTAGGTTTAACCGGCTAAGATGGGTTACACGTTATATTAGTCGCAATTAGTTGTGATTTACCTATTGATTGCAACAAATTCGGTGATTTTTGCAAAAAAAAATCAGAAAAATATGTAGCTACATACAAATGTTTTCCAATGACCGTAACCATCTACAAACTACTCGTTCAGGGCAAAAATATCATTAGCAAATCAAAGTTGCCTATCGGGATGCTCTCGGAACAAGCAGCTGAATTCAGAAATAAATTCTGGCGCAGTGACTGAGAGCATCATACTAGAAAAATGGACTGAAAGAAAACAATGCAAGATTTGTTCAGTCGAGCCCTGGAATCTTCAGATCCTGTTCTTGCTGATGTTCGATTGAAGCAAAGGCAAAAGAACTTTAATTGAATTCCTCTGCCACAACAGGTCAGAAATTTACTGTCGGATTCTGATAGTTTGACACCAGATACGCGTGAAGAACAAAACGACGACATCGATGAATTTTCTGAAGAAAATGTAATTCCACATGACCTGCATGACATTGTTCTGACTAGGGAAACTAGCATTTTTGAAGAGTAACCCAGTTTAAAGTGACAACTCTATAAACATATTTCTTTCCTCTTAGTGCCTTTAGAAAATGTAAGAGCAAACCACCTTAAGTAAAATTGCCTTAACAAAATCACAGGCGCTGTTGGCATTACAAAATTTAGAAACGATTATCTCGTTAGCTTTACAGTATTAAAAAGTGATTATTTTTCTGAGTTATAGACAACATAAGTTTCTAAGTATATTTAATAAGACTGATCGCTAAGCACGCAGCAAGAACGATAAAAAAAATGAAATGTTTTTAATGAAATCTTGAATTTACTCCATCGTCCATCGTATTTCGGAGATGTGACAAAGCTTGATAAATGACGTCTTATATGCGTAATATAACTGGGCCAAGTAATTTAGATTGTAAGTTTTCTTTTCAGAGAAATTGTACTTTTTGTACTTTCTTAATACCGAAAATGGATTAACTTTGGAGTTTAATTTCTCTGAAACTAAAAAGAATTGCTACGCCGAAAAATTATGAATGAAATTAGAATATTATAAGGTATCTCTTGCTTAGTTTCACTCATGATGTCTGGTCCTGCCGAGATTTTGCACACTGTGCATTGCTATAAAATATAATGTTCCTGACCCAGATGGGGTTTCCCTACAAACTGGAGGTAATTTCTAAAATATAATATCTAAAAGTTTTGAAATAACTCATCTTGTATACCTAACTAACTACAGTTGTTTATACATTTAAATAACCCTCCTTTTTGCTTCACTGTAATAGGATAAAAATAACATTGCTCCCATAACTAATTCAAAATTATTTTCTTTATAGCTTACGAGCGCAATATGGAAGTATTACAGGAAAATGAAACGTCTAGCGATTTACTAATAGGCAGAGCATTACTGATCAGCTGGCTAGGAGGCTGTTTATAAATATTAACTTAAGTTCGAATTAAAGATGTTTTATCAACCAACTTTCTTTGTTTCGTTTATTAAACCTTTTGTGAAATAAACATTTAAAAAAAAATTAAGTAAAAACCAATACTAGCTAACTACACTAACTTACAACTTAAAGAAATGCATCTAAGCGATCGGTTCAGGCACTGCACCAAGCGTGAGGGCTAATTATTTGTCATGAATATATCTATTATTATATTTCCAAAAACGATACATTGAGCAAATAGGTCCAACCACCTCTCTTGTTGTTGTATTTCTTTCTCCCTTAATCTTAACCGTTCCTACTCACATTTCTGTTGAAACACCCGCCACTGACTGTCAGAATTAACAAACGCCTGTCTTGGAAATTCTGGCTGAGTCTGAGTGCGAGTTCTCCCAAGCAAACAGCGCCTTCGTCGCGGATTTGGTCGCGGAGTTGCAGGCAGAGGAGTCGATATTTGAGGCGCTTCATTGATGGGCGGCGTATCTTGGACATTGGGCACATGGGGTTCAGTTTTTTCTATGGTCTGTGCATTTCTGCTACTACTGAGCATAGGTGGTGGTGGCCGGTTGAGCCTGGTTGAGTATTGGTATTACGAGGTTACAATTCTGGTCCGTAGTACTTTCAAATAAACTTTAAACTAACTTTCAGATAAAGGCATTCTCCCTAAAGAATGCACCCAAATAGCTGATCTCCTAGTACTATTTGATAATCTAAATGATTCCTGCAATGGAAGTTAAGTGAAAAAAGATGCAAAATACGCAAAGCCACTTCTAGGGTCAGTCACCCCAAAATCAATACACCACAAAGAGTGGGCAGAGGCAAAAAAATAATTGAAAACAATGAGATTTGTACTTCCAATACCAGGGAAGGTAGAAAGTGTACCTACATTAAAAGTTTTATTTAAAAAACTTTTTTTAAAAAAAGGGAACCGACTTCAAAACCAAACACAAAAAAACTATGAAATAACTTTTCTTTCGGAAGTCGGTGGCTTTGTTTTTTTTTATTTCATTGACATATGACCACCGACTTCCGAAAGAAAAGTTATTTTATAGTTTTTTTGTGTTTGGTTTTGAAGTCGGTTCCCTTTTTTTAAAAAAAGTTTTTTATTTTTCTCTTTTTAGTTGAGATAATCAACAAAAATCTTCATTAAATCGGCGTCTTTGCAAATCTACAATCCTATTAAGCAAAACGGATCTATGTGAGCAACTTCACGAGATATCCATTATTGTTATATACTAAAACCTTCCTCAGAATGTAAAAAATACTTTTCTGAAAACTGTATCAAAATCGGTTCAGCCAAACGCGAGATGATTGCGGACAAACATGCAATCGTCCCTTAAAATCTACGATCCAAGTAAGCAAATCGGATCCACGCGGGCAAAGTCACGGATATCTATTAGTGTTATATACTAAAACCTTCTCCAGAATGCAATGAACACTCTCCTGAAAACTGCATCAAAATCCGTTCAGCCAAACGCGAGATAATTGCGGACAAACATGCAAACGTCCCTTAAAATGTACGACCCAAGTAAGCAAATCGGATCCACGCGGGCAACGTCACGTGATATCTATTAGTGTTATATACTAAAACCTTCTCCAGAATGTAATGAACACTTTCCTGAAAACTGCATCAAAATCGGTTCAGCCAAACGCGAGATAATCGCGGACAAACATACATACATACATACAGGTCGAACTGAGAACCTACTTTTTTTTTGAAGTCGGTTAAAAAACTTGAAAAAGATTACAATGTAACCTCGGTGTTGATGCGGCACCTAAATCAGGATCCGAAATCCGAATCTAAAACTTTTTTGGCGCAATTAGGTGCCGTAACACGAACCCCTCACCTGAAAAATTTGAAGGTGCATTCACCACAATGTTGATTAATAACATTTCAAGTGTCCAGGCCCCTACTGGAGCAAATTGTGAGGAAGACTTCGCAAAAAAATTATATGCCCTCATCGTCATCGATAACTGCAAAGCCACATCAACCAGTTTAAATATAAAAGCGATGGTCCAAAAAAAACCCAGAGTCGATTCGGACAAATTAGGTATCAATAGCTTTATTAAAATGCACAATTTACCCCACCGAAAAAAAATTGCCCATTTCCATGGGGTATATGAGTTATAGACGAACAAAGTATATATGGAAAAATCGTGAATAACTTGTTATTTTTACCAGTTTTTTCAACAGCATTATATTAATAATAATAATCATAGGACAATAATAAATATAACTAGCGATCATATGCAACTATCAAGTTCAAAGTCCTTTATTAATGAGATTACGTCTATTTTTTAAGTTCTCTAGCATAATTACCTACCTATCTTTGTTATTCATTATTTTGTTTTCGCTAAACAAATACTTCAGAATATGATGCGTTCATCTTACCTCTCGCTCTATTGAGTGAGCGAGAGGCTTACCTATAGGAGCGCGAGCGCGCCGACGGACGCCAGTCGCCATTTTCTATTCTTTTGTTCCTTAACTTGAACCGAGGTTCTAACGGCGCCGACGCAGTCACTTCGGCACCTCGGCGGCACTTATTTATTTATTCAAAAATCTTCCAATATTCTCTTTCAATGATTAAGCTATAGCTTACACAAGTATAGCAACTTGATCAAGCCCTTCATGATTGTGTGTGCTGATGGCTATATCATAGAAGTAACTGAACCCTACGGCGCCAGAACTTCAGACTCCAACATAGTAAAACTATTATTAGATAACCATGATGGTCCCATGGAAGAAGCTCCAATGCGATGGTTTTTACACCCAGATGATGTATTTGTTTTGTATCGGGGTTTCCGAGACTGTTTGGCGGATCTAGAGGAATGTGGTTATAACGCTTACATGCCACCGTCTGTAGGACGTAATGAAAGACAAGTACAATAGCGGCAAATAAATCCAGATTGATAACCATGGTTAGATGAAACCATTAATGGCCCGAAAAAGAGATTTCAAAATATTTAGACACAAACATTTTAATATAATAGCGCTAGGCAACGCAATGACAGATTATAGAATAGCTGCAGCGCTTACCAATGCAACTCATCCAACATTTACTGAAGAGTTTATAGAGATGATTGAAAGAAATAGGGACAGGCCGAACCTATTAGCCGATTACGTCGATGAACATCATTGGGATCGACAAAGAATTGTGTTTACCCGAATAGATGCAACAAACCCCAATCTATCGGATTTTCCAAGAATGGATTATGACCAATTTATTATTTGTGTTCGCAATAGGCACATACCACGTAAAACTTGCAAGGTCCTACTGTTGCGAACATATTAGAGGAACTGGGGTTTTTTCAATTGAAGTTTTTAGACACCCCGAAAGGATAAATATTAATAACGAAGAAAGTACATTAACTAGGTGTCGAATCCATTCCAGGCACGTCGGGACAAGAACATATTACTGTTATGTTTTATATAAAACGAATCGGATTTCGGAATACTGTTGCAGCTGTATTCATGGTCGCCGCACATTGGGCAGTTGTGCCCACATAATAAGCATTATATATTATCTGGCCTGGGCCAGGTACCAAGACGACCTTATGCAACCTGCTGGGTTCTTAGATGATATATTAATAGACATTGAAAATAATTGAAATAAATATTTTTCCCACAGTATTTGTTTTTTTTAAATAAGCGACTGAAAAAATAAATAATCTGAGACAAAATAGGCACATTCAACTGTAAAAAGATTTCACGACAAAAGTATCTTGTCATAATATGATTTACAAGCTGTGATTTAATACTTGATAGGTTCAGATAATCGCTACTTATATTTAATATTGTCCTATGATTATTATTATTAATATATTGCTGTTGAAAAAACTGATAAAAATAACAAGTTATTCATTATTAATATATTGCTGTTGCAAAAACTGGTAAAAATAATCAGTTATTCATGATTTTTCCAATATACTTTGTTAGCCTATAACTTTTATATCCCATGGATATGGGCATAATTTTTTCGGTGGGGTAAATTGTGCATTTTAATAAAGCTATTGATACCAGATTTGTCTAAATCGACTCTAGGTTTTTGGTCCATACATTTTTGGACCATCACTTTTAAATACAGATATTGTAATAGAGGACATAAAGGTAAAAAATGATCCCCGCATTAAAGGAGCTTTATAATACGTCAGCGGCTATTTCATAAGAAATGTTAAAAAAAAGTTATTAAGAATTGCAAAAAATGCAATAAAAGCACAATTTCTACTGAAGGCTCTGAATATATAAAATATAGAGAATATGCTGGTCGTCTGTGGCTTTGCAGTCCCACCGAATCGGTTGTAAATAGCATACCGGCAGTCCAAGACATTACTTACACAATTATTAAACAAAATTTTGAACTATCTATTACAAAAAAAAAAACAAACTTTTGTAATAATGTTAGTAGATTTTGATTATTAGACTGTGAAGAACACAAACAAGGATTTATTAATTACTAGCTGTTGCCAGCGGCTTCACCCGCTACAACTCGAAAATTATCCCACGGGAACATAAAATCGGGATAAAAACTATCCTATGTGTTAATCCAGGTTATAAACTATCTGTATACCAAATTTTAGCCAAATCCGTTCAGTGGTTTTTGCGTGAAAGAGTAACAAACATCCATACATCCATACTTACAAACTTTCGCCTTTATAATAGTAGTAGGATCTAATAAATGTTACATTGAGGTTCTTTTTATTTAACTACAGTAAAGATAAAAATAAAAAAATTTAAGTGGAAAAATGGACTGTAATGACGATGAGGATAAGTTTAAAGTTCAGGCAAAAAATATTATAAAAATGCTGTAAGCGTCCTTTAAAATAAAGTTACTTTAGATAGGTACTTCAAAAGTTTTGGTTTTTTTTTGCACATGAATTATTGATTGTCAGCTTTTTTGTTTCCTCAACTCTATTCATAAACCGAGTAACAATAAAATGGCTAACAAGACAGTAATTCATAATAACATGATTTCTAAACCAACAAAATCGCATGAAATACAAGAGGGTACAGGGGCAACGCACACAGATATATTTATGTGTGAGTGTTTCTCCGTTCCATAAAACGAATTCAGATGGCGTTTTAAAACTTGCCTATTTTAGCTACCGAGACAGGTCTCTATTTCCATATATACCTATATAAAAGTACTCTGTGTGTGCACGTGCGGAGACCGCGAATGGGCAAACGTAGTGTAGGACGCCCTGCGGCAAGATGGGTCAATGATTCGATGAATGTGCCTGGCAGCGGATGGATGCGGAAGGCGTACGTTCAGCAGTGGACAGCGATAGGCTGATAATAAAAATAATAATTTTCAGATTCTTCCCACATTGCAGCTGTAGGTTTTGGCATATGAATTGGACCCATTTTCTTCCAAATTGCATCACAAACGTCTTTTACTATTTCTCACTAAATCCCATTCAATAGTTGTATCCTAAAGATCTGAATGAAATACCCTTAGCTTAAAACCTATAACACAAAATAAATAGTAGATATGAATGTCTGTTGCTTCAGTTGAAAACATACAAAATAAATTGGGAAAATTAAGGAACTGCTTTACCAATGCACTAAAAAGACGCAAGAAGAGTGGTCAAGCAGCAACCAATATAGTTCTTGAGAAATTGGAAAAACAAATGGAATTTCTGTTGCCGCATATTGAAGGGAGATCCACAGTTACTTTAGGTGATACTAATTTTGACGATTCAACACAAGATTCATTTATGGAGTTTCTGCATTTTCACCTCTTCCCACCACTTTGCATACACAAACGACCTCTTCAGCTGCAAGTTTTACTCCGAAACGTACAAACAAAAGTGAAAATAATAATAATTTATCAAAAGAAAGTTTTGATGTAATGAAAGCGTCGCAGGACATAAGACAGAAGATTTTTGAGACAAATAGCAAGTCTTTCTTTAGTGCTAATGGCTTCGCGAAATGTGTCATTATTGTATACGTCACTTTGAATAAATTCGTGTATTTTTTCAAATTGAGTTTTAGTAACCCGAAAATACATTTGAAGTGTTTCATTATATTGAAATAAAACTGGAAACAGAGTATGATATGCTTATAATTATGTTGTTGTTATAATTAGTTAAATTTAATTCAATTTTATATACCTACTCGTATTGCAAATATTATGTTCAAAGCATTTACCCAATTAATGTTTGCATGCCAATATGGCAGAATGTACAAGGATTCTGTAAACCAAAACCAAACATAGTACATAACTAGAGTTGCCATGTCGATAAACCTAAAAGCCGGAGAGACCAGCCAGTTTGGCCAGACATTTGGGTAGAAAGGCCGGACATCCTACCTTATTGAGGATTTTGTATCAGTATTAACGTTTAGTCCACCCTAGGGATGTGAAAAAATAATCGCTTATGGAAATAATCGATTAATAATCGATTTTTTTTAAGTAAAGTTAAAATCGATTTTAAATCGTGATTTTATTTTTATGAATAATCGATTAATAATCGATTTTTTTATAATCAATCATTACCGATTTTTCATCTGTAACCCTCCCCCGACATTTTGTTTGGTCTTCTGCCGGACCCCGGAACATGATCTGCCAAAGAATACTATCTACATAATATTACCTACACTAACGACGTCTGTGCATCTATGATGGCATTAAATTTCGTATGTGTTTTTGAAACAGTTTAGTAGATTTATTTATTCAAACATTCACTAGATGGTTGATATTTGGTTGATATGATAATGTCGTTCATTCATTTCATTGTTTACGAAACTTAATTTTCTGAACAATTTTGAATGTTTTTTTTGTGAATAAGTGTTGACGATCTATTGAAGAAAACCGAGAACCTGAGCATTGCCCACAGTCAATAACTTCGGCCGCTAATGATGTCGATAGTGATGACATTTGGGAAACCCACAATAAGCTGTTGTTGGAGTCTATGAGAACCAGTCAAAGTAACAGTCAGACATCTGGATTAATTAAGCTTGTACATAGCTGCGCCTCTAATAACATTAAAAGAAGACGCCTTAGAATCTTGGAGAAGCTATGAGGGAGCTTATCCCCAACTCACACAGTTGGCGTGTAAGCACCTATTGGTACCGGCTTCTTCGGCTCCAGCAGAGAGATTGTTCTCGAAAGCTAGTGCCTTAACGAAGGCAAGGAGCCGTATATTATCCAAACGCTTGCCAAAGCTGTTATTCTTAAACTCGTTGCCTACGGATTTCTAATAAATCCATTCATATGTTTATGGCGTTTATTTTGAACTTAATTGACAAGTTAACAAAAACTCAATAAATCGATTTTTCATGCTACAAAAAAAAATCGATGAATAAATAATCGATTTTTTAGGTACAATGTCACATCCCTAGTCCACTCTCACCCCTCGATAATCTTTCCGCTTTCGCTAAATCGCCTATCTTTAATACTTGCCTGTTCGTGCTTGCTGTATTTACTATATTAGTGGTGAGAATAAACTGTTGACAAAATGTCTGATCCGTTTGATTGTGTTTCCTAAAGAAAATCTAACATCCCAATTAAAAGACATGTAGAAAAAATTACAAGAAAACATGTAGCTTTATGTACAGTTTTAGCACATCTTCTTCAAGAAGAAATTGATAGTGAATTTCCTTATATTTCCTTATTTTTCCAATTATATCATGGAAGATTGCCCAGATGAACACAGTGTGAAAAAAAATAATGACTATTTCGTAGAATAATGGTTTGAAAACGAATTATGAAAATAAATAGTGTTGTTATGAACCGACATCGCACCACTAATAAGCTGGAATGCTATGCTAAATAGAAAAATATCAAAAACTATTAAAAATTATGAAACATGATTCTAATCATCAAAAAGTTGTTAAAATGTTGTCAACTCACAAAACAACCAAATAAAACAAGCACGTTCATATTACGGCGAAAATATTCGGCACAATGGTTCCTATACTATTGAAGTATGCTGAAAGGCTCATCTTAGCAACCTACGGGATGAATTGTCACTCTTCCAAAATCACTGGCTCCTTAGAGGCAAAATACAAAGCAGACTTGAATATTCTACGATAAAGAAAGGCCGTCAAAGGGGCAGTTGAAAATTCGACAAAATAGCTAATTTAACCGTGGAGCAAAACATTTGTAATTTAAAACAAGATTTATTTAATAGGCCATGACATATTTTTGTAAAGGAGTAAGTGGTGACAATGTCTTTCCAGAAATGAAAAAATCGTCGGCTTGTGGTACATAATAGCAAATGTCATAATAGCAAAGTTTATAGGCGGAAAACGAATAAATTATTGTCAGCGTGGCTCTTATGAAACACGGTGTTATGCAGCAGCGGCAAAACAAAACACCGGCAATTTAGTCAAAACACTCGCAAATAAAACTGATATAAATAACTTGTTATTAAAAGCGTATTGAATCCAAAAATAAAAGGAAATCAGGCATCACTCGATATACAAAACGAGTTACAAATAATATGAGTACTATGGTGATTTGGAGAAAGAAGCTATCCTCGAAGATGAACAATTTAATAAAAAGAAAATTGAATCCATGACAGCACTGAACCAAAGTATATTACAGAGGCACGAAATCCAAACGTAGATCATAGGGCAAGGTGTCAACCAATAATGGATTAAACAAAGAAACAAATTAATAAAAAGAAAATTGAATCCATGACAGCACTGAACCAAAGTATATTACAGAGGCACGAAATCTAAACGTAGATCATAGGGCAAGGTGTCAACCAATAATGGATTAAACAAAGAAACAAATTAATAAAAAGAAAATTGAATCCATGACAGCACTGAACCAAAGTATATTACAGAGGCACGAAATCTAAACGTAGATCATAGGGCAAGGTGTCAACCAATAATGGATTAAACAAAGAAACAATTTAATAAAAAGAAAATTGAATCCATGACAGCACTGAACCAAAGTATACTATAGTTTGTTTTTTAATCTCGTAGACCAAATTGACAAATGATAATGTCAAAACTGACATAAATTCTATTGAAATTCGTGTCAGTTCGCCATTTGCACCTGTCAATTCAGTCTACGAGATTAAAAAACGACGTATACAGACGCTCGAAATCCAAACGTAGATCATAGGGCAAGGTGTCAACCAAATATGGATTAAACAAAGAAAACTGAGGTTGACAGCTTTATTCTTTGGTCGTCTGTAAATTTAAAAAAAACGACATCTTGCTAAAATATAGTTAAGGGTGTGGGGGACAAGAATTTCTCCATACAAACGTAATACCAAAATCATTCGCGATACGAACATTTTACCGACTTAAAGTTATGTTATTCGGATACAGACGGTATTTATCTAGGTTCCTATTAAACTTTAAAAAAATATATATTACTATTTACGAAATGCGAGCGAATTGCATTTCGTACATTTTAACACCGCTAACAGCATGTTTTCAGCTTAATTATTCTGTATTAAAAACATTAATGTTCCTAATATTATTTTAATAGGAACATAGCTTACATTGTCTAGTTGTAGATTATCAAAACTTAAATGGAAAAACATCAAATTTTCATTCATAATTTTTGGTATTATGGAACACAAACATCGCAAATCTTGAACGACAGACGCTCTGTCGCATCAATCATAACTGTGTTTGTGTGCGTGTACGCTTGTAGTTGGTGATCGCAGAAACTCACACTTTCGTAAGGTTGTGTCGTAGACTTGTGGGGCGCGCTGGTCTTGGGTTTTCAATGTTACATAGTTATGTATTTGACTGTGCTACGCGTGCGTTATTGTTTGCGAAATTGTCTTTTCACAACATTGTAATAAAATCGTAGAGCTGTCATTCCTGTACATTGAATTTTTTTTTCTTTTTGTATTTTTTTCGAGATACGGGATCGATTCTGAGTTCTGATGCCAGATCAACTTTTTTTTCGATTTTTGTAATGTTTTCCTGTTTTGATCTATCTCCGAAACTACTGTAAAGTTGTCGATCAAATTTTCCTCTAATGTTCCTAATAATATGCTTCTGTTAATAGGCTATGTATTATCACGCTATTGTCCCTGGGAGATAAGCAATTTTGAATTTTGTAGTTTTTTTTATATATGTTTTGAGTTGGATATTATTTATTCAAATTTTCCTTAAATATTCCTTACTGCGCTTCAATTAATAGGGTATCTATAATTACGCTATTCCCCTTGGGGGATTAGCAATGTTATATGATTTTCAGTCATTGTTGACATTTGTATAAGAACCCCTATTTGAATATCACTGTCAGCGAACCAGCTAGTCTGGTTAGTAAGCTACTTGCCTCTCGTGCAATGGGTTTCAGGATCAAATCTTGGTAATTTGTTTCTCACTTTTTGTGATTCTTTATTTTGTTTTTATTATATCCTGTGAGAGTTTTCAATAATTCAAAATAATTTTATGCATACTTTTATTTCAATATAATTTGCAATTTTTATTTTTTTCTAAAATTGATTGAGAGATAAGTCCCGCGACCAAATACAGAAAACCTACCTTGAATTCTACGTACCTACCTATTTGATCGTACAGGCCGTACAGCGTAGGTAGCTTTTACTTCGTAATAAACAAGTAAATACAGGTCTGTATTTACTTGTTTATTACGAAGTAAAAGCCAATGACCAAAAATGTATGGAAACTGGTGGCTTTTGTATCTAACTTAAAAAAAGAGTAAAGTGGGTTCTCAGTTCGACCTGTATTATGTATGTTTGTTTGTACAATTACGAGTATGTATGACTATGTATGTTTGTTTGTTCGCGATTATCTCACATTTGGCTGAAGAGATTTGATGTGGTTTTCAGAAAAGTAATAAGAAAAATATTAGAAAAACAAAATTATGCATTAAAATTATTTTTAAGTATTTAAACTCTCATGCGGTGAGAGTTATAGCATAAGAACACTTTTCTGAAAACCACATCAAAATCGCTTCAGCTAAATGTGAGATAATCGCGAACAAACAAACATACATAGTCATAGACATACTCGTAATTGTACAAACAAACATACATAATACAGGTCGAACTGAGAACCTACTTTACTTTTTTTTTAAGTCAGTTAAAAAAGCCACCAGTTTCCATACATTTTTAGGGTTCCGTAGTCAACAAGGAACCCTTATAGTTTCGCCATGTCCGTCCGTCCGTCCGTCCGTCCGTCCGTCTGTCCGCAGTTTAGCTCAGAGACGCACAGTACTAGAGAGCTGTAATTTGGTGTAAATATACGGAGTTGTTGTGCCGAAAAAGTGGTAAAATAAAATCTCGTAAAATATTTTTTTTTAGGGTACCTCCTGTACACGTAAAGTGGGGATGTATTTTTTTTTTCTCGCGTACCCCTTAGTGTGGGGTATCATTAAATAGGTCTTTAAAAAATATTGATAGTTTCCCTTAACAATTTTTTGATAAAAAATTCGTTTGTGAAATATTAAGCTTTAAAGTGCTAAATTTTGCTCTACTCGAGTGTCCCCCCCCTCTACCAGCTAAACGGTTATGTTTGGGGGTGTGAAAAAATTCACAATAGTAGTATATATAACGAAGTTTAAAAGAAAATTATCATGACTAAGTAGGCTTTACAACTTTACGAGTAATAGTCGACCAACTTATAAAATGTACTTGGATAACATATTTTCCTAAACAAAATGTATCGGAGAACATGCTCTTCAACTGCAAATGTAAGTTTGTCAACTTTATTTTTACAGCTGTAATAGGTACGTTTTTACGGTATGTTTTTTGGGGATAGGTAGGTTTTTATCGTCAACTATTTTTAACTTACTTCAAAAAAAGGGGGAGGTTCTAAATTCGTCGTAATCTTTTTTTTATGTATTTTCCCCGATTTCTCAGACTCCTGGACCGATTTTGAAAATTCTTCTTTTTAAAATTAAATTCAGCGAATCAGTTTAGTTAGTTCGCATAAGTATTTTGATGGGCAACTACGGAACCCTACACTGTGCGTGGCCCGACACGCACTTGGCCGGTTTTTGGTCATTGGCTTTTACTTCGTAATAAACAAGTAAATATAGGTACCTACGCTGTACGGCCTGTACGATCAAATAGGTAGGTACGTAGAATTCAAGGTAGGTTTTCTGTATTTGGTCGCGGGACTTATCTCATCACCGTGACCCCGGAAGGTAAAGGGCTATTAAAGGACACCGTGGATTTTAGTCAGTAAGTTTCAGTTGTTTGCATAAGCATAAGCAAAAATCGCAGTAATAATAGTAATATCCAATATCCAACTTACCAAGGTAGGTACCTACAATTTAAATCAGTGCAGAATTATCCTAGAAAACTACTGAAAAATTTTAGAAAAAAATAAAATTGCAAATTATATTGAAATTAAAGTATGCATAAAATTATTTTGAATTATTGAAAACTCTCACAGGATATAATAAAAACAAAATAAAGAATCACAAAAAGAGAGAAACAAATTACCAAGATTTGATCCTGAAACCCATTGCACGAGAGGCAAGCAGCTTACTCACCAGAGTAGCTGGTTCGCTAACAGTGATAACACTGGTTAACAATGGTTTTGCCCATGAATGATGAAATACAAAAATAGGCAGTACTTGGTGAATACTAATCATCAGTTATAATATTACAAGTGTCTTAGCTCGAGTTATCGAGCTATACAAGTTTAAACTTGTATTGCGTTCGCCGCACTCTCGCAAGTTTCGACTTGTTCGTTATTACAGCACGGCTTTACTTTACTAGATTTAATACATCATAAAGAACGTTAAGATTGCGCTGGCATTCGCTATCAAACACCGTGAAAATACAATTAGTGTATGACGTGGTAATAGCAGTGTAACCTACAGCAACGTCTTAAGTGTATCAAACAAATTTTGTTTTTAGTTTTTATTGTGAAGTTTAAACTAAAACTTTGTGAATTTATATTTTTGATTATGCCTCGTTCCTGTGAAAGCAATCCTAACAATTTTTGTTACGTGTGTGGTAAATTCACTACAAAAAATACGAGCGAAAACTTCAGTCCCAGAATCTGTCGTGCTTACGAACTTTATTTCGGAATACCAGTGAAAAATCAAGACAAGCCCTGGGTTCCACATGTGATATGCTCGAGTTGTGGTAAATATTTGCGAGATTGGTTATCCAGCCGCCGATCATGTTTGCCTTTCGCAACACCGATGCTGTGGAAAGAACAAAAGGATCACATTGAAGATTGTTATTTTTGCATGAATAAGACAGAAGGGCTTAATACGCGCAAAAAGAGAAAACATAGTTATATGGAAACGCCATCTGCTCAAAGACCTCGTCCGCATGATGAAAATCACCCCGTTCCGGCGCCACCAATGGATGCTTCTGAAGAAATTGACCAGCTTAGCACTGAAGAAGACGATCTTACCGATCCTGATTTTAGTCCTCACGACCAGGTACTGCAACCCCATCTAATTACTCAACCAGAATTAAATGATCTAGTACGAGACCTAAGTTTATCAAAATCACAAGCTGAACTTCTTGGTTCGCGTCTCCAGCAATGGAATCTCTTGGCAAAAGGAACAAAAATTACTGTTTTTCAGGCATGGAAGAGCGATACCAGGGCAAATGGAGTCCTGCTATGTTAGCAGACTACTGCTGGACGTTGAAGAGAGAGGCTGTAGATATTACTTATAAACGGAAAAGCAATATATTAACTCATTTTTAAATTTTATAATACGTGATTTATGAATATAATGTTATCTTAAGTCAAAACATTTTTATTTGATTCCACAAAAAACGCGAGCTAACTCGACCTTAAAACTTACATCAAAATGTATGTTTAGAGGTATTCTTTCGCAATTAGCACAACTCATTTCATGGATTAACAAAACCTTAAAATTTGTTAACCAGTGTAATCAAATAGCGGTTCTTATACAAATGTCAACGACTGAAAATCAACTAACATTATGGTCACGCGGACTTTAGAACTTTTCATCTATATCAGGAATAATTCCGTAGTAAATACATAATTTCGCCTGTCCCTATTAACAATGTCGGATCTGCAAAACAGTAATTTTACAGGAGAGCGCGTCAAAGTTTAAATTGCTTATATTTTTTTAATGATTCGAATTAGGTTTGCAAAAAAAATGCTAAAAATTGTAATATATTTAAGAGCTCATATACATAATAGTAAAATGTTATATTTCTTTTTGTAAATATGAGAAAAGTCAGACATGACTTTTTTATCGGTATTTGGTGGACTGTATTTAGTCGGTTCTGTCACATACTACAACGTTATCTGGAAAAACTTATCTATGAATTGTCGCAAGTTCCACATACATCATTCTTCATGGGAAGTCTTAATCAAGATTTTGTCGTAACTGTTTGAAATGTAAGTGTAATAGAATATTATTATTTTCAATTAATTATTTCGAAAGCAAATGTAAATGAAACTAGTCTCTAAAAGAAGATACATAACAGAAAACCTTAATTTTACGAACAATATTTAATTGAAATCATTGAAATAAATATTTGAATCTAGCTTCATCAACGGTACTAATTGTAATGAAACCTCTTAAGGTTACATAGTCATAATAGTCACACATTATACATTTTAAATTTTTTAATAAACTAAAATAACAGTTCACTCCTGTTCCACTCCCAAGGATGTGAAACAAGAGTATTCTGATCCTGTTTTTCAAGAAGTGAGACAAGACCCTATTAAAAACCTATCGTCCCATTTAACTCTTCAGCCACTTTTATAAGCTGTTTTTGATAATAAATCATAGTTTATCATAATAAATCGACTCGTAAGAAGACTTTTAAAAACTAGTTCGTTCCTCTAGCTCGTTAGTTCCTAGCTCGTATTAAGGTGAACGCAGACCTAGCCGCACCACAGTCCCCGCATTACGAATTCTTTGTATGAAGTTCTATGAAACCTCGCACACTTACCCGCATCGCAGTAGCCGCAGAAGCGGTAAGAAAACGATGACTGAGGGGACTGCGGAGACTGCGGTGCGGCTAGGTCCGCGTTCACCTTTAGACCGATCAAATCTATCTCGGGCGATATAGTTCGCAACTAAGATGGATCAATTTAGGTCACCGATCCTATAAGAAATAATAATACGCTTTTTAGATCGTTAGTTCGTGTTCCCAACTTTTCGCTCTTCGCATCAGGAGCAGTTTTAAAAGGACCGAACTATCTGTTGTACATTGAATTATTTTAAGGCAGTTCGTTCTTTTTCGATCATCGAACACTGAAACATTGTAGGTTTACTTAAAATTGACGTCTGCTTCACTCATTCTGTCATGAAATGAAGGATCTAGTTCGCGTTGTTCATAATATGTGGGAGTAGTTCTTTCGAACTAGTTCGTTCACAAACTACACAACACTATTGATATATTTTGATGATAGTCAGTACGCCTACTTTGAAATTGGAAACGGACGAAAGTTGCTCTGAATTTTGTTTGTTTTTTACGTTTTGAAGTTTGAACGGGATATCAAGAATTATTTGCTTATTTTGAATGCCGGTCACAGTGTTTGTGCGCGTACTATGTAAATATTGTAAATAAAAAGTGTTAATAATAGGTTTAGGTATCTTTTTCTCTTTAACTTTAGATATAATTTAAATATAAAAATGCCAGCCAGTGTTTGGACATACACACATCAAAAGTGTCTAGGGATCAACATATATTTTTGCAATAACTTTTCTCCTGATTGATATTAATTAAAATGTTCTTTAAGGATTCATCAAATAAAGTGTTATCGTTTGTCACAGTAACGATAAACCAAGTCACCTTTGCATTCATAAAGAAATTTGCCATTTTCCTAATAAAGGGATTTTTGACATTTGAACCACTAACATTAAAGTTCGAAAAAAAGACTGAAATAACAGTTTTCTTTAAAATTTTATTGGGTAATTTAAACAATTAATAATCCGTGTTTCTACCGCGAACACTAAAAACACAAGAACATCGGTTTGGCATACTCAAAATGAGTTCATCCAAATCACGCTGTGGAATGGCCGCCCATGTTCGTTGCAACAACAAAAAAAGGTCTTCTTGCGACTGGATACCCTCCATATTCGGCAGAGCTCTTCTCTGTAGCATATCCCATGCATGCTCAATCGGGTTCAAGTCTGGCGACTGAGCAGGCCAGGGCAGGACATTGATGTTAGCTGCGGCGAGAGTCTGTCTTACAACTCTTGCGGTGTGCGGTCGTGCATTATCATGCATTAACTGAAATAAGGGACCGATTTGCACTTGTAGAGGAACGATGACGTCTGATACAATCGTCTCAGCATAAATTTGAGCGTTGAGGTTGCCTCTGATCCAAATCAACTCAGTTCTTCCGCCGATCCAAATACCCGCCCATACCATGATGGTTCCACCACTATAAGGATGGACTTCCTGGCAGGATTTTAATCGCTGTTGGCGTCCAGGGGTTCTCCAGTGTCGTATACGTCTTGTATCCGGTCTCATACCAAAACGAGACTCATCAGAAAAGCACACGAAACGCCATTGTTCTTCTGCCCAATTTCTGTGTTCAAGAGCCCATTGATATCGAATCCTACGATTGTGCATTGCTATAGGTGGTACCCGTAGCGGTCTTCGGGAATGAAGGTTCACTTCATGCAAGCGGTTTCTGACTGTTTGGTCGCTAATTAAGTTCCCTGAAGAGTGATGAAGCCTCACGGCTAACATCATGGCGGTTATTGTTGGAGCTCTTCGAGTTAAGATTTGAATGTATCGGTCTTGTCTTCGTGTGGTGCAGCGATACCGTCCTCCATGGCGCTCAGCCACGGTACCAGTGCTTCGGTAACGTGTCCAAAGTCGACTGATAACACTCTGACTTGTATTCAGAGCTAAAGCCACAGTACGTTGCCGGGAACCAGCTTCTATCATTCCCACGGCTCTGAGCATTTCTTCCCTGCTTAAATGACGTCGCCGCTCCATAATAACGTTGGTTTTAATCAGTAGTAGGGAAACAGTAGCACTAATAATGTCTTCAATGCGTTGTATGTTTTTATAGGGAAAATATTGACAGCTGATTTTCATCTTTTACTCGAATTTGATTTACAGTTCCTGATTCAAATTATGAAATGCACCAAAAAGGATCCATATAAATTTATAAAATCATAAATTTATTACTAAGCTACATCTCAATCTCAAGAAATCCGCATAAAAATGCTTGATCCCTAGACACTTTTGATGTGTGTATTTTGACAAAAATAATGCAACTAAAAAAGGACAGTGTAAAATATGTAAAGGTTTATTTAGCTAAAGAAGCTCTACAGGTAATCTGACGGCCCATTTGAAATCAAAGCACATATCTGCGTACGTCGAATTAAAAAATGTAAATAACGCATCACCTGTACCACCTGACTCTTTGCAATCTGTACAAAATCCATCATCTAGTGATGTGCGTGTAGCTGATGCCGTACCATCTACGAGTACGAGCACGCAGAATGAACTTTCTCATGCGGCACCATCCATAACAATTCCGCCGGCGAAGAGGCAACGTCAGATGGATGCATACATCCCAAAGAAAATCTCAGCGGAACAAAAACGGCTTATTGATGCCGATTTAATGGATTTGTTTATTGATGCTTTCCATCCGTTTTCCTTAGTCGAGGAAAGGTCGTTTAGGAAATATTCCAGGTGGATTCCGGGTTATGTTTTACCTACACGAAAAACGATTACGAATAGCATGCTTCCGGATCTCTACCACAAGTGCAAGATGACCATTACCAATAAAGTAGCTGCAGAAGCCGAAACTATCTGCTTAACTACCGATTTGTGGACATCCACAACTACGGATATTTATATAGCTGTTACAGGGCATTATATTAATAATGATATGCAAATACAAAATATCTTACTGGACTGCTGCAAATTCTTTGGAAACCACACTTCCGAGAATATTGCAGCTGAGATAAAGCGTTTAAGTAATGAATGGGGCATTTTGAGAAAAATTAACTTTTCCGTCACTGATAACGCGTCTGCCATGCTAAAGGCAATGAAAGAAATTCTTCAATTTAAACACTACGGATGTTACGCACATTCGTTAAATCTAGTAGTGCAAGATGCTCTCGAATCACTGGACTCATCTATAAAGTAAAGGTGATAGTTAGATATTTCAAACAGAGCACCCCCGCCGGGGACAAATTAACTAAATATCTAGTCGATCAAGGACTCCCGGCGAAACGCCTAAAACAGGAATGTCCAACCAGGTGGAACTCTATATTTTTCATGATAGAAAGATTTGTTCAAATGGAAGAACCACTGCGTGCTACCATGGCAGTAATAAACAAAGATCTGCCAATAATAACCGTAGAGGAATGGAAAGCTTTTAAGGAGCTGTGCCTGGTTTTAAAACCATTTGAAGAGATCACGCGCACTGTAAGTGGTGAAAAATATGTCACCGCGGGTTCAGTAGTAGTCTACACCAGGTGTTCAGACCAAGGACTTCATAAATCCACGTATGATCTGCGTGCTGTCACATACTACGTCCATGCATGGGCGTGTACGAGTCGACCAATCACCGAGCAGCATTTTAAAAAACCGTCGAGTAATTTTTTCCCTCCAGAGCGGGCCCTCCGGGTCTTTTTCTTTTATTTGATTCCATTCTGATCTCGCTACCATTCTTGTACGCGCACCTAACTCCGAAATTAGATTATTGTAATTTAAATAAGAAGATTAAATCTGTATATCGACCAAGAATAGTCTCGTCTACATCATTTCAAACATCATCATCACCAACCTGAAGAGCACACGCAGACCAGAGCTGACGCCCCTACATATATTGGACCTTCGTCGCCGGACTGCAGACTTGAGCTGGACGACCTGAAAACGCGCATAAAAGGTACGACCAGCCATCCTGCCCAGCCCTATTCATATCCATTTCAGTTGTGTGATACCGTGCTATATATAATTTCAGTTGCGAAGGGTGCGCTGCCAATTATTCGACAAGAACCTCATCGTAACCGTCACCACATTCAAACGTGAGTACTCCATTCTTACTACTGTCCACCAAAATGAGTCAGCCAAAGCCGTCAGAGATCTCAGTAGCTAGCAATTCTCGTGATAAATCTCCCAATAGATGTAATCCAAACGATGATTCTCCAGTTATTAGAGAACTTGTTAAAAAACGCGGCATAATAAAGGGCAGATTAACGAAGTTTTCAAATTACTTAACCAGCCTTGCTAATGAAACGTTATCTAGTCAAAAACGCATAGATTTGAAATTACGGATTCAGGGAGCCACTGTTTTATTCAATGAATTCAATGAGATTCAAAGCAAACTCGAGGAATCAGTCTCGGATATAGATGAACAGTTAACGCAAAGGGAATTGTTTGAAAATAATTACTACACGTTATTATCTCAAGCGGAATATTCGTTAAATCAAAGTGAGGTCACTGATATTTCAAACAAAAGTAGTAACAAACCGACCGTTAAATTACCCACGATTTGTATGCCTACCTTTGACGGTTCTTATGAGCACTGGTTGGAATTTAGAGATACTTTTCTATCCTTAGTGCACAATACCATAGAGCTTAGCAATATAGAAAAGTTTCACTACCTAAAATCGTCGCTAAAAGGAAGTGCAGAGCTAGTTATTAATTCTGTTGAATTCTCTAGTGCCAATTATCCGGTTGCATGGGATTTACTTCTCAATCGGTACAATAACAGTCAATTGTTAGTCCATAATCATGTAAGGTCGTTGTTCACGATGCTGAATGTAAACAAAGAATCGCCAGTTCTCATTAGAAAGCTAATAGATACCGTATTAAAGAATTTACGCGCATTAAAAATCCTGGATGAGCCAACTGACTTTTGGGATACAATGGTTATCTACTTAGTTGTTTCTAAGTTAGATTCAGTCACCGAACGGGAGTGGGAAGAATATAAATGTACACTACTGTCTAGGAATAGCGATTCGAAGAGAAAGCTTAAATTGGATGATTTGTTGAACTTTCTTAAAAACAGGGCTGACGTGCTGGAAACATTGCAAGTGTCTCATAGCAAACACAATCACGATAGAAACCGAAACACTGCTAGTAATCAGTCTAAAATTCACTGTAATGTTTCCACCAATGAGCCACAGGGTCAACGGTCACACAAGTCCACTATTAACAGTAAGCTTTGTCTACTTTGTAGCGCGAATCACCCACTTTACGCGTGTCAAAAGTTTCTCGAATTCGATCTTGACTGCAAACTTAAATTCGTTCGCGAAAAGAAACTGTGCACTAATTGTTTACGTTCGAATCACACGTTAGATAATTGTAAGTTTGGGCCATGTCGATTATGCAACAAAAAACACAACTCGTTATTGCATTCCGATAATCATAAAAATCAATCTATCGCACTTCATGTGTGGCACGCTAATGAGGCATCGTCGCCTACCGTGAGTGCGGTACCTCCGCCCCTTACCGCGCCTACCGCGCCGGGATCGTCCTCCGCAGTGGAATGTACCACGATCCATGCGAATAAAGCACACATAAACATATCCACAAAGTCAGCTGTAATGAAACCGGTTCTACTATCGACTGCATTAGTTGAGATAGCTGATAATCGTAAGAATTATCATCTAGCCCGCGCACTCCTTGACAGCGGTTCTGAACGCTGTTTCATTACTCAATCTTTGTGTAATTTAATTCAAGCGCCAGTTATACAGTCCACTCAAGAAATACGAGGTGTAGGTAACTCGGTCACAAAATCCACGCAAATATGTGATATCGAGTTAAAATCGCGCATCCACCCGTACACTACGCGTTTACAATGTTTTGTCTTGCCTAACATTACGTCGGCGTTGCCTGCGTTGTCACAGCAAAGCGGACAGCTCAACATTCCCGAACATATTGTTTTGGCAGACCCTCATTTTAGTGAATCTCAAAGTATAGATATTTTAATCGGTGCAGATATATTTTGGGATTTAATTAATTCTAATAAAATAAGATTACCTAGTGGGCCTTTCTTATTAGATACAAAGTTGGGATGGATTATTTCCGGACCGATTTGTTCTACTACGCGTTATGATAGGTACATTCAGTGTAACTTTTCTCAGTCGATCGAGTCCCAGTTACGTCAATTCTGGGAGTTAGAGGATATGTCTTTGTATCGGGACACGCGCACAGATGAGGAGCGTTCTTGTGAACAACATTTCATCGACACTACTACACGCAATAGTGATGGAAGATTCAAAGTTCGCATTCCTTTTAAAAAATCACCCGATATCTTAGGCGAGACCTATTCACACGCAAAACGTAGGTTTCTTGTCCTCGAAAAACGTTTATTACGCAACCCAACTTATAAAAAATTATATGCCGATTTCATTCATGAGTACATTAATTTGGGTCACATGAGTCGTGTTGATCGCGTCGGGACGCCTAACTACTTCCTACCGCATCATGGAGTATTGCGTGAGCACAGCACCACCACCAAGCTGCGTGTGGTGTTTGATGCCAGTGCCGCCGCAAGTAATGGCATCTCGCTCAACGAACTACAAATGGTAGGCCCACCAATACAAGGCGACCTGTTGTCTATTTTATTACGATTTAGGCAACATAAGTAGGGGAGAGTGGGGTAAGACGGGGTCCTTAAGGTTTGATGGTAAATAAAATTGACCGTAAAGAGTTTTATTAATTTGTTTTATTCTTATAATCTTCTTAGATAATCAGTCTTCATTGTTAACGAGTATTTGGCAGTCTTATCAACATAATAAAATTTAAAAAAATCAAAAAGTAGAAATACACCCTCATCCCCATCATGCCCCACCCCTAGGGTAAGATGGGGTACCCCGTGGGTAAGATGGGGTACGCAGCAAACGACCATTTAGGACTGTTCACAATGTTCACAAGTGAACACGGTATCTGCATCTTCGTCGTCCACACCTGCACAGCTGCAGTGAGCCCATTTGCCGCATGCTGAACAAGCAGCCCAGCCTTCATTTGAGTCCAAATATAGGCCTTTACAATACAAACAAGGTGTATTTTCAATATCGCTGTCACTATTTTCGTTTAATGATCTATTCTTAGCCCCTTGTTTCTTCTTTGTTACTCTTTTCTTCTTAGTTGCCGGGTCTTTTTCAGATTTTTTAAGTTCCCTCAACTCTTTTTTTCTCTGTTTATCCTCTTCCGCTTGTTTCTTTTTCTTAATCGTTTCTTCTAACTCATTCTTATACGGCGAAGATGTGATCACCGCGGTTTTTCCTCGTTTTCTAGATGAGCGAGATGTTTTTGTAGTTGCTGGAAAGGGCATTATTTGCTGCGGACTTACAACACCAAATATTGATTGCTGCGGAGTTCGTGATCTTTCGAGTAGATCGGAGTTATCGAGCCAGTGAGAACATCCTGGTTCAGGGGTTGACATTGTATTAGGTAGCACAGTAGGTGCAGTAACCAGATTAGTGGATAGTGACGTAGTCGCAGAAATACTAGCGGCAGTATCAAGTCTCGACAATGTTTCTGTTTCCACTGTCACTGGCGTCACTGCTGCGTCCGTCAAAGTTTCCGCAACAGAAATGGCTTCAGATATAATTGGCGCATTCTGATTATTTGTTGCTGGTTCTGTGGATGACGATTCCATTATCAGCGAACTATTATCGCTTGCAGGTGCGTCGCATACATTAAGCTGAATATCTGTCATCAAAGACGGAGCAAAGTCGGTCTCAGAGAATACTGTTGGATCATATGGCCAAATCCCACATTTCTTAAAACCATTGACAGCTGTTGACATCGTAGACGCTTGTATGAACGCCTTTCCAAAAATTTCAGCTACTTGTCGGACAGTGACAGTCGTTCCTGGGTTGCTGCGAAGCCAGGCCGTGATTTGATGATCGTAGTAGGTACTTAACGGTCTCATGTAAGCAACGTCTACAACCTGAAGACGGTGAGTAGTATGTGGTGGGAAACATAAAATGATAACGCCGTGAGTGCGTGCTTCATTTATGAGATCAATGTTCTTCGTATGAGTACTATGTCCATCCAATAATAACAAAACCGGACGCTCAGGTGTTGCTCCGCTAAATTCGACGAACTTTTTAAACCAATCTAGGAAAAGCTCTGAAGTCATCCAGCCCGAATCACTGCAAACTCCCCAAGCTCCGGGGGCAGCATTAATCATAAGTTGCGGATCCATTCTTTTTCTAGGATATACCATCATGGGTGGCATAAAATTACCACTAGCACTAAAACAGATTTCTACTGTAATGGTCGTACCTCGTTCAGCAGATGTTATGGCTCCCACTTGCTTTCTGCCCTTTCTTGCGATAATTTTTGATTTGGTTTTGGGCACAACTGAAATACCAGTTTCATCGCAGTTGTATATACGATCAGGTGTTAGATGATGTTCATCGTAAACATTGCCCAAAAAATTGAAAAACTGGTCTACCACCTGTTTATTGAAACCAGCAGCACGTGCAGCTGAGGTACTTTCAGGCTGTCTAATAGACAGTTCTGGGTGCCTTTTTAAAAATCCTAATGCCCAGTCTTTCCCGGCTTCTTCTTTTTCATTGTTAAAAGGATGACGTTTGTTATTTTTTACCGCTAGTCTATAGACTAAACCTCTTAAGTCTTTCATTGTCAGTCCATAAAGCCTGCTCTCCATATCTATTATGTATTTACATAGCTCTTCCTCTTCATTATCAGTGAAAACTTGCTCTTTTGGGCCTAACGGTACCTTAAATTTAACAGTCATTGGATCATTCTTATCTAAACTTTCTCGAGCAAGCTTCACTTTTCTTTCTAAAGTTGTCTGTGGGACAGAAAATGATTTTGCTGCAACCTTGTAGCCCATTTTTCCTTCAACCACATTTTTCACAGCATCTTTCATACTTTCTTCTGACCAATCCCCTCTACTTGTTTTTTTTTTATAATTTCTCACCATTCTAGAACAAAATACACAGTAAAATTAGACATTTATACGCCGCTTGCAAAGGCTAAGGGGCAAGATGGGGTAGGTACCCCATCTTGCCCCTTAACACCTACCCCATCTTGCCCCCGCATGCCGAATCAAATTAAAAAAAAATAATAATGAAACCAATACGCAGCACAGAGAAAAACAAGTTCTTACCTGTTAGTGTAGTTATTGTCACATTTGATACCATTTAAATCAATTCCGAGGTGTTATTATTTACGGAAATTACACGCCCTATATAGTATAGAAAAATCACAAGCTATTTGTCAAAAAAAGTTTTTTCCAGAAAATAAGTAAAACGCGTGGAGTATTTGTCCGCTCACTTCGATGACTGATTGCCGTAATGGCGGCGCGACGTCAGCTGCTAAAACGATCCTGATTGGCTAATTCGTTTGCGCTCAAGATCGGTCACCCCGTCTTGCCCCGCACCCCGTCTTGCCCCACTCTCCCCTACACGGCTTGTGCAGACATTGAGAAAATGTATCGGCAGTGTCTGATTCACGAAGATCAGCGTGACCTTCAGTTGATATTGTGGCGTGATGATCCGTCGCAACCGCTGGATATTTACCGACTGAATACAGTCACTTACGGTACCGCATCTGCGCCGTTTTTGAGTTGTAGATGTTTAAAACAGCTGGCGGCTGAATGTACGGATCCTGACGTCACGAGAATCATTAATGAAGATTACTACGTTGACGACATGATTACAGGTTGTGATAATAAACAACAACTATTAGAGTTCTGTAAAAACGTCGCAAACGTCTTAATGTCAGGTTGTTTTCCTCTTCGCATAACATCGAAAACAACGAATCGGACTTAGTTAAGGAAATGTCATTGGGTGATAATGTTCATTCCAAAACTTTAGGGTTAGGTTGGCATAATATAAACGATCATTTTAATTTTAACTCGCAATTTAATTATGATAAAAATCAATTCATTACAAAACGTTATATTATGTCAACGATTTCACAGATATTTGATCCGTTGGGATTATTGAGCCCCACCATAATAATAGCTAAAATCTTACTGCAAAAATTATGGCTGTTAAAGATAGGCTGGGATGATGAAGTGCCTAGTGACGTCAGACGCACTTGGGACAGGTTTGTCGGTTCATTGCAAATTCTTAACAAAATAAGTGTGCCGCGACACGTCATAGGTAACGACCCTACTTCTATCGAGCTGCACATTTTCACAGATGCGTCGGAATCCGCATACGGAGCATGTATTTATATTCGCACAATAAATCGTGACTCATCGGTGTCTGTCAGGTTGTGTTGTTCGAAGAGCAGGGTCGCACCGTTAAATCCGGTGAGTATCCCTAGGTTGGAACTTTGCGGAGCGTTACTAGGTGCTAGGCTATTTAATAAAGTACGCGAATCACTACGTTGTCAATTTGATTACACAGTTTTCTGGTGTGACTCCTCTATTGTACTGGGTTGGCTGCGGATGGCCCCAAATTTGCTGAAAACTTTCGTGCAAAATCGAACGGCTGAGATTCACGAAATAGCCAGGGAAATTCCGTGGTGTCACGTAAACGGAAAAGACAATCCTGCGGACCTGGTATCTCGTGGAGTCAGGCTAGAAGATCTCCAATCTTCCACGTTGTGGTGGGAGGGCCCAGCATTTTTAGGCAAATCTGAATTTAATTGCAGTCACGCCATTTCAAATAAGGCTTATGTAGCACATTCCGATCTGCCTGAATTAAAACCAGTAAAAAATCACGCATTCATAAGTACAACGGAAACTTCACTTTTTCCTTTTAAAAGGTTTTCTCAATTTAATCGTATGCAACGTGCGTGTGCGTATGTATTGCGTTTTATTTTTAATTCTCGCAATAAAAATAACATTCGACGCGGCCCTCTCACTGTCGATGAGTTGAGAGAAGCACGCATAACTTTGTTAAAATTGTCCCAACGTGAATCTTTCCCGGAAGAGTTTAAATTACTATCAAATAATAAATTATTAAAAAATAAACATAATTTAAATAAATTATACATCTTCGCAGATAGTGATGGCATTTTAAGAGTCGGTGGACGATTAAAATTGTCACCGGATTTTGATTTCGATAAGAAACATCCGTCATTAATTTCTGCCAATCACTGGTATTCAGTGCTATTGTTCCGACTTGAGCACAAGCGGCTGCTTCACGCCGCAGCGCAGGCCTTACTATACAACATACGCGAGTCCCACTGGCCGGTGGGGGGCAGAAACCTGGCCAGGCGCATTGTTCATCAGTGCGTTACGTGTACACGATTGAGAGGTAAATCTTTATCTCCGATTATGGGCAACTTACCGGCGGAGAGAATCACTCTGACCTTCCCGTTTCTGCGAAGTGGTGTGGATTACGCTGGGCCAGTGCTTGTACTTAATCGTAAGGGTAGGGGCTCTAAATTGATAAAGGGTTACATTTGTCTTTTTATCTGTTTAGTTACACGCGCAATACATTTAGAACTTGTCAGTGACCTTTCTTCTGACGCTTACCTACTTGCGTTAAAGAGATTTATTTCCCGACGTGGCAAACCTGATGAAATAATTTCAGACAACGGCAGGAATTTTGTAGGGCTCGCAAACGAATTTTCAAAATTTTTATCGAAATGTTCTGACGACTTAATTGAGTACGCAACTAGTCAGAACATTAAGTTCTCTTTCATTCCGCCTTATGCGCCTCATTTTGGTGGATTGTGGGAGGCCGGAGTTAAATCATGCAAGCACCACTTGTTACGAGTGGTTGGTAGCGCACACCTGACATTTGAGGAATATGGCACTGTATTGTCACAAATTGAAGCTGTCCTCAACTCCCGCCCCATTAGTCCTTTATCCGCAGATCCTAACGACTTTCTTCCTTTGTGTCCATCTCATTTCCTGGTTGGTCGTCTCCTAACAGCGCCTGCAACGTCACCGCTAACGGAGGTTCCTGCTCACCGGCTGACACGATACCAGAGGCTCGAGCTGCTTAGACAACATTTCTGGATTCGATGGTCCAAGGAATACATTTCGGAGATGCAAACCAGGACTAAGTGGCAACAGAACGGACGTGATCTTCAGCCAAACACTCTGGTCGTCATCAAAGAGGACAACGCTCCGCCACTAAAATGGAGCCTGGGGCGGATCATTTCAACAATGCCAGGCAAGGACGGGATCGCTCGAGTGGCCAACATTCAGACGAAGTCAGGAGTTGTACGACGCGCATTTTCTCGAATCTGTCCTCTGTTCGACGACGAAGATGACAGCAAGGTGTTGGACGTAGATACTTCCAAGGCCGGGGGCATGTTCAGACCAAGGACTTCATAAATCCACGTATGATCTGCGTGCTGTCACATACTACGTCCATGCATGGGCGTGTACGAGTCGACCAATCACCGAGCAGCATTTTAAAAAACCGTCGAGTAATTTTTTCCCTCCAGAGCGGGCCCTCCGGGTCTTTTTCTTTTATTTGATTCCATTCTGATCTCGCTACCATTCTTGTACGCGCACCTAACTCCGAAATTAGATTATTGTAATTTAAATAAGAAGATTAAATCTGTATATCGACCAAGAATAGTCTCGTCTACATCATTTCAAACATCATCATCACCAACCTGAAGAGCACACGCAGACCAGAGCTGACGCCCCTACACCAGGTGTTTGGCTGAAAGCCTCCATTTATTGATGCGAGACAGTGTACTTTGTGATGCTGTATTTTTGGTGACGACGAAATTAAAGAAAGGACTTGAGGAGAGATTTAAGAATATAGAAAAAAGCGGAACATTTTCTCTTAGCCTTATTCTCGATCCACGTTTCAAATTAAAAGCATTTGAAGACCAGACAACGGGTGCTTCCACGAAAAGTAAGCTCGTGGATATGGTGCAAAATTTAATCGTTAAAAACTCGACAGGATCTCACCAACCAGCTCCTGTGGAATCAACAGGGGGAAGAGACAAATACTCACCTTTTAGCATATTGGACAATATTATCGTTACCAACCAAACAGTTGGAACTCCTTTTTCGAAGGCTATCAAAGAAGTAGATATGTATTTAAACGACGATCCGCTCCCCCTCAAAACACCATCAGGGGACTTTAACGATCCACTTAAGTGGTGGGCAATCCATCGCCAAATCTACCCTAATTTGGCATGGATTGTCAAAACAAATTGTAATATAGTCGCCACCTCAGTTCCCTGTGAAAGGATGTTCTCAAAGTCTGGGTTAATTATAACCGACAGGCGAACGCGGCTCACAACCTTAAAAGTACAAAAGTTGATGTTTTTGAATGTTAACATGGACCCAGAAAGATTTAAGTGGTAATACACCTAAACAAAAAAACTTCAAAGTGACTGTGATAAGTCACAGTCACTTTGAAGTTTTTTTGTTTTTAAGTTTTTTACTAACTGTATCAAACTGTAAGTGTAAATATTATCATAATAGGTAACTGTACAAAGTGTACATAGGTAAAACAAAATAAGTGTAAATAATTATGGTTAATTCTAAATTTGTACATACATAAAATCAAATGAACTTTTAAATACGCCGATGTAACATTTTTTTTGTTAGGTGCGTACCTACACTACCTACTCAATGTTTCATCGACAGTCCTAAGCCTGACAAAGTATGAAGGGGAGTTCATTTGATTTCAAAATCATTAAAATAATAAGGGAAAAATCTAATAAGCATCATAATTATTATCATCTACTTAAAATCATTATTTAATTTGTTATCCTTTACATAGGACAATGACTAGCTAAAACGAGTACTTTCCCACCATTTTTTCGGTAAGTATACTCATAATAATATCCGTTATACGATAAAATACGATTATTGTGTTTAAGCCATCTCTTTGACTCTTTCCCTTTAACTGATTTGTGACAATTTATTGTGATAAAGAAATGTGCGATACGAACGAACGAAGCCGAGTTAATATTCGCGTAGTTGCGTCTCACTCACACTACTCAGCGGCACGGCTGGCTGGCGGTAGCGCATTGAGCGAGCGCACACACAGCTATCGGCTATTCTGGCTATTCTCGCTGCCCGGCTACCGAATACCGGTCGGCTACAAACCATAGCAGTTAGCTATAATCTTTGGCGGCTACTCGGCTACGGCGGCTATGTCATAACCTTGTATAACTATCTAGCCAACCGGTAGCCAATAGCTAGCTATCGTGGTGATGGATATCATAGCCGTGGCTATTCTGCTCATAGCCGGTATTTGGCTAGTTATGGCTATAGCTACCTGTTGTATAGGAAGCCTACGGAGGTGTTGATGCAAAGACGGTTAGATTCGCACTGGTGTATTCGACGCCGTCTCTTAGTATGTGGCGCAGCCACATCTACTTACAACTAGGTACACACATACATAACACTTTTCCCCCTTCTTAAAACAAGGAAACAAAATGTTACAAAAAAAAAATGCAAAACAGAAAGAGAAAGGAAAAAAAAATAACTAGTAGTACTTTTTATAGTCTACAATTGGTACATTTCTACGAACACGGACTGGCAGAGGCGTGTGGGAGTTCTCGTCTGATGGCTGCGGAGTACTGAACTCAAGGTTGGCGTCCTCAGCAGAAAGGTTTGACGGAGTTCCAGGAGTTCCGGGGGTCCCAGGCCGACATGGCGAGGTTGGAGATATCTCTGTTGACTTGTTAGTAATGTTATCGTCACGACTTGAAGTGTTTCCGGCGTGAGAGACTGGGGACGCGGTAGTTGAATTTTCCAAGTCCAGTCCTTTTGAAGTATCACGAATATCAGCTGTGCTGTTCTCTGATTTTTCTTCTTGAGGTAAAGTAACATCCCACACGTCAGTTGTAATGTCATCTCCCTTATAAGGGTGTATCTGGTTTTTATGCCTTGTTATGTTTTTATCAGAACCGTGTTCTTTTAATGTGTACAATATTTTTCCGATTTTATTCACAATGGTTCCTTTTGACCAGCTAAATATTTTTTTATTTAAGTACTTTTTGAACCACACTTTGTCACCAACAGTATATTCCTTTTGTGGTTTGCCACCGTAATTCCTAACCTGTCAGCACTGTTTCTGTTTAATTAAAGCCGGTAAATCCGATGAAGAGGAAGGAATTAAAATTGGTTTTGAAATTAAATCCAAACGTGATCGTAACTTGCGGCCAAAGACCAACTGAGCTGGAGAAGTCTCGGTAGTGCTGTTTACCGAATTGCGATAGTCAAAAAGGTATTGAGACAGACGAATTTGAAAATCATCTTTACAACCAGATACTAAAATAGACTTCATACCTTTTTTAATTATTTTAACAAATGATTCTGCTTGACCATTACTCATTGCATGGTAAACAGGTGAAAATAAATGTGATATATCATTCAAATTACAAAATTTTGAAAATTCTTGTGACGCAAAAGAAGTTCCGTTATCAGTCAGTATTAGGTATACCAAACCTTGAAATGAAATCACTGAGTTTTGCTATAACTGCCTTACTAGTTATATTATTATTCATGACATAGCACTCAACCCACTTCGAATATGCATCCACTATAACTAAAAACATTTTGTTGCACGTGGGACCTAAAAAATCCATGTGAATTCTATGAAATGCATGCGGCGGGTGAGGCCAAGGTGCAAGCGGCGCGCGTGGCGGAGAGGGCCGTAATTGTGCACAAACTTCGCATCCATTAGCCAATCTTTCCAAAGCTTTATCAATGTCTGGAAACCAAAATCTAGCTCTAGCCTCAGCCTTCATTTTGACTATACCAAAATGTGATTTATGAAGCTCGTTTAATATTTTACTTTGCAATGTTTTAGGTATAATTACTTTATGACCTCGCAATAATATTCCATTTTCCAACGATATTTGCATACGACATAAATAATAAGGTTTCAGTAAACTATCTGTTACTTTGCGAGGCCAACCATTTTGAACATAGTTGACAATTAACTTTAAAATCGAATCCCATCCTCGTCGCCAATGTTGTATAGGAAGCCTACGGAGGTGTTGATGCAAAGACGGTTAGATTCGCACTGGTGTATTCGACGCCGTCTCTTAGTATGTGGCGCAGCCACATCTACTTACAACTAGGTACACACATACATAACACTACCCATCTCTTTAGTGGTATTTAAACAATAAAACAATGAGCGGGTGAGTAATGAAGTGTTTTTATGTATTTTGTTTTGTATTGGATAAAGATTTTGGACAGAATTTGTTACATTCATCAAACATTGTTAGGAATTTCGCGCGTCATGCCGATACAATTCCAACTGTTTTGAGTAGAAAATGCACTAGTGACGGCTAAATTTAGTTAGAAACATGATTTAGACACATTACTGCTTGTGTTTACTGCATTTCATTAGCGTAATTCTATAAAATTCATCTAAAATAATGAATTTTAAAAAACATTGACTCATTTTGTTCGGTGACGTCACAGCATTTTGACAGCCAATCTGACCACAATGTGGACAATGTTCAGTGGGTCCAATAGCTTCTGGCCGACTTGAAAAAGAGCGAAGTTATTGTGTTTTTTAAATTGTTTTTAACCGACTTCAAAAAAAAAGTAGGTTCTCAGTTCGACCTGTATGTATGTATGTATGTATGTATGTATGTATGTATGTTTGTCCGCGATTATCTCGCGTTTGGCTGAACGGATTTTGATGCAGTTTTCAGGAAAGTGTTCATTACATTATGGAGAAGGTTTTAGTATATAACACTAATAGATATCCCGTGACGTTGCCCGCGTGGATCCGTTTTGCTTACTTGGATCGTAGATTTTCAGGGACGATTGCATGTTTGTCCGCAATTATCTCGCGTTTGACGGAACCGATTTTGATGCAGTTTTCAGGAAAGTGTTCATTACATCCTGGAGAAGGTTTTAGTATATAACACTAATAGATATCCCGTGACGTTGCCCACGTGGATCCATTTTTTGCTTACTTGGATTGTAGATTTTCAGAGACGATTGCATGTTTGTCTGCAATTATCTCGCGTTTGGCTGAACTGATTTTGATGCGGTTTTCAGAAAAGTGTTCGTTACATTCTGGAGAAGGTTTTAGTATATAACAATAGTGGATACCTCGTGAAGTTGCCCGCATAGATCCGTTTTTATTGCTTACTAGGATTGTAGATTTTCAAAGACGCCGATTATATGAAGATTTTTGTTAAATATATGAACTAAAACCCGACCCGGAACGCGCTCATAGACCGCAAAGACGTGTTATCAGTAATAATATTCTGAAAAATAGTTATCTGATGTTACTACTTTTACTCTCTTGCTAAACATAAGTTTATTATACTGTAAACCTATAAATAACTGTTTTTGGCCCTTCGCGGAGTGTAATACAAACTTATAATAACAGTGAAAAATAGTTGAAAGTGCCGTATCATTAGTGTCTAGCCGCGAGTGCACAGAATTCTAACGCTTGTATGAACGTTTTAAAAGTGAAAGTCCTGCGTACGCGCATCTACAACACACAGCCAGTGCTACCAACCTCGCGCCGCTAAGTTCATGGTGTGTTCCAGCGACAAATATAAGTTAACCTTTTGCATCAGTGAATATCAACGGTGGCGCCACCCCCACCGTAAACGGTACTAATTATACATAGTATTACGTTTGCAGTTCATTTTATTCAACTTTAACCTTGTAGTGCCTGAGGATAAAAATGAACACAGAGTCGCTGAAACGTACGCCACCTAAAACTACCAAACCTAATGATCAAAATTTGACAGCCCCCGTGATTACACAATCCGGGTCGGCACCGAATTTAACTATGGTTGAAACTGATTTTACTAAGATGCGGAACATCAAGCGAAGACGCGAAGAAGATGTTACATCCTTCATGGAGGAGATACGGGAGCTACTTAAATCGGCCACAGCTCAGAACGACAGTAAATTTCTGGCACTTCAAACATCCATGGAAGAAATTATCCTACAAAATGTGGAAATAAAAAAATCCTTAGATTTTACCACAAAACAGTATGATGATATGGTGACTAGGATTGACCAAATTGAGTCCGAACGTAAAGTTGACCGTAACTATATAAGTCAACTCGAGGACCAAATTGAAAACATGGAACGGTTATTGTCTTTGTCTAAGATAGAAGTGAGAAATATACCAAAACAAGAAGGAGAAAGTAAAGAAGATCTCTGCAAATTAATCACTGAAACAACTAGAGCCTTAGATATCTCGTTGCAACGACAGGACATCAAAGATATTTACCGCGTTAATAAGAAAAATGGATCATTCCCAGTCGTAGTCGACTTTGTCAGCGTCACTACAAAAGATAAAATTCTGCAGAATCTTCGGAATTTCAACCAAAAGAATAGCCAAAATAAGTTAAATACGAACCACATAAAACTAGCCGGTCCTGCAATACCGATTTATCTCTCAGAGAGTCTCACCCCTAAAACACAACGGCTTTTTTATCTGGCACGAAAATTTGCAACAGAAAATAATTTCAAGTTTTGCTGGACTTCACAAGGCAGAGTATTCCTTCGTCAAGCGTTGGGAAAAAAACATTTCCTGATCAAAAGTGCAGAAGATCTCAATAAAACTGATCTAGAGAAATGACTAGATATAAAATTGCATAGTTCTCTACTCACTCTAGTTTTAATCTTGATGTTGTTTCTAATTTTAATGTTTTTACTGTTTTTGTTTTTTACTCAATTTATCATTACTTTTCTTTTGTTATGCACCACTAAGTTAATTGGATATCTACACACAATAAACATAATATTCACACGACGTGCTCACGATATACAAACACACAAAAATAAACCAAGAAACTTCATAAATAACTACTACATTTACTTATCACACTTACAAAAATCAAAATCACACACGCATTCACATCAACTCAAACACACCACAATGACTAATATCGACAGCTTACAAATAATTACAATCTTCGTCGTAGCGCTCTTAATTTTAAAATGCTTAACAAATGGCTAATAACGCAATCCAACTAATCAATAACATCGATGAACTTTCTGTATCAATGACGCATACATGCGCTCCGGAAAAAACACGAGAGTTTTTGATAAATGCAAATAAATACTTGAAAGTTTTTTCACAAAACATTCGATCCATAAATCGTAACTTCACAAACTTACAAACTCTATTGCACCGTATTTCACTTGACTGCGACGTAATAATCCTAACAGAATGTTGGCTTTCATGTTCCAGTAACTCAATTCTTCCAATTCTTCCAAATTATACGATTTTCAAAACAACAAAGCACATAAACCAAAGTGATGGTGTCGTGGTCTATATTAAGTCAGGAATTGTAGCGGTTAGTGAGGAACTAGATCTGTGCCACTCTGCCTCAGGATTAATAATAAAAATTAACCATGACGTGGCCCTACTCTGTATATATCGCTCTCCATCTATAGACAACATACAGAACTTCCTCTCCGCCCTTAATCATACACTTCCATCGCTCCACAGCCTCGGAACGGTCGTGATAGCGGGTGACATAAATCTTGACATCAAACCTTCTTCCCTTGATACACGATCCCACGAGTATTTAAATTGTCTCGCTTTTCATGGTTTTCTCCCAGCACATACGTTCCCAACTAGGGGCAAAAATTGTTTGGACCATATTATCCTGAGAACGAAATCGCCTGCATTCACATTTGTCTATGAGTCTACGATTACCGACCATGGTTCCTCACTAATATGTCTGGATAGCAAACGTACTCCTGTCACCACCACGTCTACGGTAACCAAACTTAACTACGAGGGACTTGGTGCATCAATTTTGAAAATAGACTTTGACCCTATTCTTAGCATAGCTGATGCAAACACCGCTACGGATAAATTTATTGAAATACTGACCGCTGCCATAACCGAAAACACAGTTATTAAAAAAGTGACTGCAAAACGGAAGATACTTAAACCCTGGATAACTCCTGGTTTATTACGGTGCATGAGAAACAGAGATGCCATGCATAGAAGTCTTAAGGAATCTCCAGATAACGAAACGTTAAAAATAACCTACAAACGGTACAGAAACTTCTGTACCAAAATTCTTAAAAAGACAAAGAGGCTCTTCGATGCGGAAGAATTGAGCAAGGCGAGCAATAACCCAAAATTACTATGGGATACCATAAAACGGTTAACAAACACCACAAAAACTTCACACTCATACACACAATTGCTATCCTCATCACCCAGTCCCGCACAATCATGTAACAATGTGAATTCCTTTTTTGTCAACATTGCCAAGAAACTTGCTGATGACGTCACTAAAACTAAGCCCTCACATCAACTACCAATCCCACAAAACAGTTATATTCCAACTTCATCATTTGTTTTGGAGAAGACTGACCCAGAAGAAATTATTTCTACCATTAATTCACTGCGACCAAACGCTGCCACTGGTTGGGATGGCATTTCACCTACAATACTAAAGAAATTTTCCACCACACTGGCGCCTATTTTATGCCATATATTCAATATTTGCTTTGAAACAGCTGTTTTTCCAACTTCCTTTAAAAAGGCAATAATCTATCCTATCTTCAAGGGGGGTGACGGAACTTTGCCGAATAACTATCGTCCTATAGCTGTTCTAAGCGCTTTATCCAAAGTTCTGGAACGCTTGATAAACAAAAGACTGGTTGGTTATCTTGAGCATCACAAGATAATATCGCAACAACAATATGGCTTCCGCAAAAATAAGTCAACCTGTGATGCAGTTCATGATCTAACCAGCTTTGTCGTAGATAATATAAATAAAAATAAAAAGGTACTAACAATCTTTCTAGATCTCGCGAAAGCCTTCGACACTGTTCCCGTCTCCACACTCTTAATCAAACTTGAAAAAATAGGCGTCAGGGGGCTACAACTGCAACTTTTCCAGAGTTACCTGACCAATCGTTCGCAACAAGTCAGAATCGATGGCCATAACAGCAATGAGCTTAAAATACATTATGGAGTACCACAGGGAAGCATTCTAGGCCCCACACTTTTCTTGGTATTTATTAATGACTTGTGTGATCTCAATTTAGTTAATGCCAAAATAATATCTTTCGCAGATGACACAGCAATAACCCTCTTCGCGGAATCCTGGTCACAACTAGAACTTCAAGCCCAGCTTGACTTTGACGTGGTGTTAAATTGGCTTAATTCCCACACTCTAACCCTTAATACCTCTAAAACCAAATTTCTAACATACTCCAACAGCTTGATGTCTCAACCACAGACTCCAATTCTGATTAAAGCTCACACTTGCCATCCACAAATTCAGGGTTCAAACTGTCAGTGCTCTTTATTGTCCTCTGTTGAAAGCATCAGATACCTGGGAATAGTCTTAGACAGAAATCTCAATTTTAAGTCTCATATTGGACTTCTAACTGGACGTGTTCGCAAGCTCATATACATTTTTAAAACTCTCCGCTATATTGCCAATCCCAATATAATACGTAATGTGTATTACGCACTTTGTTTATCCATCATAACTTATTGTATTTCTTGCTGGGGTGGCGCACCTAAAACCACTCTTAAGCCGCTAGAAGTAGCTCATAGGGCCATATTAAAAGTAGCCACTTTTCGCCCAATCCTGTATCCAACAGATCTTCTATACAATGACTGCAAAGTGCTGAATGTACGACAACACTTTATACTACAGACAGTCATTCGCCAACATCGCAACACCCCATACCGAATAATAGAAAATAAAAAACGTAGTAAACGTCGAAAGGATGGGATATGCGCTGTACCGCGTGTACGTTCAACTTTTGTCAAAAGATTCTTTTATTTTCTTGGTCCTTTGCTGTACAACAAAATAAACGAAGAGTGTCATATCTACGGTGTACCGTATTATAAATGCAAAAGGATTATACAATCATACCTCCAAAATAAGTCCTATGACGAAACCGAATCAATCTTGATAATATAGGTATTAAACAAGGACAAGCACACTCACACCCACCTATACACACACAAACACACAAACACCACACCACACCACACCACACCACACCACACTACACCACACCACAACCAATCGCACACACATATCCAATTTCGTAGATTTAACTTAATGTAATTAGCTTATTTTACTTAATTTTTATCCTTTTTTTTTAACCTCTGTATTGTATAATTACTCAATTCTTGCAGGATTGTAGCAGTAACATCAGAAGCATAGCAAACAATAACATGTCATTCTTTCTTAGGGGTCCGGACTGCTTCTCCTTAACACAGGTTTCTATAACCTAGCTAGGAGAGCAGTGTTCACCCACACGTTTGTAAAAAATTGTTATAATTTTGTAAAAACTGTTTCAAAACGTGTACTAAAATTCCTTGTTTTGAAAATAAAAAAAAAAAAAAAAAAAAAAAAAAAAAAAAAAAAAAAAAAAAAAAAAAAAAAAAAAAAAGGGAAAAATATTTTTTTTTAAAAAAAGGGAACCGACTTCAAAACCAAACATAAAAAAAACTGTAAAATAACTTTTCTTTCGGAAGTCGGTGGCCATAGTAAATGAAATAAAAAACAAAGCCACCGACTTCCGAAAGAAAAGTTATTTTACAGTTTTTTTATGTTTGGTTTTTGTTTGTTTGCTTTTGCGCATGAGTTTTTTACTATTTTTTGTTTTATTTGCTTTTTTAAGTGTGCGACGTAGAGGCCGGGGTGCGCGTGTGAGTGGCGGCTCCAGCAGGGAGCCCATGTCGCCAGTGGAACCCCCGCCCATGCCGCCAGTGGAACCCGAAGGTGCGGCGGCAGAGCCGCAGCGCGGCGGCAACCGAAGAGGGCGAGGTGGCACGAGACGGGGACGTGGTGTGCGAGGGAGGACCGGCTCTGACAGGCCTGGGCCACACTCTTTAGAAGAGTAACTGCTTTTTTAACGCTTTTATTTAACCATATTAGTTTGAATTTATTGGTTTTTAATTGAATTTTTACATTTCAGGCTTTTAATGAATGAGATAGAGGAGCTGCCGGTGGATCAGGGTCTGGAGACTCCTCTGCATTCGTACCGGAAGCGACGGTGGGAACCGTAAGTAGTTCTACATTGTATCTGATTGTACTACACTAGCGAGAATAATTTTAAATTTATTATTATAATGTTTTAGATCTACACATGCACAGCAGCGTATGGATCAGGGTGACGTCTCCAGACCCAGCCCAACACCACCAACTCAGATGAGTCGGTCCGAGCACAGCCCATCGCCACCACCTCAGAGCAGTCTGTGCGCACCCTCTCCAGTGCCTCCACCTCAGATGGGTCCATCACCACAACCGTTGTAAGTACCATAAATATTTACAATTTTGACAATTTAGCATTGTTCCGTGTAACATATTTTTTTAATTTAAACTCTACTTGTTTTTAGGATTATGGAGTCGGCACCATCGACGTCCCGTCCACTGTCGTCGGATCGTCCTCGCCAGAGTCTGCAAGACACTGATATTTTTAATCAGCTGTGTTATGGTAAGTAGCTGTTAATTTTACCTCGGGATGGGTGTTGGGCATTTTTTAGTTTCCTTCAGATGTTTAACCTACCTTTCATTACACAGGAAGCGAATCAGACTCTGACGAGAGCGACGACGACGACGGTGTAGCGGCTGCTTTCGTCTCCAGAGTAACAATGAGTGAAATGGAGACACCGCTAGACGTCGATGGTGCCGATGATGAATCTCCTGCTGCCGACGATGAATCTCCTGCTGCCGACGCTGTTCCTGCGGACGCCAGCACCAGTGGCGTCGATGTGCCTCCAAGTGCTACGGACCAGCCTTGGGGTTTATATAATTTTGATTGGAAACCGTTTCCAACTGTTCCGATTCCACCTGAATCGAGACGGGAAATGTTTTCACACAGTGATGTAGGTCCAACAGCTCCATGTGTCGACCCTTATGAAATTTTTATTGGCATATGGGATCGGCAATTTATGGAGTACATAGCCGAGGAGACGAACAGATACGCTCAGCAGGTGACATCCAGTATGATGGAGACCAATAACATCCATCCCAATAGCCGGATTACAAAGTGGCGAGACACCAATGCCGACGAACTTTACCTATATTTCGGCCTGGTTATTGCGATGGGTGTTGTGGTCAAATCGCGTATCGAAGATTACTGGAATGTCACCCCTGACGTGTTCTGTACACCCGGCTTTAGTGCACACATGTCTGGCTATAGGTTTTCCTTGATATATCATTTAAAATTAACTGTCTATTTATCAGTTAAATCTTCGACGTTTAATGCTACGTCAAGTGAGGGTGTAGTATGTAGTTCCAAGGCATTGAAACTCAAATATGAAGGACTCAAAAAGGCCACGAAAAAGAAGAAGACCTGCCACAGGCAGGACTTGCACAGGACCGGTGGCGGCCCTTCTAATGCTCCCGATATTGATGAAGTGGACGAAAAAGTATTAGCCATTTGTCTGTCTGTCTTTGCAAAATGATGAGAAAAGGAAGCATGAAATACACGAGCATCTTAAATCTCAGGTGGGAAATAGGACGAATTTCCAAACTAATATTTTAGATATTAATAAATAAGAATTTGTAGTTTTATTATTATAATTAAAAAGCCAGTTGAACATTCCTGTCTTTTATTTGATTTTTAACGTAATTTCAATCTTTATTTAGAAACTATATAATAAGCTTAAGTAGGGTGATTGCTACTATTCTGTTGCCGCTATAACTACAAATCCTAAAAAAGTTAAAGCGACGCAAGCAGGAATAGTTTTTACTTTGGGCGATAGTACGTTTTTAAGCTCAAGTTCAAGTTAGTTGTACTTTAAGTATTCCACCGAGGAAGACGAAAATATCAAGGTACGGCCACAATTCTATTAAATATTATTGTAATTACTTTAAATTTTAAGAATTAATCAATTTTGCTTAAAACAAACATTCATTGCTCTTACAGGATGAGTAGGCCAACACACCAACAGCTGGAGACTCTGGTAGATTTCCTGGTACAGAACCCCGGAATTGCCAAAGAGCTTTTGCGCACTGCTCATGCTAAGCAGCAGACGAAGAGAAAATGGGACGAGATAGCAGTATCCTTAAATGCACTAGGCGGTGCGGAGAAAGATGGCAAAGGCTGGGCTAAGGTACGTACCTTAGCCCTAGCTTGGCTAAAAAGTAAAAAAAAATGTATTAGACAGAACGTCTGCCTACATCCCCTAATACATTTTTTTTACTTTTATATAACACCAGTTACAATAATAAATTGGTACAATTATTTCCCTTTTTAGTATTGGGCTGACAAAAAGTTTGCCCGAAAGAAGACTTATGCCCAGCATGCACAGTCGATGAGGTGTACAGGTGGTGGGTCCGCAGAGAATTTACCTGCATTAACACCCATCGACCAACGCCTGGTAGCAGCAACTTAATAAAAATTAACACATCATAATTATTAGACTGCCTTATCGGTCTAGTGGTCGCAGGCACTACTGCTGAGCATGAGATCCTGGGATCGATTCCCGGGTCGGGCAAAGAGTAATTGGGTTTTTCCGAAACCTACAATTATACGTCGAGGCCAAATATCCTTCAGTATTAATATCGGTAAATTTAATTTACAATAAGTAAAGTAAGTTCTTACTTATATAAGTAAGAACTTACTTTACTTATTGTAAATTATGATTGTAATAAGATTTTTGGAGATAATTGTTTTTGTGATAATTATAATTTGGACCAAAGTTAAAAAAGATTTACACGATTTTATTAAGTACTTAAGTACCTAGATTATAAAAATAATATTTTACATAATTCGATCAAGTACGAAAAGAATTCGTATTTGTTTTATTTAAATTCGATTGAAACTTGTTATATTTTTACTAAAAGCTATTCAAATCTGCTGTCATTTTATCTGACCTTAATACGGAACTACCTAACCCAATAATAATTATTAATAATAATTATTTGTGGTTAGTTCAACGTTATAATAAAAACGCAAAAAATTTACCAAATTATGTCCAAAAGCAGAGATGACTTATAATAGACACATGTGAGGAGTGGTCGACCATCTTCCAGCGTCATGGAACATAACATTCAACAAAATAAAATGAGATTGCCCACAGCAATAATACCATCTCAGGACATTCATTTAGATAAGATGGATCATTAGACTGACTGGTCCACTAGACAGCGTTGTAAGGTCCCTGAATGCAATGGTATATCTCACGTGGAGTGCCGAAAATGCAAAGTCAACCATCAACGATAAAAGGAATTGTTTCGAAGTAAAAATTATGTACTCATAGTATGGAATATACTATGAGTACACAATTTTTACGTTTTTATTTATTACGTCATTTTTTTATGTTGATTTTTGCTCAAGGTAAAAGTTAATTTTCTGCTCAATATACCCGAAGTGGTTGGTTTTTCTAAATACAAAACTAAAACTGCATCATCTGATTATAGAAAACTCAATAATTCTAGCCAGGAATGGAAGCCGCTGATTTTGGAAACACAAAAATCACAACCACCAACCATTCGATAGTGTTGTTAAACCGTAAACTTAAGCCCAGTTCTAAATTCACGTACATTCAGGTATGTCACGTATTTCCGTTGTGTTTACATTTCAATATAGTTGAATTGCCACTACAAGTTACATAACCATTCCCATAAGTCGTTGAAAGAAATTAGTTTTTTTGAGATTTTTTTTTTTCTCCTTCATATTTTGCATTCACAAATTCAACGGACTGCTTTACTTCGGAGTGCAATTCTTTGATCACATGCAGTTACTGATTCAGAAGGTCAAATTTCTGGTTCTGTTGATCTTGAAATGAGGATGTGATATAAAGTATTCGATATCTCTGGTAATAATTCTGCTTTCATTATGTCCGAAATGGCAGTTCAAACTTCTAATACCTCTTCTGATAGTTAATAATCCGAGCCTACGGCTGTAATGAATGTCAGTAAAGGAGCATCCACTTGCCAGGTATCTGAAGTAAGTATTATATTTACTATTTTATAAATAAAATTTTATTTCAGGCCAATTATTGCAATGGAAGACGCTTTTCTTAAAGAAAGACGGGAGCTAGGTTCATCTAAGAGTGGATCAGATGCTTCTAATAAAAAGCAATACAAATGATAAATGAAAAATGGCGGTCTGTTATTTCACTTGGGTACAAAATAACCGTAGATGAATCCATGTTTGCATGGTACTCGTATGGCCGTGGATCGTATTTTGCTAATGGAATGCCAGCTGTCATGAAAATAAAAAGAAAACCTAAAGGTGTAGGATGTGAAGCCAAAACTATAGCTGACAGCCAGGCCAACATAATGATTGCTTTAGAGTTGAACGAGGGTAAAGAGGCTATGAGTAACAAGAAATGGCAGCGGCAATTTGGTGCTGGCACTGCTACCACTTTACGGTTGACAGAGTCATGGGCATGTTGTCGGTGATTCATGGTTTTCTTCCGTTAAAACGGCAATTGAATTTTCAAAATGTGGATTATTCTATATCGGTATGTTGAAAACAGCCCACAAAAATTCCCGCTTAAAAAAAATGCTGATAAGACTCCTTTAAGCAAAGGAGGTAGTGTAGTGGCCGTTGGTAAAAAAGATAATGTAGATTTATACGCATTAAGCTGGAGGGATAGAAAGATACATACTTTCAAATCAAGTTGTGGAACTACACTTTGTGCTGCACCTGCAAGAAAACGACGTTAGGATGAAAATGGAACTCTGTATTTTAAAGAAATACCAAAACCACAAATTGTGCACACTTATTCTGATGGTGCACCGTCTATTGATATACACAACCACATTCGGCTAGAACATGTTTGGAAGACACACAAATGGGTTCACAGGATATTTGCATCGGTTCTTGGTGTGATCGAAACAAATGCGTTTTTGGCGTTCAATTTTTTTATTCAGCCTGAAGTGAGAAGCTCAGTCACGCTTCAGCTGATAAATAGAGGCCACGATAGGCAAATATTACAAGAATTAGATCAAAACCGTGTCGTTGAAGATCATAATTATGCTAGAAGCACTCTCAAAAGACGATCAGCGCCAGAGAGTTCAACGAAAATGCATAATTTGTTCCTGTTTTGCGTACCACATTACAAATGGTATTCCTGCTTAATTTTCATTAAATAAGATTAAAATGTTTCTATTACTCTAATAATAATGATTGATTTTTACCCAGATAACAAAAAATATTATTATTATTTGATAGTGTTTATATCCATTATTGTAAGTCTTATATGTACCTATTGTTTTTTTTTTGGGGTGGTAAAATCATGAAATGAGTCCTCCCGCCCTGGATGGGGCGGAAGGGACTGTCAAACTCCTACAGACTAAAATCGACCCTGTTCCTTCGGATGCCCTCTACGTTCCAGGGCCACGGTATCCTGCTAAGACAGTCCCGTGACCCCAGCAGGCATGAGTACCTATTGATAAACTATGAGTATCATATGAGGAGGAAACTAAAAATGTTTACAACAACTGATTTAGTTATAAACGTACGCCGTCTAGACAAGAAAGATAAACATTTGTTGAACACTTGTCTTAAAAACTGTCAATGTCAAAACGATACTTCACGTTGATATAAGGATCATTTAGCAGTTACACTTTTTTTAGTCAAGTGTTCAACAGATGTTTATCTTTTTTTGTTAAGGCGGACAATGTCCTGCCAGTATCTGTCGTACTTCCAGAAGGACGTACGTCAAACTTCATATAAAATAACGTTCTGCTAGCAGGACGATCAAAGTCCTTCTGGCAGGGCTTCTAGAAGAAGAATCTTTTGGACGATCTATCAATAACAGAGCTGCTACCTACCAACCGGCTTGAAAATATTAGTGTCCGCCATGAGTGCAAGCCTAGACCACCTGATGACACTACGATTTGACAATGTAGGGCACTTTCCATCTACAAAGGAAGAAGGTCGCTGTATGCATTGTAATAAGAAAACAACGGTTTATTGTTTAAAATGTATGATCGCCTATGCTTTGTCACTGGAAAAGCTCCACTGTTTTTTGAATTTTCATGTAAAAGAATAAGCATCGTGCTATTAATATTATGCTCCTTGTCCCTTATAAAATTGTGTAGAATAGTATTCGTACAATTTTATGTTCAATTCAACATATACGTAAAATTGGGATAAATTCTGCACACGAATTATTACTGATGTTTATATAACATTCAAAGTTAGTGTATGGAGCGAATTTTTGGAACGAAGTTCCTTATCGCGCGTTGCGAAAGGGGGCTAGACGGAAAAAATTAAGGGAAAAAGTTGTCACGACACTGTCACCCGACTGCGCGACGCAAAGGAGGGTTATTTGTTTATTACCATGGAATGGAATGGACTGGACTGGAATGGAGTCGAGTGGTGTGGAGAAGGGTGGGGTGGACTGGAGTGGAGTACAAACACCATAATCAGATGCTGTTGCTGCTGAAAGCGTCTCTGCTAAACAAACTAAAGAACACACAGAAGATGACACCACGATATCGAATGAACCTAGAAACGAAGATGACAGTGTGACTACAATGACACAACTTGACCATGACAGTCAAAAGGACAAAAACAAAATCTAGCCCCCCCCCCCCCCCCCCCCCCCGCCAAAACGCAGAGCACCAGCCAAAAGAAATTTTAATGAAATGATGTCCTACATTGACTATCAGATAAACGGAAGAAAATTGAGCAGGATGATAGCAATTTATCGTTCTTCAAAGGTATTTTGCCGTCCTTGGCTTTGCATTTTATTTTTTTCGTTTTTGCAGCATAAACATGCCCTTCAGAATAATTCAAACCAAGGAACGAGGAAAATTTATCCTCTCAATTATCCCTGATAAATGGGAACAAAATGGAATATTACACTGACCGAATCGGAGAGTGGAGGACTTGTTAAAACAAGATTCATCTTGCCCTGATAATTCTTGGGTCAAGAGGACCGGATTAATTTCAAAACAAAGCGCAGAAGCGGAACTAGGTAATAGGTTACAAGAAAGTGACACAGAAACTGATGGAAGTACACCACTAACGTCCAATGCAAAACTCATAAAATGTTGCTTAACACAACTTCGACGAAATTGCAAACACTTGTGAAAGAGTAAGTAGCAACATTATTATTGATACGTCTTATTTTGGGTTGTGGAAGCTGTGAATGGCCAGATAGAGATTTCAAAATCTTCAGCAGGAGTATTTCAATCGTGCGAGTCCCCATCTTATGGAAGATTTAAGAATCGCTTGTGCTGTATTAAATTCATTTGGAACTCAATTTACTGGCCCAGAAAACGCTCAAATAATCTATACTTATAATAAATATTAAATATTATAAATGACCGTTTATTTTTAGAGAATGAATTAGCCGCGATTGTAGCCATGGAGCGCCTGAATGGTCGCAATGTTATGTTTACGAATATAGATGCCTCAAATATATCATTCCCACGTTTGCGTGTGGCACATACCAGATCCGTCAAGCTACATCATACGTTGGAGACGTTATCACGGATTTTACAAACTCGAAATAGGTTGCAACCAGCCGGATTTGACCAGTTTAAGGGGAGAAAATCCTTTTTTGTTAAGAGCAAAAATAAAGTCCCGTCATGTGGCACGGAACACATATTTTGTTTTCATAGTCGTTGAAAGGGAACAGCAAGGTCAGAGTGCCATCATCGGCTACTGTTGTAACTGTATAGTAGGACTCAGAACCGTGGGCTGCTGTTCACATGTTATGAGTGTGGTTTGGTATTTAGCTTACGCTCGACACGAAGGAACAACCCCCCCTGCGGTATTTCTTGACAATGTATTGTTATCATTAGAATAAAAAGTTATTATAAATACTGTGGTTTTGTTTTTTACCTATTCTATTTTTATTAATTATCTTTTATCCTGTTGACAACCACCTTATGGATAGACCGGGTTGTTGTAAGTTTGCCACAAAGTTAATTCGCCACGAAAAAAAGTATGTGTAAGTTTGCCACGAATCTATTTTGTTTAGAATATTTTCAAAATAATAATTTATCTTATTGTAAATTCGCCACGATGCTTTCTTACGTACGGATAGCAGAAAAATCAAACAATAAGTGCGTTTATTGCCCGGTGGTCCACCCGCTGGGTTCACCTAGGTGTACCACGGGAAATTATTTTTGCCCGTGGTTGATCTGAATGTCCATTATGTTTTTATCGTAGTATTACGAAAGAAAAATAATAGTGATATAAAATTGTGAAGTCAGTATAAAAATGTTGCAATCTTTTTATTTGAAGGTAGGGACTGGTTCCAGAAAAATAATGGAGGACCATTACAATAAGACATAACTACATAAACATTAAAAGTACTAGGCTGGCATGAGTTCAAGGTGGTATTTTGTATAATTATGGTTATTGTTTTAATAATTTTGAATAGTCTATCAAAAGTACAAGAACGGTCAGGTGCAGTTGTTTAAAAACATACCACCTTGAACGTATGTAAGCCTAGTACTTTTTTCTGGTTAGTAGCATTCTTTCAGTTTCTAAGCTTGTAGCTGGAATTTTGTACGGACGGCAAGTTACCCATTACTCCCATGGCCCAGTTGCCCCTAATTTCTTGGGTGCACCCTTGATCCGCAGCAGCTAGGAAGGGAGAGATGTGGTATATTGGAAACTCCTTTGGTCAGCTGTCTGTGTGCTAACGCGCTAGAGGCCATATAATGAAATGTCATACATATTGTCTGTCACAAATAAATAAATGATTTTACGAATTAACAAGACTTATTATTGGCGACGAGGATGGGATAAAAACATAAGGTGAAACTGGTTCCTATGAATCTTCTAAAATGTGAAAAACAATTTACCGTGGTACACCTAGGTGAACCAAGCGGGTGGACCAGGGGCAATAACGAATAAGTGGAATAACAAGATTATTTATTTTTCATAATAAAAAATAGATTTAAAAAGTATTTTCTGTTTCTAATAAAAGCCATAAGCTATGGTAGCCCACACGGCCGTTAAGTCTCACATCTTCGTGAAGCATGTTTTTTGAAAAATAATTGACTAGAACGTTCGCTAGAAATGCTCATGATCATGAAAATGCTCGTAGCGGTGTTTGGCTCGATGCTTGGCTCGTTTTGCTATTAAGTTCGAGAAATTTTAAAATGATGCATGCTCGTTTTTCTATTAAAAGTGAATACTTAGGTCTCCTTTACGGTGTGTTCAGGAGTGCGAATGTTTAAATTCGAGCTCTAAAACCAATAACTTTGCTTGCTGTCGCTACTTTTAGCAGAAATCATGTCAAATGTGGAATTGTGGCAAATTTACAATTACCATGTCCTACCTATGACGAATTTACATATGATTTTTATGCATGTGGCGAATTTACTTTCAATGTATGGACTTTACAAAACTGTGGCAAATTAACTTTGTGGCCAACTTACAACAACCCGATAGACCATGGATCATCTTGGATGCGGATTCGAATCCCGCAAAAGGAACGGAAAGGAGGTTAATTATTATTTTAAGTAACATCATAACAATTGGATGGCCTATAATAATTCAAAATCTTGTTATTTGTAATTATCGTTTTCATATCTCAACTTAGAACAGTTACTTTAAAATCTTACTGGTAACACAATAATCCTTCTATAGTTATTAAATTACAATCAGCTATCCACTTTATCTGATTGAAATGTATGATGTATAAGGCGCCCTATTTAGCTAATCATCGTACGATTGAACGATGCGATTTCGTCTTATTTATTTGTCGTTTATTTTCTATGCATAATGAAATGTCTTCAGTTCAGCTCAGATATAGAGAATGACCCAGACCCACTATACAAAATACGAAGTGTCATCGATTACTTCAATCAAAAAATGGATAGCTGCTACTATCCTGCGAAAGAGTTGTCTTGAGATGAGAGCATGGTGCTTTGGAGAGGACGTCTTCTGAGATTCAAGCAGTACATAAAAACAAACGACATAAATATGGCATAAGACTTTACATGCTGACAGAACCAGATGACGACCTCATTCTTATGTTTCTTGAATATGCAGGGAGTCAAGATACTCGGATACCCTTTGGCCCTTTGGCAGGCAAAGGGCATGTACTGGTACCATTTTTTTTTTTTTTTTTTTTTAGCGTGGTAATATCATCAAATGAGTCCTCCAACCCCGGGCAGGGCGGGAGGGACTGTCAGACTTTTACTGACTAAAATCCACGGTGTCCTTCAATAGCCCTTTCTGTTCCGGGGTCACGGTAAGGAAAATATAATCCCGCGACCCCGGCAGGCTTTGGCCCTCTGAGAGGGGGGCCCCGTCATTATGCTGACGCTCTTTGAGGCGCGCGTGGGACACGACGCGCCGTCGACCCGGGCATGGTCCATGGTCGGGCAGCGAGTTGCCCTTTACTCGCTACCCGCATGCCCGCGCCTACGGTGGCCGGAGATCATCTGCTGACGTCCGACGCCGCGGGCGCCTACCACTGCGGTTGGGGCGGAGGGAGGACGCTGTCCTCACTCTCAAGCGGCCCGCCTCCTCCTTCACGAGCATTACTGCCTCGCAGAAGGAGGAGACCGCTTCCCACTCCGTCTCGCCCCGCAACATGGCCGCAACCAATGCCGGGCGCGAGAGGTCTCCGCCTATCGCCGCCGTGAGGACACGTCGGTGCTCTACCTCTCGAAGCAATGTCGGCTGGATTATTTTTCGTATCTACATAATGACATTGAGTGGAATCTAAAGCATTAAGAATTTCAGACGTCCGGTTGGCGACGAAAGTTTTCCATCGACTCGGGTGATCGCTCAACCAAGCCAGCACGACAGTTGAGTCGGTCCAAACATGTAAGTTCGATTTTTGAACATTTAAGACACGAGCCACATCTAACAGTAGTTTGGTAACTAAAACTGCGCCACACAGCTCCAGCCGTGGTATCGAAATCTGTTTAATGGGCGCCACCTTCGTTTTTGCAGTTACCAGATTACAGTGGATTCGGCCTTCAGCATCGATAACTCTGATGTATATTACCGCGGCGTACGCCACACTTGACGCATCAGAGAAACCATGAAGTTCAACCTTTTGATCATCAGCTTTTCTTTTCAGCCACCTCGGCATCCTGAAGTTGTTAAGTGATGGCAACCCACTACGGTAAGACTGCCACTCAGTCTGAAGATCCTCAGACAGTTCATCATCCCAGTCCAAACCAGCAATCCATAATTTTTGGATGAAGATCTTGGCGGTAATTATACATGGTGCAATCCAACCTAGCGGATCATACAAACGCGATATCTCTGATATAACTTTTCTTTTTGTTTCAGGTGCAGACGAAGGCGACGGTGGTGAAAATGGTAAGTTCACGGTATAATGGAATTCATCGGAGTTGCGGTTCCAGGTAAGTCCTAGAAGTCTAGTAGTTTCATCTTCTTTTATTTCCAGATCTCTTCCAGTATCTAGCCTTATTTGTTTTAGCAACTCTTCTCGGTTACTTGTCCATTTTTGTAAAGTAAATCCTGTTTTGTTTAATAATTCATTAAACTCGTGATAGATTCTTACAGCTTCTTCCTCAGATTGACAACCTGTCATTAAATCATCCATGTAGAAGTCTGTCCTAACTCTACTAGCAGCACCTGGATACGATTGACCTTCATCGTTAGCTGTTTGCTGCAGTGCCTTGACTGCCAGGTAAGGTGCACTTGATGTTCCGAATGTGACTCTCAAAAGCCTATATTCTTTTACAGAAGAATTGACATCATCTCGCCATAGAATCCTTTGAAAGTCTACGTGATCATCAGCAACCTTTACCTGGCGATACATTTTTACGATATCGGCTGCCAAGCATACTGGATGTTGTCTCCACCGCATAACTGTATGACGTAAGTCAGCCTGTAAAAGTGGTCCTACCATCAAAGTGTCATTGAGGGAAACACCATCGGGCCCCTTGGATGACGCATCAAATACCACTCTTACCTTCGTGGTCGACTTGTCTTCGCGGATTACAGCATGATGCGGTAAATAAACAGCGCCTATTTTGTTTTTGTCTTTTTCATCTGAAATCTCTTCCATATGACCTAGTGATAAGTATTCGTGTATTACCGACGTATATTGACTTTTAAGCTCGCTATTTTTAGCTAACTTCCGTTCTAGACTATGCAATCTTTTTAACGCAATTTCCTTTGTATTACAGGGAGTTTTACTGGATCGAAACGGCAATTTAACTACGTAGCGACCATCTGCATCTCTGCCTGTGGTAGCCGCAAAGTAATCTTCGCATGCCTGCTCTTCAGGACTAAGAATTGACTTTTCAGAGCCGGTTGGCTCTGCCTCGAGTTCCCAAAACCTTTTTAGGATTTCATTTTCTTCGACCGTAGCATGCATGCTTAGAATTACATTGTGACAAGACATTGCCCTATCTTCATCACTGACTTCTCTCGATATGATCCAGCCGAGGTAAGTATCTTGAGCCATGGTTTTACCCTTAGGGTCCTTGATTAAGCCTTCTTTTAAGACTTTGGTATAGGCTCCCGACCCTAACAAAATATCAATTTTGTTAGGCTTATTGAAATTTGGATCGGCCAATGTAATATTACTAAGCTCTGGCCAATCCACCAATGTGAATTTCCTTTCAGGCAAGATTGAAGTCACCTTACTCAGCACATAAGCTTTTATTTGAAAATGGAAGTCAGGATGCAGTAACGACTGAATATTTACTTTGACCATGAATTTGGACGTTAGACTGCCCTGACCCCCCACACCTGAGATAGACGTTTTAATGGCTATCTTTTTTAAGTTTAATAGCTGAACTGCCGCTTCCGTTATAAAGGAAGCTTGCGAGCCCTGGTCTAACAGGGCTCTCAAAACCTGTGGATACCCATTTCTCGATTTGGCCTTAATAACTGCTGTAGCCAGTAAGACTTGACTTTGCATATTTTGTGCGAAATGGGTTGAAATATGAGGTTCAGCCGTGGTCTCGTTCTGTGGTGTTTCTTTTTGTATAGGAGACGCAGAAGTACTCGTCTCGCCTTCTGAATCCGATTTTAGATGCAAGAGAGTATGGTGTTTTTTGCTACAAATTCTACATTTTGTGTTAATTCGACAATTGATATTCAGATGACTTGAGCGAAGGCAATTGAAACACAAACTCTTTGATTTTACTATTTGGCGGCGTTGTTCGACGGTTTCTTGAGCAAACTTCTTACAATGACACAAGAGATGGTCCTCGGAACAATGTGGACAAGTTACTTTTGAAGCTACGTGAAATGCTTTAGTACTACTTTTAGACTTACTACTTTGAGGTTCTACAAACTCTAAAGCCCGAAAACGTTTTTCCAAAAAGTCCCGAAAATCATCGAAAGTGGGAAGGTCTTCGCAAGCTTGACTTACCTGCAACTCCCACTGCTTACGAGTCTCAACGTCCAACTTGGAGCTAATGAGGTAAATAACAATTATGTCCCAAGCTTTAACTTGTACACCTAGGTTTGACAATTCATGCAAGCAATCAGTAGTAGTGTCTAGCAGCTCTTTAAGAGCGGTCGATGACTCCGTCGTCATTTGCTTTTGATTTAATAAGCGCTTCAGAATACAGTTACATAAAAATCTTTTGTTATCGTATCGACTAGTTAGCAATGTCCAACATTTCTTATAATTTGAATGCGTGATTGGTATGTGTTTAATGAGTTGTGATGCTTCGCCCGACAACTGAGATCTCAAATAATGTAAGCGTTGCACGTCATCAAGCGACTGATTTTTATCAATCAGTGAAAGAAACAAATCTCTAAATGTTGACCATTCTTGATATGCACCACTGAAAACCGGAATCGTAATTTTAGGAAGCTTAGCAATTGACATTATTTTCGGTTGGGGACCGTCAGATGAAACATCACTCCTCTCATTGTCTTTCACAGAAGACTGCAATTTTTGTAAAGCATTTTTTAATTCTACCTTATAATTTATAAACACATCTGTAACTCCTTCAAACACATCGTCTCTGATATAACTAGTTGCACTCAGTTCCGTTTCTGTATAATTGACCAAAAGCTCCTCGTGTTTTCTTGTAAAATCTTCAAACTGTTTGTCTAATATTTCTAAACGTGAGTCCACATATGCCTGATTTAATCTGTCTTTTGGGGTCTTTTTGAAGTTAATAAGCCCCTTCTGTATACGACTTTTAATATCTTCCAACAGCCTTAACTGAGCCTCCATAACTCCTCCTCCTAAACTAACAATTGCAAATGGTTTGGGTATAATACACAAATGGCCTGTGCTTATTTGCTAAGTGTCAAAATGTTAGCAATTCACTAAGTCGTTGAAAGTCGTATTTTTTCTAAGTGTTTTAAAGTCACTTTTACTCGGAGAAAAATCGGGCATAGATTCGGGGTATCTTCACTTTTTCACGAATTATTCTAAGTCCCAAGTTCCTTGATTGGAATTTTTCTAAGTCTCAACTTTCTTGAATTTTTCTAAGTCCATGAATTTACTTTAAATTTTTACAAGTCTCTGACACTTGGAACTTTGAACTAATAATTAAAGAATTGAAAGTACTCACAGTTTTTTGGGTTGCACTGATCACTTATTAAAACACTGACACTTAGCTCCGTACGTCGATCTCGCTCCGCTCATTGACCCCGCTCCGCTCAGCTCCGCTTTGTTGACCACGCTCTGCTTGGCTTCTTGGTCCATAGAACATCGGGCTGCGCTCAAGATGGATGGTTTCCACCCCAGCAACACTTTACTTGCACCGTTGACTCTCAACTCTGACACTAGGGGGCGTTTTTACTTTTTCAAAAATCGATCCGGCTCGAAGGACCTTATGGTCATCGAAGACCTGTATCGCCCTGTTTTGTCGACGAGTAGGAGAGTAATTTATAGCAATAAAAAAACACCTCGTACTCCGAACGAAGACATTTATTAAAAAGAATATCGCAGCCCCTTATACCATGCCAGGTAACGAAACGATAGCGCGAATTTTAATCGGGCAACGCCATCTATCGAGCCACATAGCAAACTTTTCTTACAAAACTGATTTAATGTTTATATTTTGCTCTATTAAGTATCAGAACGTTAACAGGTATTAACCCCAGAGGAACTGTATCTAACGATTCTGGAGACCGGCTAACCGAAACCTCAGAAAATTCGGATATACCATCGACAGCAACGTTCGTCGAGAACGAATCCTTAGAATCTTCAAGTCCAATATTGACTTTTCACCAATTATTTCCTTGATCTACGTTTTATTTAGGTAGGCATATTATGTTGTACATATTTACCAATTTCAGTTACTATGGCAAATCGTCCTAGTTACGCTCAGTTAGAAGGTTTGGTGGAATTCTTGAAGCAAACCCAGGCATATCTAAAGGTTTGCTTCGGACAGCTCAAGGCAAATTAGAAACGAAGAGGAAATGGTAAAATTTGGCAACAACCTTGAATTCTCTTGGAGCAAATAAAAACGGTCAAGGCTGGGCTAAGGTGATTCAATATAATAAAGTGCTTACTTGGTACCCAAGAATAAGAATCATGTATCATCACAGCTATTTTATTTAAATTATTGCATGTTTTCAGTATTGGGCTGAGATGAAATGTGCTGTAAAGAAGCAGTGTGCGAAACTCTCAGCTTCGATGAGGCGCACTGGTGGTGGGACAGCAGACAACATTGTCTGCCTTAGGGACTTTACCCATTGCGCGATATAGAATTGCATCGATTGACGATATCGGTCAGATATCACATCAGATACACAAGCGTCCGGACGAAGTAAATAAAAACTTTTCTAAAAAAATGTGACTGCCTTCAAAAACAACCACAAAAAAGGGTAAAATAACCTACAAAACTTCTTTCGGAAGTCGGTGACTTTTTTTATTAATTTCATTGTCTTTTTTTTGTTTATTTTTTTATATGTAGCCCAGATACGGAGAACGAAAAAGAGGCGGAATCATCGACTTCAACCGAAGATTTTGTCACTGATAATAACAATGACAATAATTTTATCTAGAGAGGTTGATATTGTAGAAGACAATTTTTTTCCCATCAGCCTATAATGTTCCCACTGCTGAGACACAGGCCTCCTCTCTTGTGAGAGGGAGTGGCCCATAATCCGCGGGCCCAGTGCGGGTTGGCAGATGTCACATGTCTTCGAACGTAAAATTACGTATATTGTACGCTGAAAGATGGCGGAATTGCAGTCTTTCCCGTATGAACCAATGTTTAATTTCGTATTGAAATGATGCAATTACTCCGTAACTATACAAACAAAGAGCGATTGAGATTGTCTTCTACATATAGCTTCGGTTCAACCGCTTCACAGAGTACAACACCAACGCGACATAATAATATATCTCATGAAATAGAAATTCCGGAAAACATCATAGAAGAGATCATCATAGATGAGGCCAATACCGAATACATCACACCATCATCGCCCGGGGAAACAACAACTCGAACACAGAAAAATTCTTTTTCCGATTTATTTAAGTAATTAGAACTTCAGCGATTATGATTGTGTAGTTTTAGTTTAAGAAATAAATATTAGAATAACTTAGAATTGAGTTTTACTTACCTTAATGTGACTGCAAGCATTTCTTCTGGAGGCATACATTGTCTAAATGTTGTGTCTTGTCGCAAAATATTATCTTTTATGTGATGTTAAATGAAATCGAAAGTAGACACACTCATCCAAACTAATATTATAAATGCGAAAGTAACTCTGTCTGTCTGTCTGTCTGTTACGCTTTCCCGCTTAAACCTCTCAACCGATTTTGATGAAATTTGGCACAGACAATCTTTAGACCCTGAGAAAGAACATAGGCTATCAAAACACCACGCGGGCGAAGCCGCGGGCGGAAGCTAGTACGGTAATAATTGTAAAATTTCCTGTCGTATTGACGTAACACTGCGTGCTGATTGTAAAAAGCTCCTGAAAAGCGTCGGTCTTGCAAGAGAGGGTGCACCCAGAATTCTTTACGTCTTATAAGTCTTCGTACGTACAAAAGTATTGCCAGAAGTTGACGTCGATTAAAAGGACTCATGATCAACAACGTGAACACTTTGCTGTGGCTACGCGTAAAATCACGTATTCCAAAAGATGTCTCCTAAATTGCTTGGATTTGTATCCGAGATCAGGGAGTAGTGCGTAAGCAATATCCGAATTCGGTCCGTGATTTCTAGACCAATTTTTTCACGGATTCGGATCGGATCCGACGTAGTGCGTAAACGCCCTAAGTGTAGTGTAAGTTAAGCAGATTCATCAGACGTAGCCATCCATCCAATGACGCACGTGGCCCAGTAAGATAAGCATCCTTACTAGCAGCTTTGGATCTTATAGAACATCAAATATCAGAGATAGAGGAGTCGGCGGATGGCCGCTATTTAGCTAGATCACTACATGGATCTTCTGGCACATTATCTTCTCCATACGCCCCTTCTGGACGGTGTGCACCAAGCGGCAAGTGTATAATTATGATGATATCATAATAAGTCCTATGCTGGCCGCCTCGTCTACCGCCCACAGTTCCCGAGATCCTTTAGCGATACAGTCTGCCCGGCTATAGAAAAAAATAAAAACGCTAGTTAATTTTTTGTAATAACTTAGATGTTTGTTTGTTAGGTCAAGTGCTGATTTTACATTCTTATTTTTAATATTTCAGTACCTGCGCTTCACACGCCACCTTGAGAGAGCTGTACCAGCACGACTCCGCCGGCGCCGTTCTTCAATTCGGAGGTCGTTGGATACAGATATGGACCAGATGACGAGAATCGCAGCGCGGCGGATTGAAGCGGAATTAATTACAGCGCAAGCATTTGCTCAATTGTCTGAAAACTTTAGCAATATCACAAAACGAGAACGAGAAACGAGATCGTCTAAGACTTGGGTCAAGCTCAAGACCATACAAATATTACACCGAAGAAATGTTAACACTAGCAATAGATATGGTCCGTAATAAAAAACATAATGTCATCCTGCGATGCGGAAAAAAACTTTGGCATTCCTAGAAGAACAATAGAAAGAAAAACTGTCTGAAGAAGAACAATTTTTATCAAAGATCTGATTGCGGCATCACTTACAACTTGACGAGTCCTAACAATGTAGAAGACATAGAATTTTGAATTTTTCGAAAAATACAATTTAAAATTTGTATTATTGCCCCCGAATTCTACGCAACTAACCTAGCCACTAGATGTTTACTTTTTCTGACCATTAAAAAAACATCGCGCAAAATTCTGACAGCATATAAAATTGAAAACCCACGCCAACCATTGAATAAATTTTAATATCCCACCTCTTTTGAAAAAAAAAAATTGATGAAGTCAACATGAGTAAGAAAGAGAATTTGATGATCCAAAAGTCACGTAATTTTTAGGCCTGGCAAGAAAAAATCAGATCCTGTTGTCACAGATCAAGTTTTACTGTACGAACCAGGTGGCAAAATTTATTATAAAATTAACATCTCCGATGAAAAACTATTCTTTGTTGGCAAGTAGACCAAAGAAATATTAAGAAGAAGTAGCAAAAATGCCCCACTTCCGACTGCAAAGATAAGTATCTCAAAAAATCGCTAAAAATTAGTATAAAAAAATTATATACTTCCGGTGATCATCCTTACTGGCTAGCATATAAAAAAATTGCTCTAAATATTAATTCAGGGGCAGAATACCTGTAATATACTAACTTTTGATTTTAGGTTTACAATGGGATTAAAAAGCAATTAAACACTGTAATAGCTCATTTTGATAATAAATATTATACTAGGTTAATAACAATAACATATTTAAAAAGTATTATTTTTTGACCGTGCTACTCGTATTTTCGGATGAAATGTGTTTGAAATTGAATTTTACAGACATTCAGAAGAAAGAAATATTAACAACGAAGAAAATAATGCCCTCATTAGATGTAAGATTCAGTCACGGCATATCCGGAGTAAAATATACCGGACGAATATAATAATATTAGATAATTGCAGAGTTAAAGGGAGATTTGCGATAAAAGAATATTGTTGTACATGTATACATGGGCGCAGGACACTGGGAGTCTTCGCCTATGTAGGTAATGACTATTTTGTATCATCTTGGTTGGGCGAGGTATATGAAGATGTTTTTAGCCACCCAGCGCATTTTTTAGATAACATTTTGCTAGACAGGAATAAATAAGTTTACTTTACTTTATTATTCTTTACACCTTCCTTGTAACAATAAAGCAAATGAATTTAGAATGTCACAGATGTTCATTTGTTTAATCTTTATGTCATCTTTATTCCACTTTTTTATGAACGTTAGAGTAGTAGATATTGCATGATTGAAAGTAAAATATTTTTAAGATAAGTAATACTGTGCCTGAAATAATATTTGGAGCAATTTCTAAGGGCGGATTCGACCAAGTCCGAGTATATGCACGAGTAACTATACCAGGAATAGCTAATTCCATGATTTTATTCTCGCATAAATCAACAGTCGTTTTTCCATGCAATCAATGCGTATAGCTATACTTGGATTAGTAACGCGCGAACAGCGGAGTGAATGCCAACATGATGTGAACGAATGTAACACCCCGGCAAAAAAAAAGTTGTCCGACAAACAGGAGAGAGCAGAAGCATACACATGTCAATTTGAATATGTCGTATTATAGCGAGAAAAACTATGTATCAATGTCAAAGTAGTTTTGAAAATAAAACTTTTAAGTTTACTAATTTAATAAAATAATTATTAAGGACTTTACAAAATGAGTGACATTATGCGTAAACGTAGGTAGGCACAGTAAATTAGCCGCCGTCTGAAAAAGAATTTTTATTAAGCCTTGTAAAGATACCTACATTTTAAAATAATACAAACAAAAAAAACGGCTCAATGGCAAATTATTGCTGACCAATATAATAGCTGTACTTGTACAACCCACTGTTCTCGGGCAGGACAACATTTGAAAGCTCAATGAGAGAGCATAAAAAAGATGGCAACAACAAGGATGCATCAACAAGCAGGTAGCATTTGACCCAAACAGCTTGAAACAATGGAACGCCATTTTGATATTCTTGGTATAAGCTCCCTATTCCATCCTGAACGGTGGTATAGTCACTATTCCCGAATAGACACGTTATTCCTCAAATTAAAGTTAGTAAAACGTGAAATTGATTTATTCTCGAGTAAAGTAGCGATTTACTCCAGAATAACATTTATTCCGGTTTGGTCGTATCCGCCCTAAGTATGATAGCCAGTAATGATGACAATCAGAGGTATGCAATTTATTAATACTCATTTTTATCTATTTTTTGAGATATTTTTCTCAGCTGTCGGACGTGCGGTAATTTTCTATGGAAGTTGCAACTTCTTCTTTCCAATATCAACCTACGAGCAACTTTTGAAGGATACTTTATGCAATTAAAATGATTTGCAAGCTCATAATACCTTCTGATTATCATTCTTTTTACGATAATTTGCCGCACATGTAATTTGTTTCATTTTTAACCGACTTCCAAAAGGAGGAGGTTCTCAATTCGGATGTTTGTATTTTTTTTTTTTACAAATACCTACAATGTAACAAATAGCATGAAATACATTTTATCGAAAAGAAAGTAAAACATTTTAACTAATGGGTGGTACTATTCCCAAGGGAATTTTCCGCGGCTCACCTTATTTTGTATACGAGTAGTTTTTGTAGGCAAATTATATTGATTCATGATTGAAACTTTACAACTTTATGATTTCTATTATGACACTAAAAAATAGCACACTCCTAAATACAGGGTAATTTTTAGGGTTCCGTAGCCAAATGGCAAAAAACGGAACCCTTATAGATTCGTCATGTCTGTCTGTCTGTTTGTCCGTCCCATGTCACAGCCCTTTTTGACGAAAGTATAAGAGCTATCCTGTTGAAACTTGGTAAGTAGATACATAGATGTATTATGTAAACCGCATTAGGATTTTCACACAAAAGTAAAACAAAAACCAAATTTGGGGGTACCCCCCGTACTTAGAATTGAAACTCAAAACATTTTTTTTCGCCTGACCCATACGTGTGGGATACCCCACAAGCGGCCAAGTGCGAGTCGGACTCGCCCATGAAGGGTTCCGTAGCAGCAAGTAACATAATATAAACGTTCTTGTAGTTGGTTGTAACTTTGAAGGGTAAATTGCGGATTACGGTTTATGGGGTGTGAGGGTGGTGGTTCAAAAACGGTCCTGGAGTGGCAGTCAAGCTGGTAGACTGTCACTGGTAAGCACCAGGTAACGCCGATTTGCGTACGCCAAGGGAATGTGGACCTTGGCTATGGGCGCCCATCACCAAGCTTCTGTGTAACGTCCTCGTCGTACACCCTGGTAATACTGTGACTCATCAACGGGTTCCACATACTTACATCTTCCCCGAAGTCACTGTAGCAGATAGATAGGAGCGAAGACGAACCACCGGCGCCTATAAACCGGTCCCCCAGCCACCCCACACTGCAGCTCAGCAGTGGCTATACAGCTGCGGGCCTGTCATCACAAAAATGGCTGATGGCAGGTAGGGGAACTTAGCCACCCACGTGTTTGTGCCGTGCGTGGAGACCCGTATGGGGGGATGAAGGGGTCCTGGATGGTTGAGCTGTTCAGTGGACCGGAGTCAGTGTCCGCTGGCGGCAACACGCCTCTTTGGCCTGGATTTCACCCGAAACGGGAGGCCATATGCTAGCCACCTATGGTCAATCGGCTGCGACATACCCGTCAGAGGGATGTCTGGCGAGGTTCCTGATTCTGTTCGAGGCGAGACGGCTCACCCGCGGGGCCCGGTGCGACCTCATGTAGTTACATCCTTCCACACGGGGGCTAATCGTGCCTGGATCCTTCGGACTGATGTCCGTCCTCGTCTTGTTGAGGAGGGAACCTATATTCTCAGGGTAGTTCTGGCGTCTGTGCAAACAGCGTCTCCTTTTGCGGGCTCCAAGGGGGTGGAACGCCGCTGAGAATGACTAATTACGACCTTTAAACCTATGGGTAAAAAAAAGGTACATAGAGACAACCAGGCTGCATCCAAGCAAGCGCCGATACCAAACGCGACGCAAGGCGCGGAGGCAAAGTCGCCTGCTGCATCTAATGCGCTGCTTTTGCCTCCTCAGGCTGCACATGCGCCGAGACCATCAACATCAGCACCGACACAAGTGGAACCTACCGGATCCACAGGTGTCGGTTCCGCCACCACGATTGACCTAACGGCCCTCGGAGACGCGATGCCCAGGATCGTGTCACAGACGCAAGTCCTGTGGAGCGCGACTCTGAAGACCAAGCCGAGGAAGATCGCTGTCCCTCAGTCCGACACGGGAGAACCACCTAAGACGCGTCGACCTGAGAAACACTGTTTTGTACATAGTTAGTAAATAAGTTCTTAGAAAGTAAAGCCATAGTCGCATTGTAAAGACATACGTTTGATAAAACCTTTTAGTTTGCTGAGTATTATTTACCCCTCCCTTAGTTCTGTAATGTAGATTTTATATATGATATTGATATTTAGATCGTAAGTAGTTTTTAGGGTTCCGTAGTCAACAAGGAACCCTTATAGTTTCGCCATGTCCGTCCGTCCGTCCGTCCGTCCGTCTGTCCGCAGTTTAGCTCAGAGACGCACAGTACTAGAGAGCTGTAGTTTGGTGTAAATATACGGATTTGTTGTGCCGAAAAAGTGGTAAAATAAAATCTCGTAAAATATTTTTTTTTAGGGTACCTCCTGTACTTACACGTAAAGTGAGGATTTTTTTTTTCTCGCGTACCCCTTAGTGTGGGGTATCATTAAATAGGCCTTTAAAAAATAATGATAGTTTCCATAAACAGTTTTTTGATAAAAAAATTCGTTTGTGAAATATTAAGCTTTAAAGTGCTAAATTTTGCTCGATTCGAGTGTCCCCCCCTCTACTAGCTAAACGGTTATGGTTGGGGGTGTGAAAAAATTCACAATAGTAGTATATATAACGAAGTTTAAAAGAAAATTATCATGACTAAGTAGGCTTTACAACTTTACGAGTAATAGTCGACCAACTTATAAAATGTACTTGGATAATATGTTTTCTTAAACAAAATGTATCGGAGAACAAGTTCTTCAACTGCAAATGTAAGTTTGTCAACTTTATTTTTACAGCTTTAATAGGTATGTTTTTACGGTATGTTTTTTGGGGATAGGTAGGTTTTTATCATCAACTATTTTTAACTAACTTCAAAAAAAGGAGGAGGTTCTAAATTCGTCGTAATCTTTTTTTTATGTATTTTCCCCGATTTTTCAAAGACTCCTGGACCGATTTTGAAAATACTTCTTTTTAAAATTAAATTCAGCGAATCAGTTTAGTTAGTTCGCATAAGTATTTTGATGGGCAACTACGGAACCCTACACTGTGCGTGGCCCGACACGCACTTGGCCGGTTTTGTATATAGCCTTATTTAATTGTTCAGTTTTATTTACTACCACAATTGTAATAAAACATATTATGTATACTTAGGTTAAGGTATTTATCTATGGGTCTCTGTAACCTGAAAATAAATGGTATTATTATTATTAAGATGCACGTAGCCAGTAAGTTTCTCACGATTTGGAGTAATAGATACAATAAACTATTCTTCGGGCCCAGGCCTTTCCGCCGCCTTGCACAGCTGCAAGGTTATGTTATATCCCGATAATATCCCGCGCTATACATGTGTGTGTAAAGTCGAGAGAAAGCGTGGGGACGATTCACCCCCACACCTCGCCTACGGTAGAGCGTATAAATTTAGCGAGGAGGAATGTAACGGGCAGTGCTCCTGGCTGGAGGCCTTAGAGTCATCTTTGGCAACCACAGGAAAGCAGCGGTCCGGTTAAGCAGCACACCACCTCTTCTAGGTTGAACTGCGAGATGCCAGTATCAAAAATGTAACGGGCAGTCTGGTGTCGCACGTCTCAAGAACCACAACAACAAGTGTACTCGTGAAGAAACTGTGAATATACCACTTCTCAAGCAACCTCAGTGCCGTTTATCTTTCTGATCCAAATGAAACCCCGCGCCTGAATATTCTACACCTCATGTGTCATGTAATGATAAGTAGTTTAGAAGTTATGAGGGAACAGACAAACATACATACATACATACATACCAGTCAAAATCGTAACCCTTCCTTTTGGCTTTGCCGTAGTCGGGTATAAATACCATCGAAGCCAGCAAAAGACTTAGAAAAGGTAATTCATTATTGCTTAGAAGCACGTAACGCAGCATCGAACATTTTTCAAAAAATAACACATTGTACTCGGCCGTATACCCCAGAAGAAGCACTGTCCGAAGTAATAGATAGAAAATTAACAATAGAGACCTACAATTTTCTACACATGGATCTTCAAGATTAAGAATTCTCTGCATTTCCCCCCTTTTTAAGGTGTTAGCAGCTAAAAAGGACTGTTATCCTGAAAAAATTAAAATATCAGAAAGAAAAGCCTCAGTTCCTTTTCAAGATTTATTGCAACACAGTTTTACCAGAATATTAAAAATAAATGAGGAGGTTGTGACGGGAGTAGTGGCCAAGCATTGTATAAACAGGCTTTTTCTGATGCTGAAGATGGCGATGAAAGTAGCCTCATAGCCACTACGTACATCCCGTTATTTTTAAAAACTTCAAATAATGTCATAATTTGGAGGAATCCAGCCCCACGTGCAGTATAGAAAAGAAAAAGCACAATTGATTTTATCAGAAAAGTTTAAGAGGGAAAACGAAATTAAAAATCTTTCGCCTATATTAGGTGTAACATTAAAATGCATTTGGCCACCATTGACGGCAAAGTATTAAATACAATATTGGATACTTCATCTCAAATGCGTTGCCCTTATTGTCATTTGACTGCAACGCAATTTAATAATATTCAAATAGCTTTACAGCAAGACGTTAATGTTGCTGCTTTCAAGGGGCTCACCCTTACATTCGTGGATACGTGTGCTAGAATTCCTTTTAAATCTAGCATACAAAAATGTTGTTAATAAATGGCGAATAACGCAAAAATCTACAGAAAAGGACCTGGTGAATGCTAGAAAAAAAGTCATTCAGCAACAGGTGAGGGAGAAGCTAGGTTTGCTGGTTGATGTTGTTCAGCCTAATTCTGGCACAAAAAATGACGGGAATACTGCCCGAATTGCTCTAACAAAAATCGCCAAATATTTTCGGAAATCCTGGGCCTTGAGCAGTGGCTACTGGATGACTTACACGTCATTTTAACTGGTATGTCCAGTGGTCTACCAATTGATAGCAATAAATTTGGTGATTTTTGTCTACGAGTCGCGTACAAATATTTAGACAATTATGACTGGCATCCGATGACAGTTACATTACATAAAATATTAATTCATGGGGCCCCAATAATTCAATAAACATCGCTTCCTATAGGAATGCTATCTGAGCAGGCATCAGAATCTAGAAACAAATTTTGGAGAAGTGATCGCGAACATCACTGTCGTAAAATGGATAGGGTGAAAACAATGGCCGATTTATTTCACAGGGCCTTAGAGTCATCTGATCCGGTCATCTCAAGCGTACGGGTCCACCCTTTATAGCAGAACTTTTTACGTCATAATTTTATTTTGCATAGCAACGGATAGCATAAACCTCTTTTCGCAGAAAATCGTTTGGCACACACTCATTTACCATAACACCGAAACCCATAATTTTGTAAGTCAGAATCATCTTTAGGCATAAATTTCATTTCCTTAATAATCAATAAGTATAACCATCATATCGTAGAAAGTTCACAACCAGAATCATCTTTTGGCATATATTTTATATCCATAATAATCAAAGTATAACCATCATATCGCAGAAAATTCACAGCAGGCATGGCTTCTGTCACGGCTCCGGGGCTGCGGGTCTCCGGCGGTCCCACGCGAGCTAATCGTCGCAGATGATTTTACGCCCACCACCGCAGCTTCGGCTTGCTGGCCGGCAAGCCGGCCAGCCTCAGCCGCGGCGATGTGCGTTAAAACCACCTGCTCCTCAGCTCGCGGGCCGCCTCGCCCCTCCGCGCCTTCGCGGGTTTAGATTACACTCTAGGGGTAGGGCAGACAAGACTACGTGAAGTCGGTTTTGCAGCGATTCATTTCTGTCACTAACTTTTGTAGCACACCATATTGATTTTATAAAACATTTTTTTTTTTTTATTATGACTATTAAATTATTTCTATTCTGAATTCTGTGATCTTCGAAGTATGCTAAGTCAAATTATTCCAAATAATCGGCGCTCTAAATAAACGTTATGCTAAATGAAAATATGCAAAATTGTAACTCTGACAAAGGTTATTATGCCCAATACAATTCTGCCATCTTAAAAGTATCCCAATTTAAATTCGGACATAAAAACATTAGGCCAAAAAACAATTATATAAAATATTTTTTATACCATAACAATGTTCGTTTAAAAAAGTTTCTGCCAAGTGAGTTCTGCCAAATAGGTTTCGGAGCAACAAGTTTCTGCCAGATAGAGGGCACCCTAAGCGTACACATGCTTCAAAGGCAAAAAAAAACATAATAAGATTGCCTTGCCCGCGGCCGCGATCGCTTTGTTAAAAAAAACTTTTTTAAAAAAAGGGAACCGACTTCAAAACATAACACAAAAAAACTATAAAATAACTTTTCTGTCGGAAGTCGGTGGCTTTGTTTTTATTTATTTCATTGACATATGGCCACCGACTTCCGAAAGAAAAGTTATTTTATAGTTTTTTTGTGTTATGTTTTGAAGTCGGTTCCCTTTTTTTAAAAAAGTTTTTTATTTTTCCCTTTTTAGTTGAGATAATCAACAAAAATCTTCATAAAATCGGCGTCTTTGAAAATCTACAATCCTATTAAGCAAAACGGATCTATGTGAGCAACTTCACGAGATATCCATTATTGTTATATATTAAAACCTTCCCCAGAATGTAACAAATACTTTTCTGAAAACTGTATCAAAATCGGTTCAGCCAAACGCGAGATAATTGCAGACAAACATGCAATCGTCCCTTAAGTCAACGATCCAAGTAAGCAAATCGGATCCACGCGGGCAACGTCACGGGATATCTATTAGTGTTATATACTAAAACCTTCTCCAGAATGTAATAAACACTTTCCTGTAAACTTCATCAAAATCTGTTCAGCCAAACGCGAGAAAATTGCGGACAAACATGCAATCGTCCCTTAAAATCTACGATCCAAGTAAGCAAATCGGATCCATGCGGGCAACGTCACGGGATATCTATTAGTGTTATATACTAAAACCTTCTCCAGAATGTAATGTACACTTTCTTGAAAACTGCATCAAAATCCGTTCAGACAAACGCGAGATAATCACGGACAAACATACACACATACATACACACATCAAAAGTGTCTAGGGATCAACATATACTTTTGCAATAACTTTTCTCCTGATTGATATTAATTAAAATGTTCTTTAAGGATTCATCAAATAAAGTGTTATCGTTTGTCACAGTAACGATAAACCAAGTCACCTTTGCATTCATAAAGAAATTTGCCATTTTCCTAATAAAGGGATTTTTGACATTTGAACCACTAACATTAAAGTTCGAAAAAAAGACTGAAATAACAGTTTTCTTTAAAATTTTATTGGGTAACTTAAACAATTAATAATCCGTGTTTCTACCGCGAACACTAACAACACAAGAACATCGGTTTGGCATACTCAAAATGAGTTCATCCAAATCACGCTGTGGAACGGCCGCGCATGTTCGTTGCAACAACAAAAAAAGGTCTTCTTGCGACTGGATACCCTCCATATTCGGCAGAGCTCTTCTCTGTAGCATATCCCACGCATGCTCAATCGGGTTCAAGTCTGGCGACTGAGCAGGCCAGGGCAGGACATTGATGTTAGCTGCGGCGAGAGTCTGTCTTACAACTCTTGCGGTGTGCGGTCGTGCATTATCATGCATTAACTGAAATAAGGGACCGATTTGCACTTGTAGAGAAACGATGACGTCTGATACAATCGTCTCAGCATAAATTTGAGCGTTGAGGTTGCCTCTGATCCAAATCAACTCAGTTCTTCCGCCGATCCAAATACCCGCCCATACCATGATGGTTCCACCACTATAAGGATGGACTTCCTGGCAGGATTTTAATCGCTGTTGGCGTCCAGGGGTTCTCCAGTGTCGTATACGTCTTGTATCCGGTCTCATACCAAAACGAGACTCATCAGAAAAGCACACGAAACGCCATTGTTCTTCTGCCCAATTTCTGTGTTCAAGAGCCCATTGATATCGAATCCTACGATTGTGCATTGCTATAGGTGGTACCCGTAGCGGTCCTCGGGAATGAAGGTTCACTTCATGCAAGCGGTTTCTGACTGTTTGGTCGCTAATTAAGTTCCCTGAAGAGTGATGAAGCCTCACGGCTAACATCATGGCGGTTATTGTTGGAGCTCTTCGAGTTAAGATTTGAATGTATCGGTCTTGTCTCCGTGTGGTGCAGCGATACCGTCCTCCATGGCGCTCAGCCACGGTACCAGTGCTTCGGTAACGTGTCCAAAGTCGACTGATAACACTCTGACTTGTATTCAGAGCTAAAGCCACAGTACGTTGCCGGGAACCAGCTTCTATCATTCCCACGGCTCTGAGCATTTCTTCCCTGCTTAAATGACGTCGCCGCTCCATAATAACGTTGGTTTTAATCAGTAGTAGGGAAACAGTAGCACTAATAATGTCTTCAATGCGTTGTATGTTTTTATAGGGAAAATATTGACAGCTGATTTTCATCTTTTACTCGAATTTGATTTACAGTTCCTGATTCAAATTATGAAATGCACCAAAAAGGATCCATATAAATTTATAAAATCATAAATTTATTACAAAGCCACATCTCAATCTCAAGAAATCCGCATAAAAATGCTTGATCCCTAGACACTTTTGATGTGTGTACATACATACAGGTCGAACTGAGAACCTACTTTTTTTTTGAAGTCGGTTAACAACTGTGCCTCACCCAGACTCGTTGGAAGAGCTTACCAGCACTAATGAGCTTGAATGTAATGACGCACAATGTGTAGTTCTTTCCACCGAAGAAGAAATTTAAAGACTTTTCTTCTGTTTTGTGAAAGCGGAAGCATTAATATTAGCAGCATTTGGGAAGCTGTGTGATGTTTTGTCGACTGACATACAAAATTATATTAAGACGAAAGTCCAGTGCGACGTCTTGCCAGTGGTTACATATTGCTTTGAAACGTAATCGCTCACAATTGGCCTCATTTAGGCCCATTGTAAGCCAAAAGCCACCCAAGGGGCAACGCAAAATATGCTCGGAGTTTCCTAGCATGATAAAATCAAAAAGCCGAGATATCCGTAGGTGAACCAAAACTGTGTACTTACACAATCTGAAAAATCGCCAAACTTAATGGGCGGTAGGGGCACATTTACATTTTGATGTAATTCTTGATTTCAGAACAACCTCCAGTAAAATAATATAGGGGTTTTAAAGATCGTATAAAGGAATCTTATTTCTTAGGTTAATAAATTTAAAACTTGGAACAAACCCTAACCAAAATAAAGATTGTCATTATTTATTATTTCAAACTACTCTCAAGATACAGTTTCTAAGGGTTTTAAACTTTTTATCAAAACATTCGCAAACGAAGTTGCTGGAAAAACTCTATTTTTAGTACAAGTAACTAATCCCAACACTACGGAATTATCGAAATAAAAACTAATAAAAACCTCGCGAAACTAATAAAAGTCTGGATCTAATAAAGTTCCTCGGCTTAATAATCGAAATTGTTATATCCAATACCTTCCATTAAATAAAAATTGAGTCAATCAAATTCCGATCCGAAAGTGACAACCCTAGCAAAAACGGTTGATTTGGAATAACTTCTACATTCCACGCATTTTGTGGTATGTAGAGAAGATAAAGAGCATAATTTCAGTATAAATAACTTTTCCAAAAACGACGGAATGACCGAGAAAAAGAATAAAAACAAAACACTGAAAACCTCGTATAAGTCTGTATCTATCGAAGTTCCTAAGTTTATTTTTACTCCAAAATATGCAGCATAAAAAAAGCCGTCGATGTTTCTAAGGTCATAATTGCGTATCATTTATTTAGTTTCAGAGAAAATATTTTTTTTTCTAAAAACCCGGAAGAAAAAAAAGACGATTTTCAAAAAATTAAATCTCAAAAACTAAACATGCTACTGAAATGGGGATTCTACATATTGCTTTTAAATAACTGAAACTATCTGATTTTTACATAAAAAGGCATTGTCTGAAAAATGGTCTTTATAAAACACTGTGCACTATTCGAAAATGAGCTACCGATAACGGATAAAAATAAACTTATCCTCATGTGGTAGACAAGTTAAGCAGTTGACACATAATGTACCTAATTTGATTTGATAATGTATTAAATTGAATGGGATAGAGGATTTAAATCCAATGTGATTTCAGAACAAATTATCATTCAAAACTTGACCAAACAATTGGAAAATATTCCACCAGAGAATACCCATAAAAAAAGTAGCATAAACTGATAATTTTTAAAAAGCGCCTTCGCTGCCGGCGCCGGCTCCCAAAAATACCACTATTGGGAACCGGCGGAGTCTAGCCCTACTAGAAAGATTTGACAATGGTAACAAGACCAGGATCAAGATTAAATGCCCACGTGAAATAAAAAGAGTATAATCCCCATAATTATGTGCGGGGTGGATCTTCTGGATACTTTATTGATAGGTATCGTTTATCAATGAGAAGCCGTAAGTAGTACCTACGTATATTTTACCATCTGTTGGATATGCCTATAATCAATCCCTGGCTTGTTTATAATGACTTGAAAGGTACTGAAGCAACTTCAGCAACATCAGTTCTGAATTTGTGTCAATTTAGACCGAAACTAGCTGAGGCTGAGGACCCTGTCCTCTCCCTCACGCGGCCTGCCTCCTCCTTCGCGATCATGACTGCTTCGTAGGAGACGACCGCTTCCCATTCCGTCTCGCCCCGCAGCATGCCTCGACCAATGCCGGGCGCGAGAGGTCTCCGCCTATCGCCGTCGCGAGGACACGGCGGTGCTCTGCCCAAGCGGGGCAGTCCAGCACCGTATGCTCCACCGTGTCCTCCGGGCGTTTCTCGCAGTGGTAACACACAGGCGTTTCTTCCTTCCCGATCCGACACAGGACTCACCGGACACGAAAGTTTTGGGAGGTATCCCGAAACTTTCGTGTCCGGTGAGGACCTGCGTCATGCGGTAGGCCAGCACGCCGAAGCTTAATGAGAAAAATGTGATATTTGTTCAAGATGAAATCCAGACAATACTCTCGAAATATAAATTGAAAAATTTGAAAGACGCAACTCCAATGCGCGGGCATGCGGGCAGCGAGTAAAGGGCAACTCGCTGCCCGACCATGGACCATGCCCGGGTCGACGGCGCGTTGTGTCCCACGCGCGCCTCAAAGAGCGTCATCATAATGACGGGGCCCCCAGAGGGCCAAAGCCTGCCGGGGTCGCGGGATTATTTCCTTACCGTGACCCCGGAACATAACAGGCTACTGAAGGACACCGTGGATTTTAGTCAGTAGAAGTCTGACAGTCCCTCCCGCCCTGCCCGGGGCTGGAGGACTCATTTGATGATTTTGCCACGTAAAAAAAAAAAAAAAAAAAAAAAAAAGACGCAACTCCAATGCTTGATTCTCCATTTTCGAGAACTGATGTCGACATATTGCGGCGCACGCCGCTATTGCGGCGGTAAGGCCCATCATGGAGGCGTGGATCGGCAGGAGGCACGGCGCTCTCACCTTCCGACTGACGCAGATACTTTCCGGACATGGTTGCTTCGGAAAGTATCTGCGTCGCATAGGTCGGGAGCAGACGCCCGAGTGCCACCACTGCGATGATTGCCCGGAAGACACGGCACAGCACACGCTCTAGGAATGCTCAGCGTAGGCATCGCAGCGCCGTGATCTGATCGCGGCGATCGGCGGGAGCGACCTCTCGCTTCCGGCCGTCGTTGAGGCCATGGTGGGAAGCGAGAGAGCGTGGGAAGGGGCCGTCGCCTTCTGCGAGGAGGTAATGCTCGCGAAGGAGACGGCGGAGAGGGAGAGATCATCTGTCCCTCTCAGCTCCCGCAGCAGACGCACCGGGCGCCGACGGGCGCAAACCGATCTGCGTCCTCCATGAGTGGTAGCCTGCGGGCGGCGGACTTGGGGAAGTCAGCCGCCCGACCAGATACAGGCCCGAGTTGGCGGCGACGTGTCCTTCGTCGCCACTCGAAGAGAGGTGCGGCCGTTCTTTGCAGCCGCACCGAGGAGAGGGACCCGGCGATGTAGTCGGGTCAAGGCCTGCCGGGGAGCGGTGATTGCGCAAGTGGCCCCGCACCCCCGGCTTAAGGCAGTAAAGGACACCGTGTGGTTTTAGTCAGTACAGTCTGACACGCCCCTCCGTCTTCCCCAGGCGGAGGAAGTCCATGAGGATTTCCACACGTCAAAAAAAAAAAATATCTCATTCTCCTTGCCTTTATGACTGGGGATTAGGCGCACAATGCTACATTCGCAAAATGACATCTTGACGCAAAATTACACATTCGCAAAATGACATTTCTCAATATGCCACATTAGCAAAATGACACATTCGCAAAATGTCATTTCTCAAAATGACACATTCTTAAATGTTAAAGCCACTTAAAGTTTGTTTTTTAATCTCGTAGACCAAATTGACAAATGATAATGTTAAAACTGACATAAATTCTATTGAAATTCGTGTCAGTTTGCCATTTGCACCTGTCAATTCAGTCTACGAGATTAAAAAACGACGTATAATGACTTCTGAGCCGATGATTTATGAATAAAAAGAAGTCTGTTTAAAAAAAAAAGAATTAATTAAAAACTTATGTAATTACGTATTTAATCACATTATTTATTTATTTTAACATAAAATAAATGAAAAATGTTAACTGAAATAATACCTATGTCTCTGAGAATCATAAACACAGAATAGTGTAAATAAAAAAATAAATTAAAAGTAACTAAAACCCGACTACGAAAAAAACGCGCACTGAAAAGTATAAAACAAGAACAATATTCATTTGACCGATATTGTGCTAGCCGTGGTCGTGTGCCACCTAGCCAATAAAGATTATGTAGAACAACCGCAGGTGGCGAAACACGTGTCGAGTATAGGTTTGATTGCATGGCATGTTTTTCTGTTTCTTGCACTTGTGCATATGCATGTGGGCGGGAGGATGGCTCCTTTGCTGCATGTGCATATGCATGATTGCATAGGGTGGGATTGCATCCTGCAACAAGCCTGGATTTTTGTCGCGGAATTAAAACTAGATATTTTTCATAACATTTAAGGTAGATCTTTAAGGGCGGATTCGACCAAACCCAAGAATATACACGAGTAACTATACCGGAAGTCGTTTATTCCATGATTTTATTCTCGAGTAGGTAAATCAATTGTCGTTTTTCCATGCAATCTTACGTTTCGTTATACTTGGATTGGTTACGCGCGAATATCGGAGTGACTGTAAACATGATGTGAACGAATAAAAAACCCGGCAAAAAAACGTTGCCCGACAAACGGTAGAGAGTAGAAGCATACCCATGTCAACTCGGTTAGGTCGTATTATAGTGAGCAAAAGTAGCTGTCAATGTCAAAGTAGTTTGAAAACAACAGTTTTTCACGTGGTATTTATTTTCGAGTTTTCAAGTACCTATACTAGGAAATATATAAAATGAGCGATTTTATGCGTAAACGTAGTCCCAATTGGCTGCCGTCTGAAAAAGAACTTTTGTTAAACCTCGTAGAGATGCATTTTAAGATAATAGAAAACAAAAAAACGGATGGTGTTACGGTGAGATCAAAATTGGCTCAATGGCAAGTTATTGCTGGCCAATATAATAGCCGTGCGACTCACTGTTCTTGGACAGGAGAAAATTTGAAAGCTCAATGGGAAAGCATGAAAAAGGTGGCAAGAAAGGATGCAGCAACAACCAGAAAGCATTTAATACAAACAGGTTAGTAGATATTATTATGTTATGTAAGTTTAAAGCATAAATGCCAACTGTGTTTTGAAATAAAGGCAGATTTACATTGAGTCAGTAACTGACGTCAGTCCACTGACGAGTCAATGCTGACCTGGCACTGCCATAGTGTAAATTGATTTCGAGTCAGTACAGTACTGTCGCGTCACGTACTGAGTGCGTATAAATAGTGTGCGTCAGTTTTCGGCGCCAGCACTGACGACAGCCACTGACTCAATGTAAATCTGCCATTATGCTCAACTTTGTTCATATTCATCATCATTTTGATTTACTTATACCTCCTAAAAAGGAAGATCACTTTCAACTGCGGATTATATCCTTAATATCCACCAGTGCCATTGGATTATTTAATCCCTATGTTAATGACTCCAGTGTTCCGGTGGTGCAAGATCAAGGTCAAGTGTCAAGTGTCTTTGCCAGATTGGCGGAGAATCTTTTGTTGCTCTAATCAAGAAAATAATTTAACATGATTTTCTTGTTGCTTATCTCATCACGAGGGCTGAAAGTGAAGATATATTACATTACATCCACCAAGCTGTGACTGCAGCATTGGAGCAGGGATGTTTTAACCTTCGCAAGTTTAAGACGAACTCACCATCTTTGTTTAAGACCAACAACCACAATAATAACAGTTTGTTAATTAGTGAATCTACTTGAACGCTGGACATAGGATGGAACCCATCTATGTCCATCATCTATGTGTATCATCTACATTTTCCAATTAAGGTTCCACTCTCTGAGAAGTGGTGGCACGAAATCTTCGTATCATAACCCTTATTTTTGGTGGTAGCCAAAATTAACCGACTACGATTCTTGTGTGTGTGGCGGAACATACAGAGTGAATTTTTCAACTAGGTGTGGATGGCCCGGGCGCGCCGCAATTGCGGCGGTAAGACCCCTCTTTGAGGAGTGGCTGGAGAGACGTCACGGCGTCCTGACCTATCGGATGACGCAGGTCCTCACCGGACACGGAAGTTTCGGGAGGTTCCTGTGCCTGATGGGGAAGGAGGAAACGCCCGGGTGCCACCACTGCGAAGATCGCCCGGAGGACACAGTAGAGCATACGGTGCAAGACTGCCCCGCTTGGGCAGAGCACCGACGTGTCCTCTCACGGCGGCGATAGGCGGAGACCTCTCGCGCCCGGCATTGGTTGCGGCCATGCTGCGGGGCGAGACGGAGTGGGAAGCGGTCTCCTCCTTCTGCGAGACAGTAATGCTCGTGAAGGAGGAGGCGGGCCGCTTGAGAGCGAGGACAGCGTCCTCCTTCCGCCCCAACCGCAGTGGTAGGCGCCCGCGGCGTCGGACGTCAGCAGATGATCTCCGGCCACCGTAGGCGCGGGCATGCGGGCAGCGAGTAAAGGGCAACTCGCTGCCCGACCATGGACCATGCCCGGGTCGACAGCGCGTCGTGTCCCACGCGCGCCTCATAGAGCGTCAGCATATTGACGGGGCCCCCCTCTCAGAGGGCCAAAGCCTGCCGGGGTCGCGGGATTACTTCCTTACCGTGACCCCGGAACATAAAGGGCTATTGAAGGACACCGTGGATTTTAGTCAGTAGAAGTCTGACAGTCCCTCCCGCCCTGCCCGGGGTGGGAGGACACATTTGATGATTTTACCACGCTAAAAAAAAAAAAAAAAAAAGGTGTGGATGGCCGATATATAGGGTCGAGTTGCATAAATTGGACCGGCTCGTAATTTTTACCACCTCAAAATCTACCAAACTGTAATGTTTAGTTTTAAGTTGGCAACACTAAAAAGCAGTACTACCAACATGACGCAACCACTGCGATTTTGGACTCGTTATTACAACAGAGTAAATTCCAGTAAACAAAAATATTTTTTTGCGGCGTTCTAGTATTATTTTATGGGTGTTTACATAATGAATATCTTGTGGCAACGGTAAGGACACTGCAACCATTATTTATGTTTTTGGAAAGTAGGCATTTTAGTGACCTTTTTTGAGACTATAGTTTTATGTTTAGCATTTCGAGGTTATAATACCGGCTCACATACAAATAAAACTTAGTGTTGCCTAATTTGTACCAAGTGTGGTACCCCTAAAATCCGGTACATTTTAGGGGTACCATGGGGTACAATTTAGGTGTATGGTAGTTTTTCAAATTGATGGTCAACTAGATTGAAATGTTTTCAGATGTCTAGAGAAGATAAAAAGTATTACAAATGGACACAAGATGACTTAGAAAAGGCCTTAGATTTTTTGAATTAGAAATCGATGGGAATTACTGAGTGTTCACGCACGTTCAACGTACCTAAGCACACTTTAAGTAGACATTTATTAAGTTCGAACAAGTATGCGAAAGAAAATACTATTTCCAAGGGCAGGCCCACTGTTTTGCACTATGATGTTGAGCAAGAGCTTGTGTCGCATTTGTTGAACATGGAAAAGTATATATGTTTGGGCTTACAATTAAAGATGTAAGAAAACTGACGTATGAGTTTATTAACCCTTAACTTGACAGCGTACATCACACTGTACATACATTTAAAAAAATGTCTCTCATTAGTTTTGGAAAAAATAATAATTCTAAATGTTAGTGTTTAAAACGGGATATTTACCATGTTTATTATTTGTTTTGAGTTTCCGATATTTCGGCACTGTTGCAAGCACCATGATCACGGATGAACTGAAGTTATTGCGGGTGGATGTTATGAGCAGACAAAACGGTCTACCCTCCGTCTCGTTCGTTTTTTGCGTTCGACTCCACTATCATTGTCACTAGTCTCACTCACAACACGATATTGTTCCCGACACACAAAACTCACTGTATCTGCTCGCGAAGTAGTTACCGTGTTTTTTCGGTTTTTACACAATTGGACCACTGGGTTCCAGGCCCTCGACAGTTGAAACCCATCCTCACGATTGAAATTTTTATATTTCGTGATTTCGATCGCTTCTCGAACCAATCTCGGTATGTAGTGGCGTTCTGTCGAGATGACCTGAGGGTTATGTATAATAAACATGGTAAATATCCCGTTTTAAACACTAACATTTATAATAGTGACCATGTCAGTTTAAAAAATAATAATTCTGTTTTTCATCAATATATTGTCAAATACAGTAGAATTGGTAGAAAATTATTTATCTGTGACATAAACACATGTCAAAATCAAAATGGCCGCGAAGCAACAAGCTGTACCATAGAATATATAATAGTACTACGCACAAGAAATGCCACTCCCAAAAAAAAATTAAACAAATGTAAAATCTATGCACGAGAGAATAAAGTACATTTTAACTTGCAGCCGTACCGCCCACCTACTTTTATAATAGCCTAAACTTCCCGTTTGCGCACGGGAAGCAAAAATGTACTGAATGGTTACGCGCGAGAGTTTATTTTGGTTTATCTGACGCCAACGACATTAAAAGGTTACTATGGGTCAAGCTCAATAGGGTTGCGACTTGCGAGCTTAGGCACAAATAGGTAGGTACCTACGTGTATTTTATGCATTTGCTAAACTACATTTTACCATAAATACGTAGGTATGTTCCTCAAGGAATTTTGTTTTTATCATCAGCCTATATCTTTTTGGTTTCGTCATCGATTACTACATACATTATCGATTGTTAGCACGGAATGTTAATAGTAGGTACCTACGGCACCTTACGTGAGGAATAATATTTATAATAATTATTATCTTTTCTAAGTACCTATTATTGTTATATTTTTGAAGATTACATCTTACAAAAAAAAATAAGTATATATTTAAAAGATTGTTGTCGTCTATGGCAAAATAGCCAGTCCTTATCATTTTGCACTCAACCTAGTATCCGACCAATTACTATCGCATACTGTCACGCCCCGAGTTGCGTGTCTTTGTAGGTAGGTGAAAAAGACGCCAGTGAATTACGATCGCTGACCTTGAATGCGTAGTGTGGCCATTTCCTGAGTTTGAACGTGAGTTTTAAACAACAATGCAAACATCTTTCTACTTTCTACCGAGCTATAAGGTGACTGAGAGTGATGTCAGGTTTGATATTAGTCTATTTATCTTTTTCGTCTAGTAGGCTCCCATCTCCGCCGAGTACATCGATACATTTTCAAACTTGTAATGGTACCTAGGTACCTAATCGTGTTCTTTTAAGCGAAACATAGGTACTTGAAAGACATAATAAATAAGCATATCACAACTAGGTAGATAATTGATAATTAACCCTAGATTCATAAACATAAGAGCAGATTGATATCTCTATAGATGCACCTCTAACGCCAATATTCAACGAAGTTTTTCCATCACCGACTACAAGCAACTACAACATTTTACCTACACTGAACTCCATAGTCTTTACCAACCCCAACCGTTGAACAATCGTCTCCTCAGCCCGGCACTAGCCGACAACAGTTGCCACTTACCAGGTCTAAGCGTAAGAAGACAACAAGGAATGCAGTGACCAAAAAAGTTGCGGTCAAGAGTTCTAGATTATCATTGGTCCAAATCAGTATTCCGACATAGTGCTTGTCTCGAAGAAAACCTATACGACCTCCATCAAACAGATATCTATTAATAACCCTGGATTATTTTTACTACTTTTTTTCACCTGATATAATTACTGACATTGTTCATAACACAAATTTATACTCAGTGCAACAACTAGGGCGATCTATACAGTTGACAGAAGATGAGATAAAAAACTTTCTAGCCATTCAAATGTTAATGGGTATAGTACATATGCCAGCCTATACAGATTATTGGGGTAAAAGGACAAGATACCCTCTCATTGCTGATCTTATGCCTCTCAAAAGGTATCAACAAATACGTCGGTACCTTCACTTTGCTAATAACACCTTAGAAGATTCAGACCGCTACTTCAAAATTCGTCCCGTAATGGAAAGAATACGGCAAAACTTTTTGAAAGTTGAAGAAGAAGGAAAATATTCTATAGACGAGATGATGATACCTTATAAAGGTCGTAAAGCAGGTAAAAGGAAGCAGTATGTAAAAATGAAACCCAAAAAATGGGGATTCAAGAATTTCGTGCGTGCGGGGGTTTCGGGTATTATATACGATTTTCTTCTTTATGGTGGCGATGACACGTTTCGTGGACTGACATTTAGGGACAAAGAAGCTTCAATTGGTCTGGGGGGCAAAGTAGTGATTGCATTGTGCCAAACTATAAAGCAAATGCCGGCCATTATTTACGCCGATAACTTTTTCATGTCACCTGAACTAACGCACATACTGCGAGAAGAGTACAGCATTCTAAGTCTCGGTACTATAAGGACTAATCGTTTACGAGGGTGTCAGGAATTATTGGCAACGGACCAACAAATGAAGAAGAAGAAACGTGGTTCTAGCGCTCAAGTTGTAATAAAAACAAGCTGGCGGTGGTGAAGTGGAACGATAATAAGGTCGTCACACTTATTAGCTCTTATATAGACTCGCACCCCATCGAAACTATCAAGCGATATGATAAAGATGAGAAAAAGAAGGTACATGTAGAATGTCCCCAAATTGTAAAACATTACAATAAACACATGGGTGGGGTAGATTTGGCGGACATGCTAATATCTTTATATAGAACCCCCTTTAAAAGTCATCGTTGGTATTTAGGAATATTTTCACAACTTATTGATAATTATGTGTATCAATAACGCTTGGCTTTTGCATAAACGAGACGGGAAAAATATTACGTTAAAGGATTTTAGATTTCAATTGTTCGAAGGATTGACTAAATCAAATAAAATAGTAAAAGGTATAAACGCCAGAGAAGACATAGGCGAGGATCTAAAAATCCATAAACCAGTCTCCGTTCGTCCAACAGATAGAGTCCGATTCGATGACAAGGGTCATCTTCCAGAAGCAGGGGATAAAACAATGCGTTGCAAGTACTGCAAAAGTGGTAGGACAACTGTCTTCTGTATAAAATGTAACGTGCATTTATGTTTTGTTGTGGGAAAACAAAAACGTAATTGCTTCCGTAATTTTCACACAAAATAATTAAGATTTTTTAATATTTCATCCTTTTCATGAAAATAAAGATACAATTTAAATTAAAAATGTATTTTATTATCAACCTGGCAATGTCCATCACAATGTACATACAATATAATATCGACATTTGGGCATTATTGGCAGTGTGCATTGTGATGCACCTACATAGTTTTTCTCGAAACCTAGGATATCTAGATTTTTTTCGTATCTTTTAGTCATAATTAACGCCAAATATACCACAAGATCCGGAGACGCAGCGAGATACCACTGCGTTACCACCGCCAGCGCGTTTACACAGCTCACAACACCGAGCTGTACCAGTTGTCGGACTCCTCATCGGGCAGCAGACGCAGACCACCAGCGCAGCACCAGTGTCCATATTACTATTAAAAAAAAAAAAAATTGAACAAGGCAATAACGTATAAATAAGTATTATATTGTATTCAAATTAAGTAATCAAACTCCTCTCATACACAAGCAAATAATCATGTCATCCCACAAATCCACCGCCTCCCGCAAAACGACCACGGACGCCGCTAGGGCCCCCAAGTCCCTTAGGGAAAAGGTCCTTAAAAATACGGCCAAGTCCGTCGTCTCCGAGAAGGCGGCGCGTCCATCACAGGTGCCCCAGGTGACAAAAGCGGCGTCGGAACCAGACGTGACGGTCACACCTCCAGTGTCGGAAACACCAGAGACACAGGAGTTCCACACGCCCGACGATCGCATCAGAGCCACAGAGATCGTAGTCAACTGGGAACAGTGCGGTATCTCCCCCCCCTTTCAAATCCTTTCGGAGGATGAGAGCTCGGTGGCTTCGACCGTAAGCCAAAGTCGTTCCGAGTGCGGAAGGCCGAGCCTCCTATACAGAACACCGAGAAGGGGAACAGGGATAGAGATGGATCTCAAGGACGCATTGGAAGCAGCAGGGAACATGAAAAGAGAATGTAAAGTCACCGCCCATGAGTGTCTGCAAGGCCTCTACGAGGTAGCCCTGTCATTGGCAGACTCAAGAGCACGCCATAAGTTCAACCTCGAGAAGGAGCGCTCTCGACATGCACAAGAGCTTGTGCGAGTCGAGAGAGCTCACACTCGGGATTTAATGGCGTTGACGGTGGAGCTGTCACTCATGCGGACAAACGTGTCTGAGACAAAAAAAGAGGCGAAAGGGATCCGGGAATGGCTCGGCCATGAAACCGTAGATACCCTCAAGGGTATTAAAGAGGTCAAGGAGGAGATAAAAACAGCGAGCTTCCAAAACCAGAAGGAACACGAGAGGACTAGACAGGAAAATTCCAGGACTCCGGCGGATTCCAAAGGGGATCAAACAGGAGCTGGTCTCTCACGCCTGGAGGCGTCCCTCACCACCATATCAAACCAGTTGGATGTACTCCGGAAGGCATTGGAAAGGCTCAAGGAAGACTGAGGTCTTCCTTGAGCCTTTGGGTGCGTTGGCTGAGGCCAGCCAACACACCCAGAGGCGGACCCGAGTAGCCAGGAGACAGGTCTTCTATCAACCAGAAAGTTTGAAGAGGAGTTTTCAAAAATGCAGTCACTATTACAGGCCATCGCCAACAGGCCTGTAGTCTCCCCCCCACCACCACAGCCACCACTAAACATATCCCAGCACATAAAACCCCTAGCAGAGAGGTTGGAGATCGTCTCGGCGGACATCCGTGTACTGCGCGACAAAGAGCCACTTATCCAGGCGCCTCCAGCGCTGAACTTGGAAGCGGAACTCGCAGTCGGGGATGTGAAAAAGACGCTCCAAAACATAGAGAAGGGAGTCGCAGACCTGGGCCGAGCGGACAGGCCGCAACAACAACAGGGTCCCAAAACCTTTGCCCAGGTAGCCAGTATACCTAAACTCCCGAAACTCACTCCAGCACCCAACCACACCCTGATCGTGTCGTCGACAAACCCCAGGCATACCGGGGATAACGTGGTCGAGAGGATTAGGACAGCCCTGGACCTTAAAACGAGCGGAGCCCGAGTGGACACCATCCGCAAAGCCCGCAACCAGAAAGTCGTGCTCAGGTGCGCCAGCAAAACCGACTTGAACCTGATCAAGGATCAGTTCAAGTTAAACTCAGAGCTCAAGGTCCAGGAGCCTAAACCTCAGAACCCTCTAGTCTGCATCAAGGGGGTCCTGTCCAGCTACAGGGACGTTGAAATTGTTGACCTGCTTAAAGCGCAGAACAAACACCTACTGCAAGACGTCGCTGTAGCTGAGGAGACCTTAAAGATGCGCTTCAGGAAGCGCGCGAGGAACCCCCACGAGTGCCACCCGGTTCTCGAGCTCTCCCCGGAGCTCTGGAAAAGGTTCACTCAGGCACAAAAAGTCCACGTGGGCATTAAGCGGTGCCCCATTGAGGACCAGTCCCCCCTGGTACAGTGCACAAAGTGTCTTGGATATGGTCACAATAGGACCATATGCAAGGCCGAAAAAGAAGCCTGCAGCTTCTGCGCAGGAGCACACAATGGAAGGGACTGTCCCAGTCGGGCTGACGGCAAACAGCCCACATGCATAAATTGCAAAGTGGCTCAAAAACCGGGCAGCGACCTGGCACACACCGCGTTCAGCGAAGAATGCCTGGAACGCCAAAAGTGGGATGGAATAGCGAGGTCGCGCGTTTCCTATTGCTAAGGGCGACCAGGAGAACACACACACAGGACAACCCGTCACCTTACAAAACGCAACGAGACCGACAGCAAGGCTGAAATTCATCCAAGTCAACCTCCAGCGCTCCAAGCTGGCCACAGAAGAGCTGCACATGGCGGCACAGGCGAAGGGAGTTTCGGTAGCACTTGTTCAAGAACCTTATGTAGGAAGAACAGGTGTGATGAAGCAATTGCCCGGCACGCAAGTTATCCAGTGCAGCCTCAATCGCCAGAAACCAGTCAAGGCTGCTATAGTTGTTTTCGGGAACAACCTGGAGGTCATCCATGACCCCCAGCTTGTGACCGAGAACATCGCCGCCGTCCTGCTGAAGGCGGGCCAATTCAGCTTTGGAGTGCTATCGGTCTATTTTGAGGGTGACCAAGAAATCGAACCGTACCTCTCTGTAACACAAAACACCATACACAAATTACACACACACAACATCCTAGTGGGAGGAGATGTAAACGCCTGGAGCCAGTGGTGGGGAAGTGTTTCTGTTCGTAATCAAGCCTTTTAGTTTAGCAAAAATATATCACAACGCCCGCGTCGCGCGAGATCGGTTACTACCGCGCTCGATCGGCTGCGCGAGCGAGAGATCACTACGTGCGCGAGCAGGACGGTAGCTGCCGCGAGCCGCACACCCGCGGGCCACAGACACAGATCGCTAACGAAAAGCAACCGGTGTTGGCTTTTTTGAGGTTATGTTATTTCGACGTTGCGCGGGCACGCGGGTTTTTAGTATCAGTACTTAATTAAACGGTTTGCCTCGTATCGGTTGTGCTGCATCGAGCACCGAGGCCTGGTGTTGTGGACCAAATAGACTAAATTGCACGAGATTCAGTGGAAAGGCGTTGGTGGAAGGCGGCGAGCGGACGAAGGCACGTCAAGCAAGACCCTGCTGCAGGCCATCGCAAGGTTCACTTATACATACACACTACTCACCCACAGCAACACAGTACTTGCGATTGGTCATCAAACAATATCTGCTCGAAGTAAGGTCAGTAGTATTAGGATATTAAGTTGGGCATCGGTAGTCATCAACGGGCGCGTACCGCGTCCATTTTGTTCTGACCAGACAACTGCTTTGTTGGTTACCTACTCATTCATGGGCCCGTGAGTGCCCAGTTGGTCCTGGCGAGAACATATTTTTGGTAGCAGAGCGTGGTTTAACCCACTTTGTAGAATTGATACATTTGGTACTCACAAATAAATTGCCTAGCCATAATTTCAATTGAAGGTAGGCTGTGATTGAACCACATTCCATTGTACATTAGAATTAAGTTTGCATTAGACAATAAGAATATTGGTTGTGTGGATAACTTCTAAACTTTGTTATTGTTGCGATATAGGTATTGCGTTTAGATACGGTAAACGTATAATTATTGTAAGTAAATAAATAATTATTTAGTTTCGGTTAAATTAAGTGTTTATTGTTTATTGGCGTGTATTGAGGTTGGTACTATGGCTCCGTCAGTAACCAAGCATATCGCGACAAAAATTGAATCTGAATTAAGATGGTTTTCATTAGCGGTGACGCTGATTGGTCGACCGGACCGCGAAGATGCGCTATTGACGCGCGCTCGGCAGGTAGATGAAAGGTATGACTCGGTATTAAAATGCCACGCCGAATATTTAGCGCGTATCGACGACGAAGACCCACCGGTGGAAAAGGATGCTCAGGCGGTAGTGCGGGGTAATGTGGACCAGTGCGGTGAAATGGTGATGAGCATTATTCAAGCGGCAGCCGACATTGAACGGTCGCGAAAAGGCGTCATTCGTGAAAAATGCAGGCCGGCGGGCGTAGGGATCATGGCGCCATTGCCGCCAGTAAATGTACCAGAATTTGGCGGCGAGTATGCCGATTGGCCGCGATTTCGCGATATCTTTAGTAGCGTTGTGCATTCGCGTACGGACCTCTCGCCCGCGTATAAAATGGCGCAGCTAATGGGTAGGCTCACCGGTGAGCCTCACGACATTTTGACCCATTTGGAAATTACGGACGCTAGTTATGAAACGGCATGGGGCCTATTAATTGACCGATACGATAATCGGCGATTAATTGTTGATGGGCTCATCGACAAAATATTTGGAATCCCGAAGGTTTCTAACGTGCACGAAATAAGGTCGAAAATCTTAAACCCGGTCACGGTAGCGGTTAATACGTTAGATCGACTTAAGTTGTCGTTAGGGGACAATAGGTATATTGTTGTTAACAGGGTTCTACGCAAATTGCCGAGCGAAGTAGTGGCGCGGTTTGAGCAAGCACATGGGGGCGAGTCAACGGATCACCTCCCGAGTTTTGAGAATTTGAGGGTGTTTTTAGAGGGCGAGTGCAGGCGGGCGGATTGCCAAGGGGCAACCACGTCGCACCCTCCCCAGTCAACCCGACGTACTAGCGGGTCCAAGCCGGTTGAGCCCCGTCGGGGGGGACAGAAATACAACGCCCTCCAATCGGAAGTGTGTCCCTTCTGCCGGGAGGGGGGACATGGTCTCACCGCGTGCGCGGATTTTAAAGCGCAGCGGGTGCAAAGGCGCAGAGGGGTGGTCAAGCAGCGCTACTTGTGTTTCCGCTGCTTGGGTACACATTTTGTGCGTGAGTGCAGCAAGACCACCACCTGTCGGACATGCGGGGGGGCCCATCATGAGCTTCTCTGCCTGGCGGAGGCGTACGGGGCCTCGTCGGGAGGTCAAACCCCCCCTAATAGGCCAGCTTCGGGTGGACGGTCACCCCCCCGTAGGGAAGGGGGGGCATCCAAGAATCAGCGGTCGCCCCCCCCTCGAGGAGGGGGGTCAACGAGGCATTCGGAGTACCGCCCGACGCCATCGTCTCTCCCGCGGGAGAAGGACCGGCGCCGAGATACGGGCGGGTGCCCGGAGGTAATGCATGGGGAGCCGGGGTATGCGACTTACTCGACCACGCTGGGGGGCACGCTGCCGCCCGCGAGTCGTTGCATCTCCCCGCCACTCGCAGAGCGCCCACGTGTGAGGGCGCATCCACCGCAGTTTGGAAGGATGCCAGTGGGCTACTTCCGACCGACGAGCATGCCACCGATGGGACGTGGGGTGTACTACCCGGGTTGGGACCCGTATACGGGCCAGGGGCTCCCTCCTCCTCTGTCGGGAGGAGAGGGAAGTGGCTCCTGCTAGCAATTAGCAGCTTGTTCATCCAGAGTGCCCAACCCGCCAGTGACTGTATTATTACCGACAGCTAAGATTACTGTCTGGGGTACGGATGGACAGGCAGTGCACGTGCGAGCACTTTTGGATTCAGGGGCACAAGGTTGTATTGTGTCTAGCCGTCTAGTGGACAGGTTGGGCCTTACATTAGAGCCATCACGGGATGGCGCAGTAGGTATAGGTGGCAATCGGGTACCTCACCTCAGGGGTCAGACTACTCTCCAGTTTGAAATGGGTGACTCGGCATCGGTCACGCAAGTGACTGCCACCGCGATTGTTTTAGATGAAGTGGTCGGGGTCCTTCCTCAGATACGGTTACCACCGGCGGTAAAAGAGTTGACCAACGGGTTGAAGTTGGCCGATCCCTATTTCGCGATTCCCGGGCGGGTGGACGTCTTGCTTGGAACTGACGTCCTCGGGAAGCTGCTACGGAGTGGCAAGCGGGAGCTACAACCGAACGGGGTGGTGGCCATGCGCACCGCGGGAGGATACGCATTATTAGGCCCAGTACGGGGACCACAGGACGCAACAGATTATAGCCAGATATATTATGGCAGCGTTTTATCAGAGGTCCTGCAAAGGTTCTGGGCAACGGAAGAGCCACCCACCGCTTCTAGGACTAGCCCGCTTGATGAGGAGTGCGAGACATTTTATAAAAGTAACACGGTGCGCCTCCCGTCTGGCAGGTTCATGACACGGTTGCCGTTTCTATCGAATCGACCTCCGCTGGGGAGCTCTTGGAGTCTGGCAGAGAAACGGATGGTGGCCATGGAGAGGCGCATGAAACGGGACTCCAACTTCCGACAGAAGTATGTGGAGTTCATGCGCGAATACCTGGCATTGGGCCACATGTCGGTGTCCCGGGTAGACTGGCGTCATGAGGAGCACTACGTTTTGCCTCATCATGCAGTCCTGAAAACCCCTGACTCCAAGATCAGGGTCGTGTTTGACGGGAGCGCGGCGACATCCAGCGGAGTGTCCCTGAATCAATGTCTGCACGCTGGTCCTAAGTTGACTAGAGACATTGCAGATATTATAACGGACTTCAGGAGACACCAGGTCGTCTTCGTCACGGACGTGAGGATGATGTTCCGCCAAACGGAGATCCATCCAGACGACCGTCGGTTCCAACTGATATTGTGGCGAGAGAGCCCAGAAGAACCGATGGTTACGTATGAGCTCAACACAAACACGTACGGATTAAAGCCCAGCCCGTATGTAGCCATTCGTACGCTACGAGAACTGGCTGAACAGGAACGTTTTCGCTTTCCTCGCGCGGCCGCCGTCATTGATAGGGACGTCTATGTAGATGACATTTGCACTGGCACAGATAGCATTGAGCAGGCGCTCATCTTAAGGGATGAATTGGTGGCGCTCATGGCCTCCGGTGGCTATGAACTCAGGAAGTGGCTGTCGAACTGCCCAGAGGTGCTGGCGGGACTTCCAGATGAGTACCAACAAGACCCACACTTGTTTGAGGACTCTGACAATCCTCATGCATTGGCAATATTAGGGGTCCAGTATCGACCGAGTCAGGATGTCTTCACGTATAATTGTGAGGCCGAGTTGCTGTCGAAGACCTGGACCAAGCGATCGGTCCTTTCAACCATCGCCCGAACATTCGATCCAACCGGTTGGATCGCGCCGGTCACGTTCATGGCAAAGTGCTTCATTCAGAAGCTTTGGTTGGCCCAACTAGGTTGGGATGATCAGCTCACGGAGGAGCTGGCTCGGGAGTGGTCGGCATTCGTGACCACATTACCACATATCACGGAGATTGAGATCCCGCGCAAACTGCTCCCACAGGCAGGAGCCAAGGCCACCCTGCACGGGTTTTGTGATGCGTCGGAGAAGGGATACGCAGCCGCAGTCTACCTTAGAACAGGTGAGACTGCTGGTATGGGAATCGTACGCTTGGCCACGGCCAAGAGCAAGGTTGCGCCTGTTCGGACTCGTTGGACGATTCCGAAGATGGAATTGGCGGGTGCAGCCCTCCTGACGCGGCTCCTGAACCATGTGGTGCAGAACTTGCGTGGTACGGTGGATCTGAACGAGACGGTTTATGCATGGACTGACAGCCGCATCGTGTTGTGCTGGCTGCAGACTTCGGTTCACACGCTCGAGGTATTTGTGGCCAACCGAGTGTCACAAATAAATAATTCGGAGACTCCTCTGATCTGGAGACATGTTCCAGGCGAGTTAAACCCGGCTGACTGCGCCTCACGCGGCTGTCCGGCGCCTGCTCTGGCTGAACATTCTCTGTGGTGGGGACCTCAATGGTTGGAACGGCCACATACGGAGTGGCCATTCAATGAGTGCGGACGACATCCATTGCCCCCGGACCAGGGTTTAAGGGTTAATGTGACTACAGTGGAGTCTGCCATCATAGACCACACTCTTTTGGGACGGTATAGCTCACTGGGTAAGCTACTTAGAGTCACGGGATGGATAATGCGTTTTTTCCATAATTGTCAACGCCCTGTCGCGCAGCGGAACATGTCGCCTGTAATGGGACCTGAGGAGCAACAAAGGGCTCTCTCACTTTGGGTGAAGGCCGTTCAGGGCAATGAGTTCCAGGACGAACTTAGGGTCCTGAGGACCGGCGCGGGTCGATTGAAGCATGGTCTTATCCGCCTCAATCCGTTCATCGATGAGCATGGAATGCTCCGGGTGGGAGGCCGACTACGGAATGCCAACTTGCCCTATGCAGCGCGGCATCCTCTTATTCTCCCTAAGAAGGGAGCTTTGGTGGAGTTGTTGGTATGTGACCGTCACATCAGGAATTCACACGCCGGCTGCAACACCCTTCTGGCCATTTTGCAGCGTGAATTTTGGATTTTGTCGGCACGGAGAGTGATACGGAGTGTTGTGTTTCGTTGCTTGCCTTGTTACCGACTCAAGGCAGCCACAATGCAGCCGCAAATGGGAGATCTCCCGCCCGACAGGGTCACAGAGGCTCGGCCATTCGCTGGCGTAGGGACAGATTTCGCGGGGCCTTTCATGGTCAAGACATCACGTCTTCGAAACGCGAAATCGGTTAAGGCATATTTGTGCGTCTTCGTGTGTCTGGCGACCAAGGCAGTTCATTTAGAAATGGTAGCTGATCTCTCTACGGAGGCCTTTTTGGCAGCATTGGATAGATTCGTTTCTCGAAGGGGAATACCGTCACTAATTCGATCGGACTGTGGTACCAACTTTAAGGGCGCCGACCGTTGTTTAAAGGAAATTGTATTGTTTTTGAGCCAAAATGAGCGAGAGATTGGCACGGGCCTCGCCAGTCGGGGCATTTCGTGGTATTTCAGCCCACCTGGATGCCCCCACTGGGGTGGAATTTTTGAGGCAGTAGTTAAATCTGCCAAGACTCACTTGTATCGGGTCATCGGCTCAACGATCCTCACCTTCGAAGAGTTGTCCACGGTGTTTTGCAAAATTGAGGCGGTCTTAAACTCGCGACCTTTGTGCCCGTTGAGCGCTGACCCGAATGACCTTGAGGCCATTACCCCCGGCCATTTTTTAATTGGCCAACCACTTAACGCCTTGCCAGAGTATCCGTATACAGATGTAAAGTTGTACCGGTTGTCACGGTATCAGATGTTGCAGCAAATGACTCAAATTTTCTGGAAGCGATGGTCGCTGGAGTATTTACATATTCTGCAGCAACGCGTTAAGTGGACGGACAGGACGACCCCACCCTGCGTTGGAGACCTCGTACTGGTTAAGGATGCTAACCTATCACCGTTGTGTTGGCGACGGGGGCGCATCGTTAACCTGATTACGGGCAAGGATGGGTTTCCACGGATCGCAGACGTACAGGTGAGGGACTCGATCCTTAGACGGGCAGTTTCAACGTTATCCCGACTACCGGGAGTTTGAGCGGACCGACAACGGGTCGGTCCGGGGCGGGTGATTGTTCGTAATCAAGCCTTTTAGTTTAGCAAAAATATATCACAACGCCCGCGTCGCGCGAGATCGGTTACTACCGCGCTCGATCGGCTGCGCGAGCGAGAGATCACTACGTGCGCGAGCAGGACGGTAGCTGCCGCGAGCCGCACACCCGCGGGCCACAGACACAGATCGCTAACGAAAAGCAACCGGTGTTGGCTTTTTTGAGGTTATGTTATTTCGACGTTGCGCGGGCACGCGGGTTTTTAGTATCAGTACTTAATTAAACGGTTTGCCTCGTATCGGTTGTGCTGCATCGAGCACCGAGGCCTGGTGTTGTGGACCAAATAGACTAAATTGCACGAGATTCAGTGGAAAGGCGTTGGTGGAAGGCGGCGAGCGGACGAAGGCACGTCAAGCAAGACCCTGCTGCAGGCCATCGCAAGGTTCACTTATACATACACACTACTCACCCACAGCAACACAGTACTTGCGATTGGTCATCAAACAATATCTGCTCGAAGTAAGGTCAGTAGTATTAGGATATTAAGTTGGGCATCGGTAGTCATCAACGGGCGCGTACCGCGTCCATTTTGTTCTGACCAGACAACTGCTTTGTTGGTTACCTACTCATTCATGGGCCCGTGAGTGCCCAGTTGGTCCTGGCGAGAACAGTTTCCGAAAACCATCGCGGGGCGGAGTACAACTCATTCCTCAACGAGCAAGAACTCCACATCCTTCTTAATTTTCAACTTTATGCAATTGGGTATAAAGTTGAAAATGTATTAGCGACTGCTGAACGTGAGCGAATGTCGCTTGCCATTTGGCTATAGGGCCTGATCTTTTTTCTACGACGGTCTAAGGGGGAGGCCTATGTTCAGCAGTGGACGACTTCCGGCTGATGATGATGATGCTGTTTACCTGAAGTATGCATCGTATTTCAGGTAAACAGCAGTGACTACGTTTGCCAAGCTTGCTGGGACCTGGCTCAAAGATCACCTCTTGGGGAAGCTAGAGATCTTGGCCACCGTAATATTTGTCTCCGATGTGGACGTTCTCTGGCATTTAGAGTTTGCCATTTACTTCACACTGGCTCACCTCGTGAATTGAGAATTTATAATGTTATTCAAGAGTGGATTATGCCTAAAGCTGTAAGTTGAATCACACGCTGAGTTTACATTGTATTTTATTAATGCTTTTGTTGGAATTTAAATAGTTTTTTTTTAAATACTCATGTATTGTTTGTTGCAGAAAGAAGTTACCAGCCGCATATTTCATGCTTGTTGGGTGACTGCAGACAAAGCTGCTGTCCATATGGTCTCTCGCCCATCAACTTCTTTCCAAGCAAGCCGAATTGAAGAAACAAAGCCACCGGCACAAGTTCTTGCTGCTGACTCTTCCGATGAAGATATCCAGCCACCGGTACAAGTTGGTGCTGTTGATCATCCAGTTTAAGTTATACAGCCACCGGCATAAGTTATTGCTGCTGACCCTCCAGTTGAAGAAGTTAGTAGAAATCAGTCGGAACCTACTATTGTATTACCAGACTACATGAGAGCTATTGAAACAGAAAGGAGGTGCTTTATTGAAGGATGCCAGAGAACAGAGAGGCACAGGGTTCCACTTTCTACAAGAAAAATGTTGCTCAGTCGGTATAAATATTATATACCTGAGAATAATCGACTTTGTGATCGCCATTTAGTTATAGAAGCATAGGATTCTCTTACCAGTTTGAGAAATAATTATGTACAGACTTTTACAGCAAAACATATCCAGGACATGATGTCCTTAAGGCCGGCCGCAGACATACGGTTTCCGTATTAGGTTTCCGAATTCGTTTTCCGTATGCGGGCATCCGAATGCATAGATTCAATATAAAATACATTAACTGACGCACACGTTCGTTTTTTTTCCGTACGGAACAAAATCCGAACGTGTATTCCGAATGCAAGCCGGCGCGTTCGGAGAAACGTACGGGAAAAAACCTAATGACGTCATGCGGAACGCAGCGCTTGCATACATTTTGTTTGTGCCGGCGCACACGTTCGGAAATTTCTATTCAGTTTCGCGCCCGCGGCGCGCGCATCGGACGTATTCTTTGTATTTGTTACGCATAGAATCGCAACACGATAATGTGTGAGGCAGAAACATTAATATTGGCTGTTGAAAAATACCCCTGCCTGTGGAATATTCATGACAATGACTATCACAACAAAGATGTCAAAGATTTGGCCTGGGAGAATGTATTTAAAGAGGTTATAAAGGATTGGGACACGTGCACTAAAGTGGACAAAGAAAACAAAGGTAAGATATTTTCTATATACTTTTTAATACAATAGTGCCCACATTTATTCTTGTAAATTATTAATTCTCTCGTTATATTGGTACGATATTTCCCCTGCCGGTGTCATAAAGTACTCAGCAAAATTGTCTCTTATGTTTCGACCTCGGTTTGTGGATCTGTGTTGTGGACTACGGTAAGGTATATCTTCGAAGTAATGTGTCAGAGTATCTTCAAATCGATAGCCGTCTCGTCTGCGTACAAAATTATGTAACACACACGCAGTCTTTGTTACTAATACTGCAAATTCTGGTGGAATCGTCATGCTAGTGTGAAAAATTCTCCATTTATTCGAGAGAATACCGAAGGCACATTCCACTACACGTCGTGATCTGCTGAGGCGGTAGTTAAAAATTCTGCGTTGGGTATTGAGATTACTTCTCGGATATGGTTTCATAAAATTGTTATTCAGTGGAAACGCTTCATCGCCAAGAAACACAAAAGGTAGTGGTGTGTCATTGGTATTCGGCAGAGGTTTTGCTTCAGGCATATTAAGACGATTTTGAATTAACTTTTTTCCAAAATTCCAGCTGTTAAAAATATTACTATCGCTGTCTCTGCCATAAGCACCGACATCTACAGCTATAAAACGGTAGTCAGAATCTACCACTGCTAATAGTACAACAGAGTAGAAATGTTTATAGTTATAAAAGGCAGATCCACTATGCAGAGGAGAAATCAAACGAATATGTTTCCCATCCACTGAACCTACGCAATTAGGGAAATTGGTTCTTCTATAATAATTTTCAGCAATTTCTAGCCAACGTTCTTTTGAAGATGGTGGCTTCATTTCCAAAGGTTGAAAAACTTCCCATATTGCTGTACAGGTTTCCTTAACTACGGCTGATACGGTCCTGCTCCCCATCAAATATTCAAAGTGTAACTCTTCAAAATTTTTACCCGTTGCCAGGAATCTGAAAAAAAGATATAATAGTAGATTAGTAGCCAAGGGCTGTAAGGTATCAATTGCAGCCCGAGACATTTAGGCGCACGAGCGCAGCGAGGGCGCCTATAGTTCGAGGGTGCAATTGATGCTTACACCCGAGCTAACTACTCTGCTTTACATCTCGATTGTGAGGTAAGTAGAAAAAACCGGCATTGCAAGAATAAAACATTTTATTAGTCAATTGCTGCTTCAGCTTCCATTTTCATTGATTCGGGAGTGCAGCTTAATTAAATCTTCATCACTTGCAGTACTCATGTTTTTTTCCTAAGTATCACGTAATTATAAAAAAGTCCCAAAAACAAACAATATAATACATAATATATATTTAAAAAAGTAAAAGTTTTCTATTCCCGCCTTTTATCATCTTTTTTTTTTTAAGGACGGGATTTGAGCTTCGCCGTTCGATATTTAAAATTGATGACTATTAAACTCGAAGACAAGGCTGAATAGCGAAGCGACCTCTTTTGTCATTAGGCTGAATGCATGATGTCTATTGCCAATATGATGGTTAGATGTCTGCAAACTTTTTTTTAAATTACTTACCGCCCTAGGGCCTTTTCTAGCTACATTAATACCCTAGAGCGCTAATTGGTTACTTACAAGCCCCATTTGGGGGTAATAAGGACCTACTTACCGAACATGAGAGATGTAATAGTAGATTAGTAGCCAAGGGCTGTAAGGTATCAATTGCAGCCCGAGATATTTAGGCGCACGAGCGCAGCGAGGGCGCCTATAGTTCGAGGGTGCAATTGATGCTTACACCCGAGCTAACTACTCTGCTTTACATCTCGATTGTGAGGTAAGTAGAAAAAACCGGCAATGCAAGAATAAAACATTTTATTAGTTAATTGCTGCTTCAGCTTCCATTTTCATTGATTCGGGAGTGCAGCTTAATTAAATCTTCATCACTTGCAGTACTCATGTTTTTTTCCTAATTATGACGTAATTATAAAAAAGTCCCAAAAACAAACAATAAAATATATATTATATATTTAAAGTAAAAGTTTTCTATTCCCGCCTTTTTTCATCTTTTTTTTTTCAAGAACGGGATTTGAGCTTCGCCGTTCGATATTTAAAATTGATGACTATTAAACTCGAAGACAAGGCTGAATAGCGAAGCGACCTCTTTTGTCATTAGGCTGAATGCATGATGTCTATTGCCATTATGATGGTTAGATGTCCGCAAACTTTTTTTTTAATTACTTACCGCCCTAGGGCCTTTTCTAGCTACATTAATACCCTAGAGCGCTAATTGGTTACTTACAAGCCCCATTTGGGGGTAATAAGGACCTACTTACCGAACATGAGAGATGTAAAATAATATTAATTACATTTCAGGTGCTGAGGCAAAGAAAAAATGGACACACATAAGAGACTACTTTCGAAGAGACTTTCAAAAAAATAAAAGCGCTCCTACAGGCAGTGCCGCTAAAAAGGTTAAAAAATATGTTTATGCAGACCTGTTGTATTTTCTTATACCGTATTCGATAAAAGAAATACCGAAGGAAACTATCAATTCGATGATTTACACAATAATAGTTCACAAGAATCTGAAACGCAAGAACACAGCGTGGAACAAATAGATCACCATACAAATATATTACAACCTCCATCACCTGTATCAACTCCACCTGCAAGTAGTTTAAAACGAAACAAAAAAGATATCCCCTCCCAAATACTCAGTATCCTACATCAAAATCAACAGAAAGCCAATCAGAAACAACAAGAAGTAGAAGACGACGACATGAAATTTTTATTGAGCTTTAGAACACATATGAAACATATGAATGAAAATCAAAAAATTGATTTTAAATTGGGAATGTTGCAGTTGGTAAAAAAATCAATACTGAGTACAATTCATCTCCATCTTCTTCACTGAGTTATGATAACTTCAGTCACCGTTCAGAAACGCCGGCATCAAGCCGTGATTATTCCCCCTCTTTTTCATATATTCCTGTACCAGAAACTCCATTGCCCACCTTTATTAGTACATCTTCGCAAAATAAAACCACTAATTATCAATCTGCCCCAAACAATTCCAGAGTGGTTATTAACTCTATTAGACATCTGCCACCGCTTCAACCACCACGTCATCACTACACATCACCTAATCTTCAACATGCCGAAGATACCGAAGCTGCAAGTTTTTTAGTTGTACAATCTCAAGGACAAGAACAGGAAGATAATATTGGCAAATACCTAAAGTTTAACTAAGATAGTTGATTTGTTCGTTTTTATAAATATAGATGTAAAAATAAAGAGAACTTACCTCAAGGTTACGGTTAGTTTTTCTTCTGTATCCAAGGATAATCTCATGGAGGTATTTTGCTTTATTAATTTATCACGTATGCCATTATGAAGTTCATCAAAAGAATTTATTGACATCCTGTAGAAATCAAAGAATTTATCTGGGTGTGCTCGTAACTTAGTTCTCTTCAGATAAAACGAACTCTCGTAGATTCTCCGAGTATTCAATGGATGTACCCAATACCGACGTTTCTTTTTCTTCTTTATTGTCAACAGAAATGCAATTGCTAATAAATCGTCGTCCTCCATCGTCATGCATTCACTACGCTATCACTATCTATACTGACGTGTATACATTCCGAATGAAGAAAAACGAACGTTTGCGCTAGTCTCACGGAATTCCAAATCGAAATTCCGCATTAGGAAATCGAATACGTAAAACGTGTGTATGCGGCCAGCCTAAAAGAAGTTGCAAATTCAGGATTACTTCATTTTGAGAGTATAGATGATATGGAAGACCATGTCGTTCACACATGGATAGGGTTAAACAAAGCACAGTTCTATCAAATGTTTAATGAGGTCCCTCAGTTATTAGAAATACCTAGAGCGTCCCTAGCTTTAGCAGCATATTTAATTAACCTTAGAACTGGGGATTCTAATAAGAGGTTGTCAACTTTATTAACAGTCTCTAGGCGAACTCTAGAAAAGTGGTTGCACAAAGTGAGAGATCTACTTTATGAGTATTTTGTACCTAGACACTTAGGTTTACAATTTACATCATATTGATAGGCAGCAAATTGTGCAAAGAAATCTTTCTATACCTAAAACATTGTTTGGTAACTTTGAGGGAGTTGATAGGCCCATTGTAATATTTGATGGAACATATTGTTACATTGAAAAGAGTTCGAATTATTCATACCAAAAACTAACATATAGCTTGCACAAATATCGAAATCTAATGAAACCGTTTTTAATGGTATGTACAGATGGCCATATAATTGATGTGCTGGGCCCCTATCCAGCCACCACTTCAGACGCTGATATAATGAAAAACGAATTTACGAATGGAAAACCATTGCGAGAATACTTCCGTCAAGGTGATGCTTTTATTCTGGAGGGACTTTCGTGATTCATTGCCCTTATTGCATCAATGTGGATATAGGACGTATGTGCCTGCTTCATTAGAGGAGGGTGAGACACAGCTTTCCACAAGTGAAGCAAATAAATCGAGAGCAGTCACCAATGTCGTTAGGTTGTGGAAGTAGTAAATGGCAGATTTAAAAGACATTTTAAATTATTACGGCAAAACTATTTTAATGTAGCGAGTAAGGGTTTTGTAAAAGATTTTGAAGTGGCTCCTGCTCTTTTAAACAGTTTTCACCCTCCTATTGTAGATCGTGATACTGGGGAAATATTAGATCAAATAAATATTCATAAGAATGAAGAAAATTATTTAGCATAATTTTTTGTAAGAAACAATTATAATAGGCGTAGGGCTAATTTTCAAACAATAACTGTACAAAACGATAACCTTAATGATTTTCCCAAGCTTACTGATAATGAGCTCATACTAATATCATTAGGCACATATCAAATAAAGCAAGCACGTTCCTATTTCGGTGAATATGTAAGGGGCAATGATGGCTATGTAATAGAAGTGTGCAGGGAGGTCAACAGCAGCCTACTTCGAGAGCCGTCGGCTTCAACTCCTCATGGCTACTAAGGGCCCGCATTCAATCAAGACATATAAGTCGCAAAACGTATTTTGTTAATTTTTGTTTATGTTTTAGCTGACAGCTCTCGCAGAGGTAGGGAAGCAATATTAAAATATTATGGTAACTGCATCGTAGACAAACGGACTGGAGGCTGCTGCGCCCATGTTATGTCAATAATATGGTACCTTAGTTGGGCTAGGTACCAAGAAAATATTGTACCACCTGCACAATTCCCAGATGACGTTCTTGTAATAATGGAAGAAGAATAAAAAATATGAATAAAAAACGATTTTTATTTTTAAACTCCCACTCTGTCCCTCTCCATCCCACTCACAAAATATGCTTAACATCCTGTCTAAATTAAAATAATCATAAACCTTGATTGCTTGCTTAGCAAGCAAACTAGTTATGCAACCTGAACCGCGTCGAGTGATCACCGTGAGAGCTTAAAATGCTTGCTTGCAGTTTAGGGTGGTCCTTCGAGACGGTTCTTTCGTTTCTGTCGACTTAGCATTTTAAGTAGTAGTAAGTCCATGTAACCATAGGCTAGTTTTGAAGACATTACAATAGAGCATGCGCTTCTGCTCACACGTACTCACGTACTCACTCTGTCCCTCTCCATCCCACTCACAAAATATGCTTAACATCCTGTCTAAATTAAAATAATCATAAACCTTGATTGCTTGCTTAGCAAGCAAACTAGTTATGCAACCTGAACCGCGTCGAGTGATCACCGTGAGAGCTTAAAATGCTTGCTTGCAGTTTAGGGTGGTCCTTCGAGACGGTTCTTGCGTTTCTGTCGACTTAGCATTTTAAGTAGTAGTAAGTCCATGTAACCATAGGCTAGTTTTGAAGACATTACAATAGAGCATGCGCTTCTGCTCACACGTACTCCTATTTTTTTTATTTAACGCTCCCTATAACTTGACTGGCGCAGCCGGTAGGATCGCCGAATAGAGCTGCGCTGTCCTTCGCGTTGTTACCGAAATAAAACTTTTTCGTGTTACGCGTTCGGGGGGCCCTGAGCAGCTGTGGTGATTCTACGAGCCAAAGAAATTTGTCAAGTTGGACCTGGAGCTGAAAATGAGAAAGGCGAGCTGGTGAGTCCAAATTTTCACCTACCTTTCCCGTTTCCTTTGTTTGTTATTTTGCGATTAGAAGTTTCGCGTTATAACGTTATCTGGTTTTGCATAAAATCTGTAAGACTAGTTTAGTATAGAATAAGTTAAAAGTGAAAAATACTGAAATATTGTTGTGTGTATGACCTAACTCTATTACTTATACTTTTTGCTGAGTATTTTACTTTGTATTTTAGACTACTTATTATTGTTCATTAGTATTATATTACAGTATTAAAAATGGTAGAAGAAGTAAAAATTACCATGATTCCAAATGAAATGATTAAAATTATCCCGCTGTTTGATGGCGATAAGCGCCATTTAAATCTTTTTATTCGTAAATGTGAATATATTATAAATAAATACAGGGGAAGTGGCGAGCAAAACTTGTATGTAATGCATGCTATAACGAGTAGATTAGCGGGGAATGCGGCCGCGCTTATCAGTGAACGCGAGGATATTGTTACATGGGAAGAATTTAAAGAATTACTAATACAGCATTTTGGAGACCCGAGAAGTGAAGAGTGTTTAGCTATTGAATTGGAAACTTTGCGCATAAGAAATGGTGAATCATTTTTGGATTTTTGCAATCGTTTATTCATTGGATTTTTATAATCGTATCGAGTAGTATGCGGGATAGTAAAATAACAATTTATAATAATACGTCATTAAACGTGTTTCTTTATAATCTACCGGAAAATATGGTGCGTATTGTGAGATTAAAAGCGCCGTCTACTTTGGAACAGGCTTTATCTTTTGTTTTAGAAGAGGTTAATTTCCATGACCAATATAATGCCCGAAATAAAATACTGCTGACGTCCTCCAGTAAACAAGTAGTACCAAATAATACATCAACTTTTAAATTCGGCACAAATAATTATAATACGCCTATTAATAATAATAAACCTATTTTTACGCAATCAAATACACAACCCAAATTATATTTCGGTAACCCCCAAGGTCAACAATTTGGTATGCGTCCTCCACAATTTGGATCTCAAGGTCAAACATATGGTTACCGCCCGCAACAATTTAGGATGCGTCCGCAACAATTTGGGATACGTCCGCAACAATTTGGGATGCGTCCACAACATTTTGGGATGAGCCCTCAACAGTTTGGAAATCAACAGCAAATAAATAATAAACCTTTACAGCCATTTGGTAACCAGAACCAATCGTTCAATAGACCTTTACAGTCAGCCGGTATTCAGCAACCTCAAACTAAATCTAGTGACGTCACAATGCGTACTGCACCTCCGGCCAAGGTCTTGTATAAAAGGATTCAAATTAAATGAGCTTGACCTTGATCATAACGATAACAGTTAGTTTCCCTACTACTACCAATGTAATGATGATTATGATCAGTATTACGATTATTCCCCTATTATCGAAAATCAAGACGAAAATTATTCGGAAGAAATTAATAAGGAAATTTTAGCGGAAAATAATGAGGATTTTCAGTTAGTAGCCTCGGAGAACAAAGAGAAATAATAAATTTGAATTGCGATAAATGCCTTATATTGCCGTACCTACATATATATTCCAGAAAAAGATGCCAAATTTATGATAGATACGGGTAGCACTAAATCATTTATTAACCCGGAAAAGGCTAATATGAAAGGTATAAATCTAGACGAGCTGAAAGAGTTAGCTCAAGTAGTGAAAATGAGCAAAGTGAAATACAGTGAAAATGATAGTGCGGTTAACACTAAGAACATTAGTTTAGGTACAATAATTCTGTATGTAATTTTATCTTTAGGATTTATAACCTTTCTTGTTTTAATTCGCCTTATGATGCCTTTACCGATATATGGGATAAAGACATCATACAGTTGATCGTCTCCGAGACTAACCGTTATGCCCAGCAGACGATCGAGGCTATGCGTGCGCGAGGATCATTGAAGCCATCATCTCGCCTTCATTTGTGGACTGACACAAATGAAAACGAAATGATGATTTTTTTCGGAATCTTCATGTACATGGCTATCGACGCGCGGACGTCGGTATCTGAATATTGGACATCAGAGGAAGTTCTCCAAATGCCGGGGTTCAGACGTCTTATGTCCTATAATCGGTATGTTTTGCTGAATAAGTTTCTTCATTTTGTAGACAACAACGCTCTTGCGAGTGAATTGTCGCAAAATGAAGAAGCCCCTTCAACAAGACAGTCGGCTAAGCTGCGTAAGTTGGCACCTGTAATTGATCATCTCGGAAAAAAGTTCAATTCCTTGTATAACCTAGGAGCTGACATTAGCATCGATGAGTCTTTGAACTTATTCAAGGGCCGTTTGTCCTGGGTCCAAACAATAAGGTCAAAGGCTGCACGATTTGGAATCAAGTCATATGAACTTTGTGAGGCCCCGTCCTGGCCTCGATTCCAAAGCTTTAAGATTATATAGCTAGATTCCAAATCTACACGGGCAAGAATGACAGTCCCGACGGTAATCCATCACTTGGCGTCAATTTGGGGGGGAAAAGTACGAAAGTAGTTTCTGAACTATTGCAAGGTCTTGAACGTCGGGGGCATTGTGTGGTAATGGATAATTATTACAATTGTCCATCATTAGCACGATACCTCAAGAGTTTGGGCTTTGATTGTTTAGGGACTCTTCGTTCAAACCGTCGAAACGTCCCTAGTGACATTGCTAAGATGTCGAAGAAAGTGAGTAAGGGGACAATAATATCTCCCCATTGTGGAGATGTTTGTATAATTGCATGGAAGGACTCCAAAATAGTGAATATTATTTCCACCTATCATGACTCCGATACCTACATTGGAACTAGGGCGGGTAAAAGAGTTGTGAAACCTGTGTGTGTAAGGGACTACAACACGAACATGGGGGAGTTGATCTGAAAGATCAAAAGCACTCCATGTATCTGTTGGAGCGCAAGAGAGGTGTGAAGTGGTATACAAAAATGTTTAAAAGGTTGCTGAATGTGAGCATTCACAATGCTCTTGTTATGTATGCGGGTTCACTGGAGCGGCGCGGTAAACTGCCCATAACGCATCGTGAGTTTCGCTATGAGCTTGCTCAATCTATGATTAAACGGCACCCCCCCCTGTTTAATCGAGGTTAGCAGGCCAGTAGCTGACCTCATGAGGCTGAGGCGGAATATCGTGCACGAGCCAGAGTATTTGTCAGGTCGCCAGAATAGAAGTCGATGTGTGAATTGCTACCGAAAGAAAGAAACCAAATTTATTCACTCGAAGTGTGTCACTTGTGACGTATATCTTTGTTTTGGGGATTGCTGGAGAGTTTGGCATTCTGCAGCAGAACTCCCAGGCGAAGATGTACGTGGGCGGAAAAGGACTCGTCGAGAGTAAATATTTTTGTTGTGTGGATGTGGAGTATGACTTTTGTTTGAGTGGGATGATTACCCGGGCCCTCGCACGAGGGTTACGTTTCGACGTTTTGGGATGCCTAACCGTTTTTAGATCTCGTTTACTATCGCTGCTGCTAGCTGCTACGGTACTTTCCCAGTTATTATGTCTTGTGTGGGGGAGGCCTATGTTCAGCAGTGGACGTCCTCCGGCTGATGATGATGATGTCTTGTGACTGGGACTGTAGCACCATAATTTTGTAACATTTCATTTTGCCTTTTGACAATTCAAAAGTACCTGTAACTGGCCTACAGGTAACTAAACTGGCCTGGGAACGACACCGTGGCGTACTAACTTCCCAGCTATAACACTAGGAACTGGCAAAGGGGTGGGCGTTTTGGGGGCTGTCTCATGTAACTTCTTTTGACGGTCAAAAAGTGCTGATTTTAATAAATGGGGACTAGAATGACACAGGACATCAGTCTAGTTTTGTGCATTGTGATTTTTAATGTTTGTAAAAGATAGCACGATACAGGATGAAACCCTAGTATACTTGCTAGCTATGTTACAATTACCACTGTACAATAAAGTATACACTCTGTTTAATTTTTTGCAATATGTATTCATAAATATACGAACATGGTTTGTTTATCACGAGTGTACATTTTACTAAATATTAAATATTTTTCTTGTTTCAATGAATAACATGTGGTCTATACCAATTTTGTTTGTTTACCTTGAATAATGTAACATAATAAAGAGCGAATTAGATTACAGTTATTGTGTACAATAAAGTATTTATTCTATTATTACGCATTATACTTTTGCATTCTTACATAATAAGTAAAAGTCTGTGTGAAAATTTTGTTCTGATGGAATTGAGCAAATATATTTTTAATTTATACACTATTTTATTACATAACAATATTCCTTGAAAAGAAAATAAATGTTATTTTCATCATTTCGAAGCACTGTTTTATTTTTCATAATCTCTATTTCATTCAAAAACTCATAATACTTCCTTCTTTCATATCATTCTTTACACACTACATCCATCATTTTTGTTCGTCTTCCTTTCCCCCCTTCTCTCATCAACATTCATCCCTCATATCATGATCACAACTAGACAGACGATTTTTTTAAACTACCGTGTGTGCGTTCTACGGAAATTTTTGCAACGGTACGGAACTACCGTTTGTGCGCTCAACAGGTGTTGAACACCCACACAACCTGTTGAGCGCACAACAGCGGTAGCTTACTACCGTTCGCGTGCCAACGCGATTTCGCTCCAGATTATTGCTGTTTCTTTTTAACTCACGATATTTGGATTTTTTTTCTCTATTCCACTCGATTCTCTATAAAATTCTATGTCTATAAATACGAAACCCGCTCTACAAAATTTCATTTTCTATGACAAAAAAAAAATCAAACTCAAACTCTACAAAGAAAAAATCCTATAATTATTTAGTTTCAGTAACTAACCAGTCACCAATCCCGGTAGTCCGTAGTCACGGTTCCGGTAGTTAGTAATCTATGATCAATAATAAAATAACTAAATCACAATACATGAACTGTTCGTTTTTGAGGAGTTCCGTCTAACTCTGAAGGCTTACATCGGATCTTTACATTATGCCTGTTGAACCATCACGGGAGAACATCCTTTCGAATAAAAAATAACATCGACGGAGATATCAATGAACATACACAGTTCATCTTATTTGAAGTCTAAATAAGTATTGTTTTTAGAATATAGTAACATTACAAACAAAACAAAATCACCAAAATACTAAAAAAAAAACAAAAACGTACTTGAAAATTATAACACAATTTTGGACGTAACATTTTTGCGCTAACGCTACCACGGCTCAGTGTTTACACAATGGCGCCGGGCGATCGCCGTGCGTGTGTATCTCTGTTCAGAATTATTACCTTTTTTCTGCAAATAACATGTTTGGAAGTGAAATACTGTGTAATATGAATGCCTGAATATATGTGTTGTCGTAATATAGTGTTATTTAGGTGAATATGTGTGTGAATTCGGTGTATTGTGATCAAGTTTCAAGGTTATGTGAACGAAAAATATCAAAATGAAAACATATCACGTCGTTGTGAAGTCAGGTTAGTTTTAATTTATTAGATATATATACGAATAAACAGGTAAACTCATAACGAAGGTATAATTTATATTGTGTTAATATCTGTTTATTGACGAAATCTTCATTTTTCTGAAGGTCTACCCAAAATAATTCCGTACCAACAAAATGCCTTGACAATACAGGTATTTTCAAGCAATGTTCGAAAACCTAGGACGGGTTTAACAGGTGCTTGTATTCTATTAGAGGAAAAGATGGAAAAAGATGCTCTTTAGTTGGCCTTTCGTCACCATATCATAGAAATACTGCTAGGAGCAATCGTTAGTTCAAACACTAGGTCCATCAAGTGAATCAGAAATATTGATCTTCAAAAGATTTAGGAAATTCTATAAAATCTATAGGCAAACGGAGAGAAATTAAACCGAACCTGATTAAATCACTTTTGGAGCTTGACAAGTGAAAGACAATGAGATTGGCTTGTAACAAGCCATTAAAACTCAAACAAACACGCCGCTTGTTTGTGTCTAATAACAGATATTAAGAGAAAATGCAACAAAGATAGCGAGTATCATGAATGATCATGACTACTTCATAAAAAGAACGCATGTGGATCACACCTACTGTAAACCAGAAGTTGTGGAGAAACGCTTGCCAACTGATTAAGTTGTTGTTAATGGTAGGTTTCTTTTTTACCAGTTCCCCGATTCTATTTAATTTTATTTTACTGTGAAGAACTCAATAGCTCATTATGCAGATGGATTATAAGTAAGCGCCACGTCGAAAAACACTGCCGAAGTTGTGACATTCTTTGACGACTTTTTTGATTCCGTTAATGGAAAAGGCTACGGTAAGACATCCAAAGGGAAGCCTTTAAGACAGGCGGTTACAGAAAAGGTGCCGAACCACGAATTCTTGAGAGAAGCGATAAACTAAATCAAACATAGTAAAATTATCAACAAACACGGTAAAGCAACAACTGAACTGTGCCATCGTCAAAAAATTGGATTACAACATTGAAAAGTTTTCAGAGGGTGTGGCTATATTTAAATTGAAAGAATAATAAAATTATTCGTACGCGATATTTAAAAAACAATGGGCGTTTGGCCCATTAGCGGCCATTAATAAAACTAGTGTCATTTGAAAGGTGAATGCTTGTAGAACAAATATTGTTCAAGCAGTATGATTAAATATCATTTGAGAAAAAAGATTGACCAATCAGCGACGAGTGCGGCTCCCACACAACACCCGAGGATTTACGTCAGGTCCGCGAGCACAGTGCAGTCCATCATTGACATTTGTTTCGTTGAGTACTGTGCGATTATTTTTGTTTGACCATCTCTTTCGACTCTGGCTTGTATCTCGGACTTGTTGATATCTAACTTGGTGACTTGTGCTTGTTTCACTGGACTTTGTGAATTGTATTCCTATAACTATGGCTGATAACCGTCAAATGTGTGTTTTGTGTAATCGATCTGTGATAAACAGAAGAAGATATGAGATAACACACGCTCGGTTTGAAGACAATCTAGCTGTAGCCCAATATACAGGTGACTTTTTTACCACCGTCCAAAATTTTTCTATGCATTAGGTATCAATCACTAAACCCATTTTTGAAAAAAAATCGTTACGTCAAATTGTCATATTAAATCATTTTCTCATCCGCTCTGTGTGGTCACTAAGCTAAACGTTAATAATATACATTTGCCGACGCATGAAACCGGCAGAGCGCACCCCGCTGACCCCCCGCCCCGCCCCGCTACACCTGAGCGACACATCACAGCCCGGTGTCCAGATTCATCAACTTTTTATAGATAACATTGAGACGTGATATCTCGATATTTTTGTATTGATTGATACAAAAAGAAAAAACACGTATTCAATGATTTTCGCAAAAGATTAATATATTAAAATTTGGATGGTGACTAAAAAATCACCCTATATTATTGAAGCTGTTACTCCTGAACGTCAGGTAAGTCAAACTAAATCATTATGTCTTATTTGTCATGACAGGAACTGGTAGTTTCTCACTTCAAAAAGTATCGTTATGAAGCGTTTTTACTAGTATTATATTATATATACGTATTTAGAAAAAGAATACTATTTTCGTACCACTTGCTCAAAAAAGTGACATTCTATGCCACAAAAAGCGTACATAACAATAGTCATTATTAATCTGTTAGAAACAGCTTTCCCTAGGGAAAGAAAGTTGTACTGAATTTCATTCATCCTCTAGGGAGAGAATGTGATTTGAATTTGGAATACTTACCGATACTGAACTACATCAGTCTGTCTTTACAACATTGAGTTTGTATTTAAAGCATTATACAACTTTTTGAAAAAGGAATACGCATTTATTATGCAGTTATGATTATTCAATACAATTACGAAAACCGTCGAGGCCGTATGAGCTTGATGCCTTTGCTTTTCCAACAAAAAAATATTAGTCTAGGAATTTGCCGCGTTTTTGTTTTTTAAATACAATTTTAATTTATTTTTATGAATAAATTAATATTCTAATATAAAAACGTGGGAAAAATAAGTTACGATGTTAAATCAAAGCGACAGTGACAGTGAATTGTCCACTGAGAAAAATGTCATTTTGGCATAATCTTAAAATATCGTGACGTTGGTTTAAAATAGATGCGTTGTCCTAAAATATGTTGATAATAAGTAAATATTACGCTAGAACTGAAATGTGTTAAGATGGAATCGAATTGTTTGGGTAAATAATGCAATATTATGATACTTGTCATCGCAAATATTTGTAATTTTAAAATAACATTGTCTTCTTCAAATAATAACACAATGTAATAGAAAATGGTCCACTGTCCCATAAATTAGTATGATAATTATAAATAAGATTCTAATTAAAAAACACAATGACATGTCACCGTAATTTATGTAGATTTCATAGTTTAATATGAAGAAGTATCTCTAAAAATACGATGACCTGGGACCTAATGTACTATATTAAATTATAATGCTATAAACTTATATTTTTAAAGTAAGCATCATTTTTTAATATTACAGTCATATTATTTTATGTGAATCCTATGATAATACGATTAAATAATCTCATATTTTTAGAGTAAGCATCAAAGTTCAATAATATAGTCATATTATTTTAAGTGTATCCTACTAAATTATTATTACAGAAACCCATTTATGAGTAGCATCAAATTTTGAATGATGTCCTACAAATTTATGGTGACGGAATTTTATAATGAGCAACCCTCTTTCACTTCATTCCGCCGCCGCGCCATTTTTATTTTACCGCTACAGCCAGCCGGTCACGACTCACGACTCGTTTAATTGTTATAGCAATAACAATTCTATCAGTGCCAGTGAACGTGTGTGATCAGTGCAAAAATGGATACGGCTACGCGTGATCTTTTGAAGAAGTGGAATTTGGAACGCTACATCGATCGTTTTGAAAGTAAGTTGACAAACCTAGTAAGTTGCTAGCATGAGCTCACACATTACATTTTATAAAGTCGATGCGACGTAGTGCATTTCACAGCTGCAATCAGGGCGCTGTTAAATTTACCTTTTTTTCAGCTGAAAGAATTGATATCGCAACAATGCAGATGCTTAGTAAACAAGATATACATAGTATGTTCCCTCAATTAGGGGACAGACTCCGGTTCGAAGCAGCTCTGGCCATGTTAAAAAGCGACCAACCAAAAGATATGGTTTGTTTTCTTGTTAAATTTTATTTTAAAAAAGTAAATTTTGTTTTAAACTTTTTGCTTACACAATATGCCCTGCGTCGCTTAAATGCACATTCTCCTACTTGCATGTAGGTAGGTACCTACTTATTAACTTTTATTTAAAGTCTGTAAGTTAAATTAAGATACCTAACAATTTAACCGTTGCAGTATTTATTTAAAAAGTGGAATAAAATCCTAACTTTTCATCAGTCTTGTTAGTTTACCAACTAAGTGCATTATTATTACCTTTTTAAATTTCTTGTTAAATTTTAGGATAACTCCTACAATTCATCACTCTTTGAAGAGGTCCTAAGGAATGACTTGTTAACTAGTCTACCTTGTAACTTAGAGCCTCTGCCACCGTGTGAAGGACTGCAAAGCTCAATCCTCAACCAAGACTGCGAAGCAGGACTTAACCAGGAAAATTTGGTAAGTTATGCAAAATTGTAGAAAAGTACTCGTACTTACTGTTATTTGGTTCAAGAGCAATATGTATTAATTTGTACTTACATCCATACTAATATTATAAATGCGAAAGTAAGTCTGTCTGTCTATCTGTCGGCTGGGGCAGGACCTTTTCACATTTTCATACCTAAGACACTGAACCGATGCAAAATTTGGTACTTATAGACATTCTTTGAGACCAGGATCAGTCCTGATCTTGATCGATTAGTTTTTATCAGGGCCGGATCAAGGGACGAGGGCAGGACCTTTCACACCTGCAATGCTGAACCGATTACTAGTAAAAAAATATAACACTTCCCTTAGTTAACCCCGGCTAGGGCTAGCTATAGCCTGTTAGTTAACGGTCGCACTCAGACACATTTAGTGATTATTTCAACGATTATTGAGGTTAACTGACCGTACATACTCATATTATCACACCTTTTTTTACATGTACTATTATAACATTGTCTCAAATTAAATATTATTTTAGGATGGTGACATATTGGTGATACCACTGGACTCGTCGTCGTCAGTGGGTGAAGCAGTTACACAAGAGTCCACCGGGAGCAATTTAGTAAGTTATTACCTATTACTCTATACTTTTGATAAGGAATTTAAATTGACATTCAATATTTTTAACCCCACAAACAGATAAGTTTAACGTCTGTACCTGTCCTGTCCTGTATGTGTGTACGGACGGCCGTTGAGGAGCTATACTGTCACAAAGATTAGTAATATATTTGGAGTTGGTGACAGCTATAACTAACGACTAAATTCATGATGCCTAGACTGGCACCGACTCCAACTAATCATTATACTGAATAGAAGGTAGGTATTGAACCTGTATTTTCAACATTTTTTTCACATTTTTGCAAGCTTTTTTTTTTTTTTACCTTGCATATTTAGTTTGTAATGCCATACTTATACTATTTGTGTTTCAGGCGAATGTCATACTGAATTCATCAGTCGAGGGAAAACAAATAATAGCAATTGGGCAGAAAACGGCCTTACCCTCAAACGTGCGTGGGCGTTTATGCAAGCTGCTTATGGAGAAGCTCATTACGGCCGAAAACCCGGTACTTCTGACAGATTCGCAGCTGCTTGCTCTATCCTACGACATTGGCAGATTATTTAAAGAGGAGTCACCACCCCTATACTACGCGCCGTACCTGTCGGCTGATGCTTACCAGGCTAAGCGCAATATCTCTGGCTGGTTAGTCACCGCCAGAAGGGCTCGACGGCAGCATTTAGTTTCGTTGGGCCTTATTGAAAAGCCCAAGTCACGTTCTCGCTCCAAGTCCAGTCCTAGGCTAGACAGCCCTTCACTCGCTGGAATCGACCTAGTCCGGACTTAAAGAAGGTAACTCCTTTTCAAGAAATTTTATGTTTTCAGATTGAATTAAAGTATCAAGAACAAAATTATTGAGAAAAATATCTGAATTAGTATAAATTTTCGTTACAAATGACAAATATCTGAATCTAAGAACCGCTATTGTTATTGTATTAATTAATAATCGTTTTAATTTTTGTGTGCAGGTGAAGTGGAGGACGTAGCGTCAGCATTAGAGCAGCTGTCAAGTCCTTCAGCTGGTCCGTGGCAGGAGGTCAGTGCCCTCTGGCGGGAGACGGTGCGAGCTCGCCTCCGGTACTTGTACTACGAGGAAGGGACATTACAGGAGTACTTCAATAAGTATCCTATCCTGAAGTTTTAATTAGGTACTTATTATTATTAGAATTATTAATTATGTACTTATACCGTACGCGGCGTTGCTAGTTTGAGGCACTGCAGAGTCCAAAGGGCAGTTAATTTTTTATAGCAGGGTGCGCTCAACTAGTATTCTACCCTTAGTTACGGTATTTATCGGATATTCCTTTAGGATATCCTATAAAGACGGCCCGATAACGGTGTCCGCATAAAGTAATGGTATGAGCCAGCACCAATAGCTGGTTTATGGTGAACGCATACTTATCAGAGCCGAAGGAGGCGAAGGAATCAAATTTTAGAATTACTTGAATGAAATCCAATGTAACTTCGCACACTTATCCGCACCGAATCGGACGACCTTATTCGTCCGATTCGGTAAGTGTGCGAGGTTTCATAGGATTTATATTTTTTTTTTGAACAAGTAATTCTAAAATTCGATTCTTTCGCCTCCTTCGGCTCTGAAAAGTATGCGTTCACCTTTAGTATAATATATAGATTTTTAAAGTAAAGTATTTGTATGAGGGATAGATAAGTCTCATCGGAGTGTTTATAGTAGCACTATACTTGAAAATAGATATTTTTACTATAATAATATAACCAATTTATTGTATGCAGCTTTAAGGTGAAAGCGTCAGGGTAGCCCGCGAAATTCAAATTTTCTTACGTTTTTTGCAATTTGCAGGCCAGTGCTAGGTTGTATGTTGATTGAAATGTTGGACGCGGGTGTAAGACGTATGTAGTTACAGAATTATAATCATCAAAATCATCAATACAACCCTCAAAGTTCATATAATTCGAGGAATGACTTTGACCTCGAAAAAGTAAAAGCACTGGCCTGCAAATTACAAAAAACGAAAACAAAATGGCTACCCTGAAGCAATCACCTTAAGTGCAAAAATGTTTTAGTTATAGGTACATTAATGTAAAGTTAGTTATTTTTTGTAAATTAACCTTTAAAACAACCTTTATTTTAATTTATAAAATCCAGAATTATTGAACAAAATTTATATAATGATTTTATTTAATGATTCTTTATAATGACCCACAAATAGATACTGTAAACATTAAGGCGAGGCACTCCATGTGTATCTTCCGCACAGTAGCGCCACTATAAATTTAACATTTTTCATCTTGTTCAGTTAAAATCAAAACTTGGAACGAATGTGACTAGTAAAAAGTTTATAATATTTTCTCGATAAGTAGCACCTGCACCGACTCAGAAAATATTAGAAATAACTTACTCGTCAAATTCGTTCCTAGTTTTGTTTAAAAATTAACTGATTTACACTTAAAAAATTAGTCGATTAGTGGCGCCGCTGTGCGGACTCACCCATGAATACTGAAACGTCACTCAAAATTAAAGGGCTGCTTAACATTTGAGCAGCTCCTAAACTTTAGATTTCGTATTTTCAAACGTCACTTTTGAGTATCTGTTAAAAAAAAATCATCAATACAACTCTCCAAGTTCATAATGGTGTAGAAATGACTTTTTCTGTTTTTTTTTTTGTTCCTGCACCATTATGAACTCGGAGGGTTGTATTGATGATTTTGATGGTTATAATTCTGTAACTACATACGTCTTACAGCCGCGAATCAAATTTTCATCAACATACACCCTAGCACTGGCCTGCAAATTGCAAAAAAACGTAAACAAATTTGAATTTCGCGGGCTGATTGGAGCAATCACCTAAGGACGTAGGATAAGTCACACTAGCGCCGCTATTGTATGATTAAATTCACCGGTTGCAGTTGCAGTCGGCCGGCGCTTCGGAATGAATTTCTTAGTCTTCTTTTATACTGAATAAATGTTTAGAGTTTATAATATTCATTCATACTATGGAAATAAAAATACCATTGATTCAAATTTCTGTTTAATTTATACATACATCCCTTCTTACCTTCTTACCATTCTTGCCAAGGTACTTTTTCCTATTTTTTTACTTGCTCCCCATTTTTTTAAGGTTCAATTATATGGTTCTTCAGTTTTTTTTTTATATTGAGCGCACACCTAATAATATTTAAAAGGAAAGAACCAATATTGGATACTTAAAAATAAGGATATCATGTAAGTCCAGTGGCGCCCTCAATTATAGGAGGATTGTGATTTCTAATAATCCAAACAATTTCTGTGTAATCCACCAGTGATTAGTTGTAGTCCTACTGATGGAGAATGAGTAGAACTACAACTAATCACTATGGTGTATTATAGAGATATTAATTGGTTTATTAAAAAACACAATCCTCCTATTGAGGGCGACCTCCGTAAGATAATAGGCTATAACCAGAGATATGAGGAAATAGTAGGAAAAGTAAGAGGAACTAACCTAAAATACGAGGAGGTTACCGAAAAATAGTAGGAAAAATAATAGAACATAACTGCATATATCATTAAGGCATAGAAATATTGTATGACATAACTGAATATGTGAGGAAGTCACCGAAAAATAGTAGGAAAAATAATAGGATATAACTGGATATATGAGGAAGGCATCGAAAAATAGTAGGAAAAATAGTAGGACGTAACTGGATATGTGAGGAAATCATCGTAAAATAGTAGGAAAAATAGTAGGACGTAACTGGATATGTGAGGAAATCATCGTAAAATAGTAGGAAAAATAGTAGGACGTAACTGGATATGTGAGGAAATCATCGTAAAATAGTAGGAAAAATAGTAGGGCGTAACTGGATATATGATAACGTCACTGAAAAATTGTGGGAAATATTATTATATAATGTATGCTCGTCCTACTAAATCCATGGTGACACATCATCTTAAATACTGTTATCATCAACATCAGTATTATCATCGTTCTTTTTGGTGAATCACTATGCTCCGTCCTTGGAGTGAATTCATCATACTTTAAGCTGAATTCACCTCTTTTATGATTGCCAGTTTTCTCAGTGTCTGATTCCATCAGTGCAAATGCTGCCGCAATTATAAATAATTTGCTTCCAACAAAATCCAAGGAAAATTATTTAAAAACTTATGAAGAATTTTCAACGTGGAGAAGTGCGAAAGTCCTATCAATTTCAGAATCAGTACTTCTTGTCTATTTTGATTATTTATCCAAGACAAAGAATCCGAATACACTTTGGTGCATATACTCAAAACTGAAAGCTACAATAAGCATCAAACACAGCATTGAAATAATCAGATTTACGAAATTGCTGGCTTTTTTAAAAAGAAAATCAGAAGGGCATTGCGCAAAGAAGTCTAAAATTTTTACGACTCAAAATGTGGAAAAATTTCTTAATGAAGCTCCTGACGAAGTTTATCTGGCCACAAAAGTAAGTGTACATGATATAACTTTGAATATTTCGTATCTTAGTAATGGTAATTATTCTATATATTTACCTGTTTTTTATCTTTGTTATAGGTGGCCTTAATTTTTGGACTCAATGGTGCCTGCCGCGGATGTGAACTTGTAAACTTAAAGGTGGAGGACGTTGAAAATCATTCCAATGAGTTGCTGCTGATTAATGTAAAGGAAACTAAGACAAAGAAAAATCGCTCATTCATTGTACAAGGAGAATATACTAAAATCATTCACAAATACCAAGCATTACGTCCCACCAACATGGAAAACAGTAGATTTTTTATAAACTATCGGAATGGGAAATGTACTCGACAAGCCATCGGCAAAAATAAAATTAGCAACATGCCAAAGGATATTGCAAAATATCTACAACTTAAAGATGTTGAACTCTACACCGGTCACTGCTTTAGAAGAACTTCGGCGACTTTCTTGGCGGATTCAGGGGCGGATATTACGTCAATAAAAAGACACGGTGGTTGGAGCTCTGATGGAGTAGCTGAGGGGTATATTGAAAGTTCAATGGCGAATAAAACTATGTTAAGCAGTCAAATTAACAAAAACATAAAATTTAATCCATCAGAGCCACAACCATCAACTTCTGGCATCTTATCTTCGTCCGTAACTGACATTGCACCACCACCACTATCTCCGACGTTTACTAGCTGCAATGAAACGCAAGTTCCTCAGACGCAACTTGAACAGAGAAATACTCAAATTAACTCATCAACAATAAATGTACCCAACAAAAATATTACTCTTTCAATAAATAATTGGACCAATGTTTCAAATGTTAACTTTTACTTTTAATTTTCATTATTTTTATTAAATGCTTATCTTATATAATTTTTGTGTTATTTTTTTCGCAAATGGTACGAAAAGTAGAGTATTTTCCTCGGTGATAAAGCTGTCTTAGTCTTGGGTGAACTTAAATCCCTCGCTACACTCAGGACTCGTGACTCGCTACGCTCGGGAGTAAACCTCGAGTCCTTCGTGACGCTCGCGATTTAAATCGTCACCCGCGACAGAAGACACTGCTTTATCCCCTTGGTTAATAATCTACTATTATCTTTTATCGTTTTTTTTTTATTTAGAAGTGTAACTATTTCGTATCGACAGTTTTGTGAAACCATTTAAGCTATGCAGTTTAACTAATTGTAATATTCTCATCTTCAGCTAGAATACAACGGCCAGGAGTATATTTGTCGACCATGCTGGCAACGGGCAGAAAGAGCTGCGCAACCTAATCAAAATACGCAACTACGTGAATGTGCATTACAAATCGAAGAATATTCAAGACCCCCTAATACGGCGACGCGTTATATGTTTGAAAACTGCAGACGAACGTTACTCCGAAGAATTTCGGATAATCCGAAAGTAACATTTTTAATTCATTTTAACTTTTATATTTCCAATAGCGCAAGAGTTTGCGTTCAACCTTTGGAATCCAACAATTGGGATCAAATAATTGACAACCCTAACTTGCTCCACGATTTCAATGCCACACATTTTTTGCATATCATGAGCCACATGAAAATAGCAGTGCTTCGAGTATCTATATTGGATTTTGATCATATAGATGACATGGACATAAATATACATTCGATTGTGTCAGTCGAGAACAATTTATGAATATTTTAGAACAAACCCCGTCATTGTCAAACGTATCAACTCGGCCGAACACAACATTAGCCTGTTACCTAATGAAGCTGCGAAATGGTGAAGCTAACGAAAGGCTGGCATCACTTTTCAACATAAGCCGGTAAACCCTTGAAAGACACCTTAAGTTAGCCAGGGATTCCCTTTTTTTGGACTTCGTTCCTCGACATCTGGGTTACGACCATATTGACCGAAGGGACATAGCTAATCGAAATCTTCAAGTGCCAAATGCTGTTTTTGGAAATCCAAATGAGATAGAAAGGCAATTGTGATAGCAGACGCCACTTATATATACATTCAAAAGTCCACAAACCATTTATTCCAAAGGCGATCATATGGTCTACACAAATTCACGAATTTATTGAAATCATTTTAATATATGCTGCGACGGTCATATAATAGATGCATTTGGGCCATATGCAGCTACAGAGTCGGATGCACAAATCCTAAAAAATATGATCGAAGACGAAGATGGCAGTATTCATTGGTTTTTTAGACAAGGGGATGTGTTCATCTTAGACCGTGGATTTCGCGACGTATTCGACGATTTACATGTGGATATGAAGCGCACTTGCCAAAAACAAAACATCGCAACGAAGATCAATTATTATTAACGACAGAGCAAGCTAATAAGTCTAGGTTGGTTACCATATGCCGCTGGGTTATCGAAGTTATAAACGGTTGTTTTAAACGCGACTTCAAGGACAAAATGCGCCTCCTCGATGGCCTTTTTGGCGGGAGGGACTGTCAGACTTCTACTGACTAAGGGCGCGTACACATAGAACATCCGTTTTACAGGTCCGTTTAAACGTATATGTTATTAGCGTATGTAGTTGTATGAGCGAGTTCATACAGAATACAGTATTCCGGATCCAGTAAAAAATACTGATCCGACAAAATAAGCAGCAATCCGTTTTACAGGTCCGTTTAAACGTATATGTTATTAGCGTATGTAGTTGTATGAGCCAGTTCACACAGTATTCCGGATCCAGTAATACTATACTAATCCGTTTTATCGGATTGAAACCGCACGAGGCTTTGCACGGGGGTGCGCGGGGTGCGATGTGCTACACACAGCCGCCATTTGCCGGTTTCATTCCTAGAGTAGTGCACGTGTCCAGTGCTATCATAATCATGGCAAGCAAGGCGTTTGAAAAATATGTTGAGCAAGAAGTTTTGATAAATTGTGTTGAAAGTAGACCAGTTCTTTGGGACAAAACACTGGAGATTTATAAAGATAAAATTGCAAAAACCGCAGCTTGGCGCGAAATATGCGGTATTCTAAAGGAGGATTTTGAAGCTATGGAACAAAAAGAAAGACAAGAATTTGGTAAGTATTTATTTTATATTGTAATGGAGACATTGTTTTTTATTTTAAATAGCTTCATTCTGCCAAGAAACTGACCCAGATTCGGACACGAAATAGTTTTCGAATTCCGTTCGAACTGAATTTGCAGTTCGACCACCTCGTAGCGTTTCATCATCAGGTAGGCTATTGAAATGAAATGCTTCAGATTCGGATGTGTTGCCATCCTTTAAGCCCTCTTTTTCCCTTACAAAGTTGTGTAGAACGGTACATGCCTTAACTATCCATATAGCTGTTGTTTTGTTGACGTCTAGAGGCCGGTGGAATACTCTCCACTTATTAGCAAGAATACCAAATGCACATTCAACGTATCGTCTAGCTCTGGTCAAACGATAGTTATATATTCGCTTATTTACGTCTAAATGCGTCCCGTTAAATGGCCTCATTAAATTTTCGTGTAAACCGAAACCTTCATCGCCGATTATGACGTAGGGAACTCTCGTTTCTGAGCCTGTTATTAATGGGCAAGGTTCTGGTATTTGTAAACTGCCATCTAGCATCATTTTCCAAAATGTCGACTCCTTGAATATTGATGAATCGCATTCTTTTCCATACGACCCAATACTAACATATAGAAAACGATAGTCAGAGTCTACGATCGCTAATAATATGATGGAAAAAAAGTCTTTGTAATTTAGGTACATTGAGCCACTTTTTGCTGGTTTTCGAAGTCTGATGTGTTTACCGTCCACTGCTCCTAAACAGTGGGGAAAATTTGCTTTTGTGTCGAATCCATTTGATATATGCTCCCATTCACTCACTGTTGTAGGAAGTCGCATAAACTCGTCATTCAAGTTGTTCCATATGCATCGTGTAACTTCCTTAATAATGTTGCTTATAGTTGACACACCGACACGAAAGACGTAATAAAGTTCTTGAAATGTACACCCAGACGCTGCATACCTAAAAAAAATAAATTAATCAATTACTATATTATTACACATATATTGACTTCCCATACAAAGTAACGTTAGTGACTGTAAGGGTTTAGTTTTAGTTAATTTTGTCTATTACTGATTATGTATAATGTCTATGTTTCGTAGAGGTACTTCTCTATGGTCAGACTATTAAAGATGGCTTGATGAATAAGTCTTGTTTTATTATAAAACTATAAAATATTATAGTGACCAACAAATTTTGTATGGAAAGTCGAAATTTTTATGAGAGTTTTTAGCAAAGTCGTAAATCAAAACTCATACTTATATATATCTATACATACACACATCAAAAGTGTCTAGGGATCAAGCATTTTTATGCGGATTTCTTGAGATTGAGATGTGGCTTTGTAATAAATTTATGATTTTATAAATTTATATGGATCCTTTTTGGTGCATTTCATAATTTGAATCAGGAACTGTAAATCAAATTCGAGTAAAAGATGAAAATCAGCTGTCAATATTTTCCCTATAAAAACATACAACGCATTGAAGACATTATTAGTGCTACTGTTTCCCTACTACTGATTAAAACCAACGTTATTATGGAGCGGCGACGTCATTTAAGCAGGGAAGAAATGCTCAGAGCCGTGGGAGTGATAGAAGCTGGTTCCCGGCAACGTACTGTGGCTTTAGCTCTGAATACAAGTCAGAGTGTTATCAGTCGACTTTGGACACGTTACCGAAGCACTGGTACCGTGGCTGAGCGCCATGGAGGACGGTATCGCTGCACCACACGGAGACAAGACCGATACATTCAAATCTTAACTCGAAGAGCTCCAACAATAACCGCCATGATGTTAGCCGTGAGGCTTCATCACTCTTCAGGGAACTTAATTAGTGACCAAACAGTCAGAAACCGCTTGCATGAAGTGAACCTTCATTCCCGAAGACCGCTACGGGTACCACCTATAGCAATGCACAATCGTAGGATTCGATATCAATGGGCTCTTGAACACAGAAATTGGGCAGAAGAACAATGGCGTTTCGTGTGCTTTTCTGATGAGTCTCGTTTTGGTATGAGACCGGATACAAGACGTATACGACACTGGAGAACCCCTGGACGCCAACAGCGGTTAAAATCCTGCCAGGAAGTCCATCCTTATAGTGGTGGAACCATCATGGTATGGGCGGGTATTTGGATCGGCGGAAGAACTGAGTTGATTTGGATCAGAGGCAACCTCAACGCTCAAATTTATGCTGAGACGATTGTATCAGACGTCATCGTTCCTCTACAAGTGCAAATCGGTCCCTTATTTCAGTTAATGCATGATAATGCACGACCGCACACCGCAAGAGTTGTAAGACAGACTCTCGCCGCAGCTAACATCAATGTCCTGGCCTGGCCTGCTCAGTCGCCAGACTTGAACCCGATTGAGCATGCATGGGATATGCTACAGAGAAGAGCTCTGCCGAATATGGAGGGTATCCAGTCGCAAGAAGACCTTTTTTTGTTGTTGCAACGAACATGGGCGGCCATTCCACAGCGTGATTTGGATGAACTCATTTTGAGTATGCCAAACCGATGTTCTTGTGTTGTTAGTGTTCGCGGTAGAAACACGGATTATTAATTGTTTAAGTTACCCAATAAAATTTTAAAGAAAACTGTTATTTCAGTCTTTTTTTCGAACTTTAATGTTAGTGGTTCAAATGTCAAAAATCCCTTTATTAGGAAAATGGCAAATTTCTTTATGAATGCAAAGGTGACTTGGTTTATCGTTACTGTGACAAACGATAACACTTTATTTGATGAATCCTTAAAGAACATTTTAATTAATATCAATCAGGAGAAAAGTTATTGCAAAAATTATATGTTGATCCCTAGACACTTTTGATGTGTGTATAATAAAATAGTAGGAAAGTCAAAACTGTACATTGAATATTTTTTGAAAAGAATACTTGGGGTGTGATCTACAATCGATACCGAAGCCAAAAATATAGTTTTTAGAATTTTTGTCTGTTTGTCTGTTTGTCTGTATGTATGTCCGGGATAAACTCAAAAAGTACTGGACGGATTTGAATGATTTTTTTTTTGTTGTATAGGTATTAAGTCTGGCCAACACATAGGCTATAATTTATCTTGGAAACTTGAACACCTGGTGCAGAACCGCAACGTACCAGCTAAACTATAAGAGATACAAAAATGGTGCAATAGCAAAAATTGTTCCGCGTGATGAGCATTTTCTGCTTAGGGAATAAATTTGAAGATCTGGAACACCTGATGTGGAACTCCAAGAGCCCAGCTACACTATAACATATACAGGAATGACGTCTTAGCAAAGTTGTTCACCCTGATGAGCACTCTCTGTTGACGTATAAAAATTGAAGAACTGGAACACCTGATGTGGAACACCAAGAGCCCAGCTACACTATTACATATACAGGAATGACGTCTTTGCAAAGTTGTTCAGCCTGACGATCACTCTCTGTTGACATATAAAAACTGAAGATCTGGAACACCTGATGTGGAACACCAAAAGCCCAGCTACACTATAACATATAAAGGAATGACGTTTTAGCAAAGTTGTTCAGCCTGATGAGCAGTCTCTGTTGACGTATAAAAATTGAAAATCTTGAACACCTGATGTGGAACACTAAGAGCCCAGCTACACTATAACATATATAGGAATGACGTCTTAGCAAGAGTTGCTCAGCCTGATGAGCACTCTCTGTTGACGTATAAAAATTGAAGATCTGGAACAGCTGTTGTGGAACTCCAAGAGCCCAGCTACAAAGGAATGACGTCTTAGGAAAGTTGTTCAGCCTGATGAGCAGTCTCTGTTGTACGTCACTAACAAAGTAAGATGCGTATTTTTTTTTTGTTTTTATTGTTTAAAATCCCATTTGACTAAGACAACACTGCAACACTCAACGTGTTCGTAGTCATGAAACTGCGACAAAGCAAAGGTGTTTCAGGATTGTAATGTAGTCGTCTTCCCCTGGAGGCGACGGCCCTCCACCGCGTCTATCGAGGCGCATCGCCAGGAGAATGATCATCTCATCCGCACGCAAAATACGCCCATATGACGTGGAGTTGCGGATACCAGCCCGCTATACAATACAATACAATCGCCAGGATGAATCCCAGGAAAGAGCTCAGGCGCGATCACAGGGCAATATGGAGAGAGCGACTGTCGCAACCGAGTTCCGCGCACGCCCCAACTAGGGTTGCCTACATTTTTTTGTGAGAATATAGTATAATTTTTTTTTAAAAGCCATAAAAAAATGTAGTACGCTTCAAAAAAATATAGTATTTTAGTAGGGAAGAATAAAAAATAGACTAAAGTTGTATTTTTACTTATTTATTTTTTTAAAACTATGTTTTTTTGCACTTCTTCCAGATTTTTTAAAAACGTGTTCGTAAATTGCAGGAAGTTTTTTTTTATTTTACTAATTTTAGTAATGAAATAGAAACGCAAAATATAAACATTTAGCTATTGTACGGAAATATAGTATTTTCGCGTACTATATATTTCTTCAAAAGTATATAGTACGGAGACCCTAAATATAGTACAATGGGTACTACATATTATAGTACGGTTGGCAACCCTAACCCCAACCGCGGTGGTAAGACCCGTCTTTAAGGAGTGGCTGGATAGGCGTCACGGCGTCCCGCCTGACCTACCACATGACGTAGGTCCTCAACGAACACGAAAGTTTCGGGAGGTAGCAGTGTCGGATAGGGAAGGAAGAATCGCCTGGGTGTCACCACTGCGTGGATCGCCTGGAGGACACGGTGGAGCATACGGTGCAGGACTACCCACTTGGGCAGAGAACCGCCGTGTCCTCACTACGACGATAATCGGTGACGTCTTGTGCTTAGTATTGGTCGAGACCTGATGCTGCGGGGCGAGACAGAATGGGAAGCAGTCGCCTCCTTCTGCGAAGCAGTCATGCTAGCGAAGGAGGAGGCGGGACGCATGAGGGAGAGGACAATGTCCACCTCCAGCCCAGCCGCAGCGGTAGACGCCGATGGCGACAGACGTCGCTACACGATCTCCAGCCACTGTAGGCGCGGCCATGCGGGCGGCGAGTAAGAGTGCACGTTGTGTTCCATGTGATGTATTACCATGCTAAAAAAAATGTAATCGTCTGAATGTACCATGTCGAACAAAAAAGCCAACAAAAAAGGCCGTGGACAGAACACTTTGAGACATTCGCCATGATGATAGACCCATTGACAATATCACGGTAGGTACTGTTCTCCGGAAAATTCCGGCAGACACTGCCCGTTGTAAGAAGAATTGATAAGTTACGTATTTGGTGTCCCGTCAAGTATAACACACTTCAGGAAAATTCTTGGCTATTTGATCGTGCGTTAATAAAAAAAATACCGAACCGCTGCAATAAATGAAAACATATTAGCCGAAATTGTTGGGAATGATGTGGTTCACACGTCATACAATAACGTCGTCAATCAGGATGATGCCAGCAACTACCCACTCGAGATTTTAAATTCATTAACTGCCTGTGGTCCTCGAGCTCATAAAATAACCTAAAACTAATAATAATGCTTCTAAGAAATCTATCTCCACCAAAATTGTGCAATGGAACGCGACTAATAGTTACTGCATTACACAGAAATTTAAGCGAAGCTGAAATTCTCACCGGATGTGGCTCAGGGGAAACTGCATTGATACCGTGAATACCACTCATCTCCAACAATTTCCTTTTCCAGTTCAAACTCACACAATTCCCGGTAGCCGCTTACTTCGCGATGACCATAAATAAGTCCCAAGGACAGACCCTGAAGTAAGCTGATGTCGACCTAAGGTCCAACTGTTTTTCCCACGGCCAACTATATATAACACATGCTCGCCTGTCAGTAATGCTGACCAGCTTTTTATTTTAGCACCAGAGGGAAAAACTACCAAATGTCGTATATAAAGTGTTGTGTCTGGAAGTTTTCATTTCATTTGCTTTAAAGTTTGTTATAGATTCTATAACAAACTGTAAAGTGGGACATCAGGTACCCTCACTTTCTCAACGAATTAAAAAAGAGAATATTGCTATAGGTGCCATAAAACCAAATACAATGCGGACGAAGTCTCGGGCAACAGCTAGTAGTACATAAATAAAATAAAATTAAACTGAACTGAACTAAATTATAAAATTACCTAATTAAAATAAATTGATTTAAACATTAGTAATACTTTTTTGCTTCCCATTATTTACTGACCGATTAGTTCTTGCACTGTCAATTTGACTTATCCACTGACCAATATGGTAATTAATTACTGACAAGTCTATTCTACCTTCTTATTCGCCTTTCACTTACTAAGCTATTGACAACCATCTTATATTATTATTTACTTGCTTCAGGAAAATATGTTATAAAAAAATGGAATTCGACTAGAGATGCCTGGATACGAACATTGAGTGAGAAAAAGAAATTGAAGAAATCTGGAGCTGCTGCCTCAAATACCAAGCCTTACAAATATCACAATCAAATGTTATTTTTGAAAAAAGTTGTCACCCCAGGTGATACACACGAGAACGTCCCTGCTAATGACAACATCACGGAAACAGTAGAAAGTAATAAAGACAACGAAGATGAACCTGATCAGATTACGGAACAAAGTGGTAGTGACAGACAAAAGGAAAGACAAAATTTAGCCCCGCCGCAACGCAAGGCAATCAAAAGAAATGTGAATGAAGTAGACGCCAAAATGATTGAATACATGAATGATCAGTTAAAAAAAAGTAAAAATGAGTTTGAAGATCCCAATTTATCGTTCTTTAAAGGTATTTTGCCGCAACTGGCTTCACTTAATGGCGATCAAATTTTAGAATTTCAGTCTGGAGTGATAAACCTTTTACAAAATATTAAAAGTAGAAGATATGGTCAGTCAAACTACGAGTGGCCTCCATATTCACAAAGTTCTAGCACTCCTCACTACCACACCCAAGGTTATTTTAGTAGGCCACATCATCTTGACTCTACACCAACGGTCAGCAACAGGCGGACCGCGGTCCGTTTGCGGACCGCGAAAGGTTGAACCTCGGACCGCCAAATATAGTAGGTAATGTATTGTATGTCAAGTATAAATAAATACGTAATATTTTATAATATTTAAATGCGCTCAACACAGAGTTACAAGGAAATGGAAAATTAATATGTGATCTGATACAAAGCGTGTCTGCTTTTCGTCGTAAGCTGGATATCTTTGAAAAAGATATTGCAAGACAAGAATTTGTTCATTTTTCGACAATTTTGGAATAAAAAAGGAGAACTCTGAAGAAGACATTGCAGTCTTTACAACATTTTTGGCCGATCTTAGGAACGAATTTGCCACAAGATTCCAAGACTTTGCAGAGATGGGCAAGCTGTCATCCTTTGAAGTTGATGTAGCAGCAGAATGGACAGATGTGGCTGCCAAGTTGTTTAATCTGTCAAAGCCATCACTTCAAATGGAAATAATCGATATGCAAGAAGATGTGTCTTTGCAAATATATAAAACTGTGTCAACTGAAGAATTTTGGGTCAAACATGTCCCAGTAAAATATGAAAATTGCAAAAAACTTGCTATCAATTTGGCCACTATGTTTGGTTCGACATACGTAGGTATGCGAAACATCTTTTTCAAAGATGAATTTTTTGAAAAACAAATCTCGTTCAAGAATAACGGACGCTCACTTAGAAGACACTCTTCGAATTTGCTGTTCTTCTCGAGAACCAAACTATAAAAACCTAGCTCAAGACCGTCGATGCAATTTTTCACATTAATTCCACAATTTTATAATTCAGAATTTTAATCCTACAATAAATAGCTGCCTAACACTTAATTATTATCACTTGTTTTTTTTCTGGACCTTGTAAAAATTTTCAAGGTTTATCCGGACCCTACCTAAAACTACTTGCCGACCCCTGGCTCTAGCTACACCATCAGTAGAAGGTTCGCCATCAGTAGAATCTACATTCAGCCAGGAGTCAGACTTGCCAGATTTGTCTATGTTTTGAAATAAATCTTCATTTTTGTAAACCTTTTTGTCATTTTAAATTTTAATTGATAATAACAAAAATTAAAGTTCTTACCTTAAAAATATCGCTAGTTTTACTTCAGGGCACAAGCTTTTCCTCCAGTTTGTGTCTTTCTTTTTTAAATCCTTTTCTAATCGTTTAAGAAGGTCATCAAAAGTAGACGTCGTCATTCGGAAATAAGTAAAAAATTTAGATTCGTCTTCTTTCAGCTGACGCACAACAGCACCACGACAAAATCTTTGCCTTAATAGTGGATGTATCCAATAACGCCGGGGCTTCCTCCGCCGCAGACGATGATAGTACCAATACAACACGACAACGTCCATTCTCGTAGAAAGTAGGCGATACACTGAAGAACGAAAGTCCAGTAGCGTCGGATCTGTTAAAATCGGTCCTGTAAATGCTGTGTGAATATTACCTCCAGTAGCGTCGGATCTGTTAAAATCGGTCCTGTAAATGCTGTGTGAATATTACCTCCAGTAGCGACGGATCAGTTAAAAAGGATCCTGTAAAACGGATGTTCTATGTGTACGCGCCGTAAAATCCACGGTGTCCTTCAATAGCCTGTTACGTTCCGGGGTCACGGTAAGGAAATAATCCCGCGACTCCTCGATGGCCTAATTGAAATAAGTAACTTGACTTTAAAAAACTGGTTTAACTGTTCATTTATTTAGACATAATTCAATATTTTTCTCAGATACGACATCTACCGCCCCTCCTGCTCTGTCACCTCTTCCTCCAGTGGTAACGCCGCCGCCCGGGCCCTCCTAGGCGCCGATGCCGACGAGGACAGCGACGTCCGACGTCGCCTATAGCGACCACATCACGGAGAGCTCAGCAACGACGGCGGAATCCGGCAAGTGCTTCTCCCGCTGCATCTTCACCTACCTTATCTACGCCACGACGCTGCAGGCTACGTCGAGCGCGCACACGGCTTATACAAACGCCCTTCGAACGAGCAACCAGTGAGTTCGTGGCTGTTGAGATACGCCGGTTGCGATTAGAGGAAAACGGAGACAAAATGCTAAACGAGAGGGAGGTAGACAGGCTTCGATTGGAATCAAGAAGGCTTGATTTGCAAGAGAGCCGAGAGGCAAGACCAAACTCTTAATCATTTGGCTCGTGCTGTAGACAGTTTGGTACATACATTACCACAGCTGACACTTTCATCACTACCCTCAACAGATATTATCCCATAAAATGTTAAATGTGGTGATGGATTGTTTCAGCTTGTGGCTATGAATGTTTTAAATTGTCGAAATGACACGGGAGAAACCGCGGCCGGAGTTATGAATATGGTAACATTGTCTTATCCGCCAATAAACTATAAGATGTATGGATGCGTTTTACTGGTGCTCCTAATAATTTCTGGATATTTCTGTAAACGTGGCCTAGATCACCTCGTCGCCACTGATAATTCCAAAGCCTTATGCTTTGGAATTATCAGTGGCGACGAGGTGGTGCTTCAATTCGCGTGGTGCAGTTGTAGTTCGCGTATAAATAGTGAAAAGTAAAAATGTCCGTAGGCAAGATCGGGCCTTTTGACGTCGCCAAAGACAGTTGGAAATCCTATATAGAACGATTGGAACAATATTTAATAGCAAATCAGGTAAAAGAAACAATAAAAGTGGCGACATTAATTACAGTCATTGGAAATGACGCGTACGAACTAATGGTTAACCTGTGCACACCTGCCCAGCCAGCGAGCAAAACGGACGAAAGATACAGAAAGGAGTCAGAAGCTCCAGGCAGGAAAGTGTCAGAGACAAGGTCACTATTATGCCCTGTGTGAAAACTCAAAAGAGTGCCACTAGCATTCACACAGGGCATATTGGAAAAGCGAAGAATCCTAGAGCATTCAAAAATGTTAATATTCCACTTGTGTGTAAAAATCAAAACAAGGCACGGGTAACTAAAGAATTATTCATTGATTGATTTCACAATGATTTTGTGCCGCGGTACGTAAATTTTTGAAAAGCAAAAATCTTCCACCTAAAGCTGTTCTGTCGTTGGATAATGCACCTGCCCATGGACCAAATGATGAGTTATCATCTAGGGATGGTAAGATTCAAACACTTCTTATGCCACCTAATTGCACACCGTTATTTCAACCTATGGACCAGAATGTGATACAGTTTATTTTAATACACCTAGAGAGTGGTCCCTGCTAAAAAAAATAATGAAAAGTGTTCCCTGACAAGAAAACGTTGGGAACCCCTGCTCTAGAGCTATAATACCCTTATACTCCCAATAAGACTAAGAAACCTCCACATTCACATAAATAAATAAAATAGTTTTAAAGATCAGAAGCTCTTGAATATTTTAATTACGTATTTCCTTAGCCCTTAACGAAAAGACCCTTTGCCAAAGATGAAATCGCCTCAGTTTATTAAACGCATAGCAATAGCAAACTGTTAGATATAGAGAACTTTTTTTTATGACAATTATGGACATGCTCATATACGAGCCACAGAGGCCCTGGTAAGAGGTGCACTACGTGCTAGATTCTAATTGCTTTTGGTGTAACAACCAAATTTCGGAGGCTGGACGTCCAGCCCATTTCGTTATAGACATGAACATTTTACATAATATAGTGGACTTTGTTGAAAATATGAACAACTTTTGTGAGGTGTGCTATGCGTGTGTATACACGCATTACCCAAGTGATGAGTAGAGGCATGATTAAATAATTATATAATTATACACCTATTAATGTTTATATAAATATTTAACATATTGATTATTGTGCTAAAATGCTTTTGTATAATATAAGGGTAGGGGTACATAATATACATGTACGTACGTACATGAATATGGCTATCGACCAGCGAACGTCGCTGAAAGATTTTGGACATCAAACGACATTCTCCAACTATCGGGGTTTAGGCGTTTGATATCCTATAATCGGTATTTGTTACTAATAGAGAGAGAGAATACGCCAATAGAGCTGAATATAGCCAGAAATCTACAACTCAGATGCGAAAAGGAAAGCAGCGATGTACTTTTTGCAAAAATCCCGGACACACGGCGGAAGTATGCCGAAAGAAGAAGCGTTGTGGTGAAAGCTCAGTCACTGTGGTGGCGAAAGATCTTGTCGAAATCCAGACGCAGGCATCATCTTGTAGACTTGTTGCCAATATTTTTTCCCAATGCATCAACAAGTACTTCCACCGATATTTTAAGCTATACAGGGTGAAATTTTAATGGTTGTCTTTCCACGGCAGGACGTAATCGTCCTGCCGTGGAAAGACAACCATTAAAATTAACTTTGTGTTTCGATAGTACTACTGATGGGTAATCCCATCAGTAGTACTATCGAAACACAAAGTTAAACTTAAAAAAAAAAGTTCTTTGTAAGAATTAAATAAACTTATAGCATAGAAACACGTGAGTGGCGCCCTCTTTTAAGCCACTAAGTAATTAATTACTTTGACAAGCTTCGCCATAGTTTATACGAAAATAGAATAGATGGCGCTGATGAAGAATCGATAAATCAATAAACTTTTAATATTATAATTATTAAATTATATAAAAATTAGATAGAAAAAATAAATACTTGCAAATAGAAATATATTTCTAATAAAAAAAAATCATTCACGTGAATATTAAACAAATAGAAATATTGCCACTTAAATAAACAGGAGAGTGTATCGCTCGTCTTGCTAAATGGCAATGATTTCTTTTTCTTTGGCGTCCCTGGTCGAGACGAGAAGAAAATCGGAATTGATCTGAAAAATAAATAAAGACATACACGGTAATGTGGAAACAAGAACATAAAATAAAAGGAACCAGCGTAAAGATGAAAACATATGCGATGGATTAGTTTGCGCTGTGAGTATTAAAATCTAGTGGTTCTAGCCACGTGGCATCAGATTTCAACATCCTTTCTGTTTGTTTAACAGGGTTCAATAACCATCCTTTAAAGGACATGACGTCCTTATAAATATATAAGAAAAAGCGGTCTAGCAATATTCTGTAATGCAACTCCTAACTCAGTCAACTCAGCGACACCAGTAGCCGGTATAGAGCACAAGCCTGCCACGCATCATGTCAAGTCATTCCCTCTTCTGGACCACTGGACAACGATGCTGATTTCGACAGCGTGTCTTAAGTGAGGTTATAGTGGGTAAAATAATCTCCCATAAATGTAAGTTGTTCTTTAAATTTATTATCTAAACTGTCAATGAGACGAGAGGAACAAAGGAGAATAAATTGTATTGAGAGACCGCATGTATGACGTCTTTTATTTCACTGAGACCTCAAGCGAAAAGACCCCTATTGTCTCATGCAATGAATACCGATGGAGCAGCCGGTGAGTAAGGAAAAAATAACCTTACAAACTTTTTTTCAAATCTTTAAAAAAGTATTCATAAACTCGAAAGAGCGAGAATCGATAGTAGCTAGTGCACTAGACATGGCGTAGGTAGGTACCTACACGAAACTCACGCGCCTCCGCGAGTGAATAATAAATGTTCAGAGCAAAATAAGCTCTCGAGCATAGTGGCGCGGAGCATACGGCGACGGCGCGGGTGAGGGGGGGGGGCCGCGCCCGCGGCTAAAAGGTTCGCTCTGCGTTTACGTTTAGTCCTTCCGCGAACGTCATAAGTGTAATACGTTATCGACATCTTTTCTGTGGTCTATCGTGGTCTGAGCTCAAACGCCTGGTGTATTGTGAGGTATACATCAAACTCGTGACGTGTTGTTATGTGCGATAGTGGACGCTTTCAATATCATGAGACTTGATACAGACACTCTTATCAAACTGAAAGACAACCAGTTAAAACGTACTCGTTTGTGCATTGAACATAGTGGTTTGCATTTCGAACAATTACTCCGCTACCGGGAAATGTAAGTACTCACTCGTACCCCGTAAATAAACATTTAAAAGTGGGTTAGGTAATCAAAATCATTGTAAATAAGTTGATTCCATTTTTTTAATACGCCTCAAATACTTAATTATTTAAATCAGACTTTTTAAAAGATAATTATTTATGACGGTCCTAAATCCGTAAAAGTATGAAGGGAAAATTGGAATAACTTATTCGGTTTTGTGTTTTATTAAGTCAGGACTCAAAGTATGATCAGCTGATTTAAAAGTGCAACGACACGCGCGGTCGATCGAGCCAACCAGGCGGCCGCTCGCGTTCCGCGTATCATATCGCGCGATGCACTACTGTTGGTTCAAGTCACTTTCGACTTTTGTTTATCACAATTGTAAATCTGCCATTTGTTGAGTCTATTTTTTTTTATAAATATTAATCGATTGTAATACCGATACAAACTCATTTCGCTTCGGAAAGACAACCATTAGAATTTCACGCTGTATATATTCTAATAATTTAATTTCCTCATTTCCCAATATCTCAACAGCTCTGCGTATACGTATATTTAAGGATGGTATTTAAAAGTACTTCAATTTATTCCCATTTCATTTACCTAATTTTGCCTGTGTTCCACCAAATATACTGAATGTGCACCAAAATATGTTCATTAAAATATGTCATAACGAGGTGTAATAAAAAAAAATCTACCTAAGCAGGGTCGACGAAGCCCCGCTTCGCGGGGCTTCTATTTCTGTGTACAAGGTTTAAAGGAACCTAACCAAACCGAACTTCGGGGTGTCCCTGAAATCTTGCTAAAGCGAGTTTTAGACTTGGTGACCATTTATCCATTTTGGTGTACAAAAAGAATTATTGATGCGCATTTAAATTTTAGCCTATATTTAACACTGCCTGTTACAGTAGCAGAAGGTGAAAGATCCTTTTCAAAATTTAATTTAATAAAAAAATATCTTCCAAAATTGATATAAAATAAATGATATAATTAAAATCTAAGCAAACTCTTAAGCAAGAAAAATTTCACTTTGACAATTTTAGAAAAAATTTGTTTGATGTACATACATGTAATAAATAGATATTTAGTAATCGAAGTTTAAAGTTTAATTTTGTTTTTTAGAGTAATAAGTAAATTAATTGTCAAAATTACATAACATGTATTGTGCTTTCTTGGTTGACTAGGACCCCTTTCATACTGCAGTGTGTCGTCGGTCGCTAATCGAGAAATCTGATTGAGTCCTAAATGCCCATTGCCCTGTTAGCATTTCGGCGTTTCCGCTGCTCCGCGCACAAGAGGTTTGGTTGGTAGACAAATCTTGAGTGACTTGTCGTCTGACTAGGCACTGGAGTGGATGGATTAGTCATGTCTATTGCCTAAGCAGCGTTTTTATTATCGTACGTACTTTGGAAAGAAAGAAAGAGATGTTTTTTGTAAGTCACACAAAGGACAGAACAACAACATTAAAACTAAACAAAATAATGAAAGAAAAACAAAAGAAAATTGCGTATGTCACGGGTTCGATACCCTCACGGAACTCGTTGTTTCGGGTCCGAGTGTCTATGTATGTGGGTTTCTATGTTTGTAAACGCACCCACGACAAAGGAGAAATTCTTAGTGTGGGGCAGTTTTATAAAAGAAAAAAAAAAGCCCTGAGTAGTTTTTTTCAGATCATCTTTGATGGCTCAAGATGTATTTGTCATCCTTGCTGGCAACGCATTGATTATGCGTTAAGGCAACTCGCAGCAGTACCTCCAGTCCTACAGGTACAGCCAGATCCAGTGCTAGCTGACCCAGCACCTCCAGCAGTAACATCTCAATTTTCTGTACTTGGATTTACGCGTACAGCAAATACATCCAGACGATGTTTATTTGAGAATTGTCACAACACGGGTCTTCGTACAGTGCCTGAAACAGTCCAGGTATTCCTGCTAAGTTACCACTCATTTTATGTAAATCCACTCGCAAGAGTCTGTCGACTCCATCTGATGGATTCTTCGTGGGAGGATTACTCAGCTGAAGTTACCAGACGTCAAGATAACTTCACGGGAGAAAACATGCGTCATATAGTAAGACTTTATACACGAGTAACGGAAAAGAGAAATAATCTTAATTTTGAAGGCCTCCATGAAATCAGTGAAGATGATCTCCACTTCTGGACTGGGGTAAACCACGAGCAGTTCAATATTGCTAAGAACGCCGTCACTACAATTTGCTAAATCTCGGATAAATTTGGGTGTAGATATATCTATGTAAAATTCGATCAGGCGAACCACATGTTCGATTGGCATCCATGTTGAATATAACGCTTGCTGAGAAAAATCTGAGGATGAGTGACCAAAGTTAAGCAACATTTACCAAGGTCTGTGTCTTTAAAGTTTAGGTTTGTTGATTAATAATAAAAGTTGATTAATATTACTTAAAAACAGTTTTTTAATTTGTGGTGTACCTCAATTTTTTTTCGTTTTCCTAGGTGTACCTTGAACACAAAAAGTATGCGGAACACTGCTCTATAAAACTAGAAGACATTGATTCCTGGCGCCAAAATACTTTGGAAGAAGCACAATCTGAAGACGATAGTCTCGGCCCATTGACTATAACAGATAAAAATAAATTACCTACACTACTTGTTACAGTTTGTAAGACAATATAGAAGTAGCCCAGCTTATATAGCTTTCTTTTTTATGTAGATTATTTCATAGTCCTTGTTTGTGAACTTGAGAACATTGTAGGTCATGTGTATATTATATTTTTTGTAGTGCTAATTTTTGTAAGGACTTCCCCTTATTACCAGGCCTACGTTTTTCTCACATATCTAAGTAACTATTCAAAAATTGTAACAATCAGTTTGTAAAACATACCATATTTTTAAAAGAGTAACCATGGAGTTTCTTGCCGGTTCTTCTCCATGGAATCGACCAACCCGAACCGAGCACCTGTTGTCGACGTTTTATAAGTGCCCTCAGGGGCCTATGTGAAATAAAAACATTTGATTTTGATTTTTCCAAACAGAAAAGGAATCTTTGGAAAAGAGGTTAGGTTTTAAGTTACTTTAATGATACTTTTATGTTACTTGTGTCACCATTGTTGTTTATTCTTAAGTTACGTAACATAAAAGTGATGTAAACCTTAGTGCCCATTTGGAACTGAAAAAACTGCAAAGAGAAAACCCAGAGAAATAATTATGCACAAATGAAAAAGACAGACTGCGGAATGCGCTTTACATCAATTTAGAAAAAAAACCGGCCAAGTGCGTGTCGGGCCACGCACAGTGTAGGGTTCCGTAGTTGCCCATCAAAATACTTATGCGAATTAACTAAACTGATTCGCTGAATTTAATTTTAAAGAGAAGAATTTTCAAAATCGGTCCAGGAGTCTTTGAGAAATCGGGGAAAATACATAAAAAAAAAGATTACGACGAATTTAGAACCTCCCCCTTTTTTGAAGTAAGTTAAAAATAGTTGACGATAAAAACCTACCTATCCCCAAAAAACATACCGTAAAAACATACCTATTACAGCTGTAAAAATAAAGTTGACAAACTTACATTTGCAGTTGAAGAGCTTGTTCTCCGATACATTTTGTTTAGGAAAATATGTTATCCAAGTACATTTTATAAGTTGGTCGACTATTACTCGTAAAGTTGTAAAGCCTACTTAGTCATGATAATTTTCTTTTAAACTTCGTTATATATACTACTATTGTTAATTTTTTCACACCCCCAAACATAACCGTTTAGCTGGTAGAGGGGGGGGACACTCGAGTCGAGCAAAATTTAGCACTTTAAAGCTTAATATTTCACAAACGAATTTTTTTATCAAAAAATTGTTAATGGAAACTATCAATATTTTTTAAAGACCTATTTAATGATACCCCACACTAAGGGGTACGCGAGAAAAAAAATAAACATCCCCTCTTTACGTGTACAGGAGGTACCCTAAAAAAAAATATTTTACGAGATTTTATTTTACCACTTTTTCGGCACAACAAATCCGTATATTTACACCAAATTACAGCTCTCTAGTACTGTGCGTCTCTGAGCTAAACTGCGGACAGACGGACGGACGGACGGACGGACGGACGGACGGACGGACATGGCGAAACTATAAGGGTTCCTTGTTGACTACGGAACCCTAAAAAACTAGTAAATATACAGAACAGGAAGAAAAGGCAAGAATGGCGAGATGAAAGAAAAAATCTAAAACAAGCTCATCATCAACCTAAAAATCAAGATAATTCGTTTCTTTTTAAATTCGTTTGCTTGTACCTTTGGACATGATTATGTCTGTACCTTGGGACACGTCCGGAGGTTCAAACAATGTTTGTACTTACGGACACTACAGCTCGCGCCAAACATTGTGACCGTCCCGAAACTAGGCTCATTGCATTGCGCAGAACACAAAATTAGGTATGAGCGGGACGCACAAGGGCTTGGGGGGAGGGCCACACCCCGCGCGACCGCACCGCTCACCCCCGACGCGCGCTGGCACCCAAGCCTTAGTGTGAGTGCTACGTCCGTACACGAATCACGCACCTGTTGAGCTCTGAGAGTACTGTCACGTTCAGAATTCGTTCGATCGTTTCGTTAATTTGTTTTTATAGTTTTCAGTTATTGTTACTTGTTGTTATTGTTACTTGTTGTTATTGTTACTCGTTGTTATTTGTTTATAAACATGCCTACCGGACGTTGTAATGTTTTACGACGCCAGGCTCGTAAAATGGTCTACGATGTTTATAAATTTATGAAGAAAGAAGCTGAAGAAGGCCTTAAATACGATTTGAAGGCAGTACATAAACGGACTACAGCCGCTACAGGAGTATCAGAAAGAACTGTACGACGTATTATATCGGTAGCTAATGAACCAAGTTCCGATTTATTAGCAGTTTTTCGTACACCCGGAAAGAAGAGGCAAGGGGTAAAAAAGGTAACCGGAATCGACAATTTTGACCGAGGTGTCATCAAAAGATGTACCTATCCACAATTTTCATTTAACACAGAAAGAGTTGCCGACAATTGCTCAGCTTTTAAAAAAATTAAAAGAAGATATAAATTTTGAAGGATCCGCAACGAGTTTGAGGAGAATTATAAATGAACTGGGATTTAAATGGAAGAAAACTGAAGACAATCGGAAATTATTAATTGAAAATACAAATATTCGCTGTAAGCGAATTGAATATTTGCGTGAAATAACGAAATATCGCGCAGAAGGAAGACCGATAGTTTACACTGACGAATCGTATGTCGATTCATCGCATACCACTTCGAAAGCATGGAGTGATGGTAGCACTAAAGGTTTAAAAAAAAAGCTATCAAAAGGTCAACGTGTCGTCATTGTACATGCTGGATCCAAATCAGGATTTGTACCCAACGGTCTTTTGATGTTTAAAGCAGGTACGAAAACCGGAGATTACCATGATAACATGAACTATAATAATTATGAAAAATGGATACGCACACAACTTTTGCCGAATCTCCCACCGAGATCGGTGATGGTGATAGATAATGCACCCTATCATAACAAATTAGAGGATGCAGCGCCGACGTCAAATAGCAAAAAGGCAGAAATGGTGACATGGCTTACGGCAAAAAATATCCCTTGCAGTTCTGACATGCTGAAACCAGAACTCTATAAATTAATTTCCATACATAAAGAAAAATTAAAAAAAATTAATATTGATAAAATTTTAGAAGAACATAATCACAAAATATTACGGCTTCCACCTTACCATCCTGACTTGAATCCCATAGAAATGGCTTGGGCATCCATAAAAGGTTACGTGGCGAAAAAAAATGTCACAAATAATATTACTAATGTTATGAAACTAGTGAAGGAAAAAGTCAATAGCATGGGTGAACAGGAGTGGACCGCACTATGCGACAAAGTTATTAAGATTGAGGAAGATTATAAGAAAAGTGATGTCATCATGGATGACCTAACTGAAAAAATAATAATTCACGTCAGTGATGATGAATCAGATGAAGAAGATTCGGATATTTTTTGGGAAGAAAGTGATTCGGATGCGGAACCATCCACTAGTAAGGAAGATGTTTTTATGGAAGGTGTGGCCCCATTGTAAATATAGTTTTTATTTATATTAATGTTTTTTATTTACATTTATCCTATTATTACCTAACCTATACGTTTTACAAATAACACATACATTGTATATTAAATTAAATAAAATAACCTATGAAATAAACACGAACTTTATAATCAACAAATAAAAATAAATTTACATAATATAATAAGTATCAAAAATGTTAGAAACGAAAATTGGTTGGTTGATTACGTATTGCCCACTCGACTGTACCAAGCGCAAGTTCGGACTCGCGACTATACTCAAGGCGGTCACAAAGTTTGGCGCGTACTGTATTTGATGCCATTTCTTTTTTCCTGCAGTGCCAAGGAGTAAAACTTTTTATGATAATGTTACGTCGATCGTATTGCGAGACCAATCTATAAGCTTTTCGAAGGTTCCACAAGGTTCTCGACTATTCTACTGAAGATTGGTCTGGAAGTTTCTAGAAAATTCTACCCTGTTCTAGATGTTTCGAGATGGTTCTGGAATGTTCCAGAAGGTATGGGACTATGTCGAAGTCTATGGATATTTCCAGAACATTCGACAATCTTCTGGAAACATCTAGTGGATCCGGCCGGGATATAAATAGGGCGCCGACTGGCGACCTGAGTCAGTCTGGTTTTGACTACGATCGAGGCAACTCGAAGTGAGCTCGAAGCGATCTCTAAGTGACTTTTACGTGTGATTAAGTGAGTGCAAGTGTGTTTAGTGTTGAGTAGCGTTTAGTGATTGTTTTACTTAGTGATTCGTGTGTAAATAAAGTTTATTTTTTATTTTCATTTATTTTTAATTGGTGTTAATTAATTTATCCCAATAACCAGCTCGTAACAATAATTTACTTTTCAAGTAATTTTAAGTTTATTTTGACTGTGAAATGCTGTGATTTTCAGAATTTAGGAGCAAGTACCAAACAGATACCTAATTGTTATGATAATGTTATTATTTATTTATGAAAACTTTGCTTTGAAAACATTTAAGCATTCTTATGAAAATATTTTTGGTCCTTTTAAAATATACTATAACAGTTCGAGCGATTCTTCAGTGGTAAAGATGCCTTCATCTACAGATGAATGCGTTGGAACAGCCTACGCTAGAGCCATGATACCAGTAAAAATTTCCGCCGCTTTAAGAACTATGGCATATAATATTTCTTTTTGACCCAGACAGACCTATTTACCGACATTGACTTTTTACTTTCAGATGTGACGGTGACAGATCTTTACAAAACAATAAAATGTCAAAATTGTGGAAATATATTCCATTTTCTTTTCTTTATTTTTGAGAAAAACCTTTACAATGTTTAACGACATGAGACGGTATACAATATCATATCACATACATGTGACGTGTAAGAACCTATGCACACCACGTTTATATTCGCTTTTGAATTTGTATTAGTTTTGGAAACTTCACTCGCGTGCGCTCCTGCCTACTGTTTTAATCTGAGCTCCCAAGCTATTTATACAACAAATAATTATGATACTCTAGAACAATTTATCGACCGACCTATCGAAACCAGGAACAAAGTCAGATACAATTTCAGTTATTTAATCTTAGCAAATGAGATTTTTTTTTAAGACAGGATTAAAAATCAACCAAATATATACATAAATACTCCAACATTTTTATATGTAGACTACCAAAAAAGACGCCATTTTGAGACCCTTCAAAAACATTTTCTTTTTTTTTTTTTTTATTTTGGGATCACAAAATATTCTTTTTAGTGACTCCAAAATATTATAGAACCAAACTCAAAATCATTTTATGAACTCTCATAACGTAATTACAACGTTTCGTTTTTAAAGACAAATATTTGTGTTTAAAAACAAATAATAATTGAATCGTGGCAAATAATTTTTCAAGACATGAATAAAAATAAACCAAAGAAATACATAAATAATTCTCCAAGATTTAAAATGTACTATCGAAACAACACACCAACAGTCAATTTAATTCAAATAAATAAATAAGGTAATATTGTATGAAAAGACAACATTTTGAGACTTTCGAATATTTTGACGCCCTCAAACATTTTCCTTTTGTCATGTCAAACTATTTATACAAGAAATGAACCATGGGCCAGAACCACTTGAAAACATTTTATCGACACACATAACGAAACCAAGAACAATGTTGTTTTTGAAGACAAAAAAAAACACTTATTTTTCGCAATGTTCGACGGTCGACCATTCTCCTGATCGTTATTGCGTGGAACCAAAATTCTATATGTATGAAATATCCACCAGAAAGAAGAGGATAGTATCATTGATCTCTTTTGCTGCAACAAACCCAGATTCACGTGCTCTGATTTCGTTGAGTTCAGAACCACGTATTATTATTTTATTATTCACCTGGTATCAACTAGCTAGGGCGCCGAGAAAAAATTGCAAACCTGAATGTGCGTCGCGACCTGAAAAAGTTTGGGAACCCCTGGTCTAAACCATTACGGTACTCTAGTGAACCATCACACATGTGCGACAGAAGGCAGCGGGGTGTAATGTGATTTCCGCTGCACCGAGCGGGATAACCAATGGCTATACACAAGCCGTACGGGATGCTATTTACGCTTCATACTAATGGCCTAGACAAGGCGAACGATAAACGAAATGTTCTGTTGTCTTCAATAGAAACTACAGTTTGTTTCAATAGATTTTCAACTTCATGTTGTAGAGCATAAAGTTGAAAATCTATTAAAGACCACAGAACATTTTTGTTTACGGTTTATCACTTCTCTGCGACCGACGCTCAGAAGCATTCCTCAAATTGGTCCTTATCAGCCGTAAACATTTCCCTTGATAGCTCTTGTACCAGTGAAATCCTGAAAAATATCAAAAGGTTTACGGAAAGGTAAAATAAAAGCCGGCGAATGTTTTAAAATCGTTTTATAAAACATAATAAATACAGGCTATAACGTAATGGACAACAAATAAGGTGGGTACGTGATGAAATTGAAATAACAGGACGGCAAGTGTCTTTGGGACCTTTTGGTGACTTCACAATAAGAAACATTGTATGTGCAAAGTGGTCTTCTAAGGACACAGCCTCGGGCACAGAGTCAAAACCGCTGCCTGTCCCCAATATATTATCAACTTTATACTTAGAGCATAAGTTTGAAAATCCAGTAAGGATAAATTGCAGGTTCGACGCCACACGCGCAGTTTCGCGAGAAGTGGAAGAATGAAGAGAGGCGGTTGCCGAGAAATGGGACATAAAAGTTGTTATGTCAGCGTACTAGACGGCAAGATTTTCTGGACTACTTTGTGATGAGGAATTACTTAAAAATGCTTTAAACTTCGATTTAAAGCTCATATAGATCGACCTATAATTTTCAATACGAGGTAAAACTTCAATGTCCAGTGGATAAAGAAATAACGTCCAGAATATAATGTTGTATAGTTGTGAAGACACCAAAACATCTTACATTGAATTATCTTATTTTTACATACGGTTAACATTCCCGTTAGGCTTAATACAATTTCGGTCACATTTTCTCGTAAAAACAAGTGCTTTACTGTACTTTATTGTACTTCTAATTAGTAGTTTCTCATCATTTTAATAACATTCACAATACATTATCATCAGACCAAACAACAAGCTGGAAATAGAGTTTTTCAATTTTCCAGCAAAATTTATTTTCGCATTTTTTTTATAGCAGAATGACAAAGTACAGCAAAACACAATTACACAATCTTCCTACTCGCATTTAACTATACATTATTACAAGAAAAACAATGTCGTATGAACACTTTAATGTCATAAAAGGCGAAGCTAATTAATTGCACTGACCACTAAGAAAAATAATGACAATGCGTTGTTAAAAATGACTAGTAGGTACTTAGCATATTAGAAAACCGTTGTAAGTTGCGACTATTTGAGATTCTGGTGTAGTTGCTATTGGGAATGGCTATCTGCCAATAACGTTACTTGAGAGATAGGTACTTTTTATTTATTAATTGGTTCGGTATTTAATGCATTGCAACCATATATTATCTTGTAACAACAATTTTCTCTACAAGACCGTCAACAACCTTTTCATATATTCATTATTTATAGATTTTTGACATAAAATTCAAAATATTTTTTTACGTTTCCTCAAAATTCAAATAGTCACAAATCTTTATACACAAAAAAAAAATATCAAAAAAATATTCAAGCGTAGAGATTCGTTAACAAGTAGACACACAATAAAAATAGAAAATTAAAAAAAAATACCGCGAAAAATAAAGCTCAATACACAAGGCATCTCGTTTTACACCTTTTTAATAATTACTAATTAAACTAATTAAAACTTCTTAATTATAGTGGTTTTTTTAATTGCTGTTTATATTGTGACGTTTAATTGTAAAATAAGAGTGATGAGAGAAAATATTGGTGCATTTTCGATTCTTATTCAACTTGGAGTTTACAAAATAAAGCTATGTGCTACGCGTTTCCACTAAGAATAGGAGGATCTTGGCGCCATGTTGTGACAACAATTAGTTTAACAAAAAAACTTTTTCAAAAAAAATGTAACCGCCTTCAAAAACAACCACAAAAATGTGAAAAATAATCTACAAAATAACTTTTCTTTCGGAAGTCGGTGCCTTTGTTTTTTTTTTCTATTCATTGTCTTTTTAGCCACCGACTTCCGAAAGAAAAGTTATTTTGTAGATTATTTTTCACTTTTTTGTGGTTGTTTTTGAAGGCGGTTACATTTTTTTTGAAAAAGTTTTTATTTTACTCTTTTTAGTTTAAATATTCAACCCTAATTCTTGTCAAGAACATTATTCTCTTACATGTGAACTAGAATTTTGTAATCCTTTGCACCGGTAATTACATCGCTCATGTACACAATATGATAATAAAATTCCATATCTCAAAAATTACTGAACCGATTTTGATGAAACTTGCAGCATTCTCTAAGTTAAATAATACCTAGTACAACAAAAAAAGAATTACTTAAATCGGACTTGTTGTTCCGGAGATATGCGAACACAAAGTAAATCAATCGATGCCTACTCCTTACTCTTAAAGAGTTGTACCTTCCATCATCAGGTCATCCACCTGAGATGATGATTATCAGATGCAAATACTTGAACAGCTTTAGAAAATATATGAAAATGGTACTATGTGCCTATAAAATTTGAAGGTTGCCCTCGATTTCCCTGGGATCCCATCATCAGATCCTGACCTGATGATCATGGGACCAATGGGAAAGTATACCCTTTCAAACAAAAGAAAAATTTTCCAAATCGGTCCAGGCGTCTTCGAGAAATCGGGGACCATATATAAAAAAAAAAAAAAAAAGATTCCGACGAATTGAGAACCTCCTCCTTTTTTTGAAGTCGGTTAAAAAAAATACTTTTGTGAAAATATCAATGATGTGTATTATGGTTATTATCTTGTGATATTTTAATATGATTATTGTTTATTGAATAGCGTATAAGTATTAGAAAATCGTTCATGAATTCACAATATGGCGCAAAGGCCGTCCTATTCTTAGTTGACATACGTAGTTATTCACGAATTTATATTTTTAAGTACCAAAATAAATGATCTATCTATCAGAGAAAACGCATAAGTTTTTTTAACCAAATTGAGCCTTTCATGGGTACTTACTTCACCACTTTCCAAGACTGAATGCTTTTTTTTTTAACGTGGTAAAATCATCAAATGATTCCTCCCACCCCGGGCAGGGCGGGAGGGACTGTCAGACTCGTACTGACTAAAATCCACGTTGTCCTTCAATAGCCCTTTATGTTCCGGGGTCACGGTGATGGAATAAGTCCCGCGACCCCGGCAGGCTTTGGCCCTCTGAGGGGGCCCCGTCATTATGCTGACGCTCTTTGAGGCGCGCGTGGGACACTACGCGCCGTCGACCCGGGCATGGTCCATGGTCGGGCAGCGAGTTGCCCTTTACTCGCTGCCCGCATGCCCAAGACTTCTGAATGCTTGTGTTGATTCTGTTTGTCCCCAAATAGAATAGAGGACTTATTTTGGCACATAATTATTTTTCTTTTTTACTGTCAACATCCCATATACGGGCTGCTATAGTTGCTAACTTTTTCCAGCAGTCAGTAACAACTACTCTTGAAGCATTACGACTAGAGATGGCTCGAGGGCAAAAACAAAATGGGCTTAAACTTGGCATATTGGGCATAAATGACCAGAGGTCAGAATTAGGTGCAGTTATTTTAGTACTTTAACTTAGCAGTTGCGTAATTTGGGGCTTATCCACTTTTATCTTTCGCTGTATGAAATCAATGTAAGTACATGAATAACTCTACCTAATTACGACCCATGTAAATGAATTTATGGCCAAATAAATAACCGGCTAGGTACATAAAAACTAATAACTTTGTTTAGTAAAAAAATAAGCAGAAACCTCTCTGGGCAAAAAGTCTATGCAAAGGCATTTTCTCCGCGTTAACGGGCGTGGGCAAAATCCATCACTACTTTCGACTGCATGAGCATCTTGAAGGAGTCGAAACTGACTGTTTCTGTGTCCGTATATGTCCGGCCTAACAGTAAAACTGTTCCTAAATTCCATTTTCAAATATATGCATTATTACGAGTCTTTTATTTGTGACATAACTTAATTTCTAAGTGACATTGTTTGAAAGATCGTTTTAAAGCTCTAGAATGTTCTAGACTTAACCAGAACGTATTCCATTCTTTGTATAATTTTAATATTCTAAATAAATATTAACATTTATGGACCACACAACTAGAAATAAATATTTTTATTAACAATTAATACTGCCCTATCAGCCGATTTGTGTAAAATTATTGTGAGTTATTTATACAACAGGTATGTCGTTAAATGTATAAATTCAATGGTATTTTTGCAAAATGGCAGTGAAAACTGTGTGACTCACTCATAAAATGTGTTATTTAAGATTTTTTTGACATTAACGCAGGTACACAATGGGCGCTTACGAAATGCGCGCGCGAGGTTTTTTTGAAATGTACTTACACATGAAAGCGCGCGCTTCTCAAAACGTGCTTTTGTAACCCTGTACTAACTACGCTCGTATTATTTCTTAGACCACACGTCAAGTTATTAATAACCTATTATAAGTTGACCGATTATTCTGTGAAAAGATCATACACAGCGAGTCCAAGATAAATGGTTATATAGTGTGTACCAATGCTCTGTGCATTTGATGGAGCCATTCATAGAGAAGATCAGTTTTACATTTTGTAGAAACTAGCGGATAGTACAGGAGGTTGTCGATAGTTTTTAAATAAAACATCATATACAGCCAGGAGCCTAATTTTTATGCAAAATACGCTGGCCTTTACTCTATTAAGTTTGTTCACAGTGTATAAGAACCAAACTGTACCCTTAGCACGAATTTTCAGTATTTGAGACGTAAACTGGAACTTTGACAATTTCAAATTGACAATTTTCAAGGAAAAAATTAGTTCCTTCTTCGCACACCAGAGGCGCTGTTCCATTTTTACATACAAAAACGCTGTACATACTGGAAAGACGCTGTAAAGTAGAAGAGTGAAAATTCGTGCTAAGGGTACTGCAATTTTAACATCGCAATTACTGTTATTCGTTACCTCGATTCAAAAATCAACAACCACGTCTTTGTGAACACTTAATTTACTAAATTGACAGCTAAAACTATAACAATATTATGCGTAATTTACAGATCGCCACCCATGAATTAACTGAATAAAATTTCACATAATGTACTGTAACTATAAAATTAGGTAAAAATGTATAATATTAGGTACATAAGTAAATCGTGAATTTGAAATGAATTAAAAAATACAGTATAGAATTTTGAGTTAGCCACCTGTGTGCCTAAAAAGACCAATTTAGTAGAATCATTATAGAATATAGATTGTGATAAAATTGGTTAAATTGTCATAGATTGCCAATTCATAATACTATTAACATCCGCGGCCATTTTTAATGCCAGAAAAGGTTCAATAATTCGCATTATGTGGACAACTTCCTCTAGCATTTATATACATAACAAATTCGTGAAAATTACTGTATCATTCACAATAAAAATGTAGAACACAGAACTACCCACAACGGATGCAAGTGACTAAATCAACAGTCCGCATGTTTTAAAATATTTTTTCAAATTGGCAAGGATTTCAGCAAACAACAAATCCTTAACTTGTCCAGTCTTGTTTCAAATTTGGTCTTTTATAAACCAAAAATAATAACCAAGCTTCGGCAATACATCGCATAATAATATTTGTAGAATTACAAGACTACGTTATTGTTTTGTAATTCGTCATGCTCTGACTTGATTATTACATAATAGCACTGCTTTTTTAACCCAAAAAAGAAATAACTCTTTTTTATATAAAATGCTTTATTTTCACATGAAGACGTTCGCACAACAGCCGATGCGCTATGACACATATGCAAAATAAAGACTAAAATATTTTTTTGTCAAACTTATGAAATTTCAAAATAGATTGTTGAAACTTTTTAGTTATTTCTTTTTCGATTAAAGCGGCGACATCTTACGACTGAAGTAAGGTATTATTGTTCCAATCAGTCTAATATTTATGAGATAATTTTCAACAGTAACATCATTGACTTTAAAATTTTCTTACAGAAATTCATGAACAAACAAAAAATCTTCATTGAGTTTTTTTGTTCTGTCTTTTATGATGCAATCACATTCTTTGGTATGTACTAGATAATTAATTTCACAGCAACACGATAAAGCAAACTCATTAGTTAAAAATTTGAAACGTTTTAAGATATAAAGTGTGGTTTGGACTGGCAATAAAATACATATTTATTTATAGTGGCAACATAAAATAATACAGGGTGTAAGGGAGATCGACGCACAAACGGATACCACGGGTCCAGGACATGATTCTAGACGACCCAGTGTTAAATTTCGTCGGTCTTTTCCTATTTTTGTAATTTTTTGTTACAGTTTTTTTTTACTTTAGACTGTTCATAATCGTTATTCTTACCTAACCCATTGAGATTAAAAAAAAAGTAAATAATTAACTACTTTCACTAAAAGTACCAATGTAAATAAAACTAGAAATAGTGTCTTCTCAGCTGTTTATAAATGTTCAAATGATAGGTCATCGTATAATTAAATACTGTGTCCAATATCGCAGTACCTGTAGTACCTAATCCCCGGCTCACTATAAGAAAAAAAAAGTATTAAAAAATTAGGGAAAAGACCGACGAAAAATTCCAACACTCGGGGGACCAAAATCATGTTCTGGACCCATGGTATCCGTTTGTGCGTCGATCTCCCTTACACCCTGTATAGGCAGTAGTGGTATAAAATAAAGTGCAAATATAAAATTGAGAGAGACCTACAAAGTCCTTTGAAATGCTTTCGTCATATAACATAACCATGATCTAACTTTCTTACACAAATATCATGTCACACCTTAATTCTTTAACAAGCCCACATTACAAACCAAGCTTTGCTTTAGCGTACCACGAATATGAACCTTACGACTATCATGAATAGTTTCAATTTGCCTTATCCCGAGACCTACAAAACTCTTACTTAGAGATTACTTTAATGTCACAAAGTGATTAGTAAAGAGATAGTATACTATTATGGGGTCCACACTAATAGGAAATGCCGTATAGCGGTAATGGACGTTATTAAGAACAATTTAAAGTCCATTTTCGCATTTAGTTAGTGTGACCTCGCATTAGGAATGCTTTGAATAACATTAGAAATACTGAAACGTTCTCAACGTTTAAGAAAATCAACCATTTTACAGGTTTTTTTAAATATGTAGCTGCTCTTAAGTGTTATCTTTGGTTATTTAGCTGTACACCGTATTTCTAAGCTACCTACGTCAATAAATAGTTTTATAATCAGATATTTGCATAATCGCTCGATCGATTCCAACAACAAGTGAAAATCAACCTTACCGCTACGACAAATGACATAAAACACGTTGTTATCTACGGGTAGATGAAAAACAAAACACGATCGCCACGACGACGTCAAGTCAATCGAATCGCATCATTATTTCGTAGTAGCAAGGTCGATTTTCTTTTTTTGTTCGTAAAAATTGCAAATCGCATGAATCGCGTCGTGGGTAAGCTCCCTAAGACTAAACATATTTTTTTAAATAGTATACTATCTCTTTAACTAAAAGTAACGTTACTGTGTATCATCACCAACCCAGGAATTTCCCGCTCAATACGTACCTGTTTGTTGTCAGTCGGCGACGACGTCACACGCCCTCGATTCGGTATCCACTTCGGTCGTTTCCGCCGATCTCTCTTGTATAACGGACTCGGTCCGCTCTATGCCCAGAGCGGCCGTTTCGTTCGATTTTTCACTGCAATATTGTTATTGTTAAAATCGCAGGACGTAATGGTTCAACTCAGAGGCGTGTGTAGGGGTCAATTTTACTCAAATTTCGGACTAGCCCATAAAACTATGAGTGTGTTACTCACGTGTGTTCCCTGAGCGGCGCGGGCGCAGGCGCGGGCGCGGCGCTGTCTGCGCGTGCGCCGCCCAGCGGGAGAGACTGCGGCCGTCGCAGCCACGTGCAGCGCTCCTCCTGCACCAAATTATACACATAAAACAACTTCCACAGATATACGTAACAAAAACTATACTAATATTATAAAGCCGAAAACCATTTGGTTGAATTTAAAAAAATATATTTGTGTTGGATAGTCCATTTATCGAGAAAGGCTGTAAAACAACAGCTACAACCAAAATAGCTGAGCTGATGGTGACACCGCGGGGGAAACCTAATCCATAAATAGATGTACGACGCGTGTGTTTCAAAATGATTATTTCTCAGAAAATATGCGCTTACCTGAGGTGTGATGATGGCTGTAATATCTGTCTGTGTCGCGACGGGCTCAGCATGGCTCTTAGTCGACACTGCCTTCAAAACTTCTTGCATACAGCCTTGCAATTCCGCTACCTATCATCAAAGAATATTTTCAGAAACGTACAGCATACCGCAGACTTCGCGGTTGGTACTGAGACTCCTAATGGCCCAGTAACACTTTGCCTAACCTAGGAATCTAAACCCAGGTACCCAGTCGCACCCGATAACAAGACCAAAAATTGTGCAATTTAATGTGTAAATTCAGATACAAAACTACTTGTTAAATGACTAATGACTAAAGCAGTCAGTGTATACGTTCAGAAACTCCCTCCCCCCACATTACAGCGCCAGAAATTGCTAGAGTGGGGAAAAGAAAATGATGGTACACACCTGTGCTTGTAAACTGAAACACGTCTCCGAAAGTTGTCGTAACGCGTCTGTGCTGTCATCTGATTCAGATAGCCTTTGTTTCTGGTTATCTAGAATTAAAGACAAAAACTTATTATTTTTATTTTGCTGCATAGTAGATTATATTTATTTCGAAAAACTTTTTGGAAGTGTTTCGTAGGTTTCGCCCACGGCGGCGACGGACGATCTCCGGCTAACGAAGGCGCGGGCATGTGGGCGGCGAGTAATGGGCGACTCGCTGTCCGGCCATGGACCATGCCCGGGTCGACGGCGCGTTGAGTTCCACGCGCGCCTCACTAGAAGGCCAAAGGCTGCCGGGGTCGTGGGTCTTAACGAATTACCGTGACTGTGGAACGTTAAGAGCTATTGAAGGACACCGTGGAATTTATTCAGTACGAGTCTGACAGCCCTCCCACCCTGTCTTGGGTGGGAGGACTCATTTGATGATTAAAACGATAAAAAAAAGTGTTTCGTAGGTTTCAATGTGCTTGAACTCATATGAGATGGAACTCACCTGCAGCCTGCAAAGTTGACACTTTCTTCCACAACGCGTTGATCGCCTGCATCTGTAGTTGCTGTATTTTTCGTTCAGACTCTAAAGCTGCCTTCGTCGCCTCCATATCACACGTCAACCTCCTATGAATTAACAAAAATAACGGGTTTTAACGTAAGCATAGTGGTTGAAAAATTACCGAAATATCAGATATTTTTTTGAAAAGAAACGTGGTAAGTGTATCTTAATTGATTTACTAGCTTCCGCTCGCGGCTTTATGTATTGTGAGATAGTTTACACCAGATTTTGAGAATTAGTGATCTATGTAGAAGAATTATATACAAGTAAGATAGTTTTAAGTACTCACTGTATATGTTGCCTGGCCCTCGCCGCTTGAATAGCATGCAGTATCCTCAAGGTATCCTTATTGAGATTCCTACTCCTATATCCTCTCCACATCTTCTGTATCGTCACAGCCGCCATGGACTCCACACTCATTTTCTTCTGCCTCCTCTGATTAGACGGCAACTTCATCATATCGGCACCCAAGTTCTCCGAATCATTTGTTATGCCGTTCAATTTCTTCTCATCATTTTTGACTTCGATTTTTGATAAACTGCCTTTTCGTTGTTCCATTCTAGTTTTCAGTTTAGGTGATGAAGTAGCGCTTTTAGGTAATTTCGGGGATCCTTTCATGTTTTTGGCGTGTTTCGGTTTCTCTTCTTGAATGCTACTGTTACTGGATTGTGAGGAAGTGTTTGAAACGCTGTGTATCGAGTTACTGGTTGGTTTTGGTATCGATCTTTGGATGTCGTATATCGGGTCTTGGTAATCCGGACTCATTAACGATTCGGGAACGGGAACCATCTTCGATGCGGCTTCTAGTGAGTGGTTTACTGGTTTCGGTTGCGGTATCTCTGTGAATGTTGAAGAGTGGTAAGTTTTCTTATTAAAAGTGCATCTTTGATAGCCTAATTGAAATAAATTCTGACTGACTGATGTTTCTGCTGTAGACACTGATTGCGCCCAAGTATTTTACTAAGTTGATCACATCTAGATATGCAAAACAAGATTGACTGCTTATTAAAGAAAAGATTATACAAAGCGACACGAAGATAAACCGGTCATGTATACCTTTAAGTCGAGTATAAGAAGTATCAAAGCTAACCTAGATCTGTTCAAAACATAGATATATTAAAGAAGGAGATATGGCGTGGAGTTCAAAATGTATGGAAAACGAGTGAAGCCACAATTGCCCCTCCATAACACTAATATTACACACAGTTCTGTCAAAACAATACTACGAAAAAGTGCACACACACGCCATCGATAACTCAGTCATTTAAATATAAACCTAATCCTTTACACTACAGCGTACTTTTTCCGTATAATTTACTCACACTAAAGCAATTCATTGTGTGTTGTCGAGACACGGGGGCGGATACGACTACTCCCGCTCAAATACAACGGACGCACCATGCGAAATTACGGCTTGATCAGGTATCGTTATGTCAGTTTTACATTGCTTGGCCAGTTACTCAGTGGTAGACTGAGGTGGTTGTAAAAGAGCAATGTATTTAATACAGTCAGAGTAATATAGGAAAACAAAAATAAAGTAGTACAAGTCAATAGCTGAGCGAAACGTTCAGCCCCACGTGGTCACCGACACGCCCCCTTGCCACTTCTCCTGTTTTTAATATTTCTGTGGTTCAAAACATACCCTGTACTTTCTCCCTTTCCTTTTCCCTAGCGCTGTCTCGTTTTTCCGTCGCATACATGAGTCCAGGCGAGTCGAAGCTTTGGCTCATGGCCGTGGGTATGCCGCCGGGCAGGTCGCCGCACAGTGATGACGTCATCTGGTGCGAGGGTGAGGAGGACTTGGTGAGAGCCGCGTGGTAGCTGGACGTTAGTCGGTCTGGTGAACGACCCATGTGCCGTGGCGTTGATATACGAGCTGCAAATTAATTTACAGATTAAAGGCCTATCCGCACACAACAGTGCCGACACGTTCCGTACCGTACCGTTCCGTGACGTGCTATTCACATATACGAGTGAACGAACATCACTGAACGGCACTGTCACTGATCAGTACGGATAGCGTCGTACAAAATGTATGGTACAATACCATATTTCACTGACACTGATCGATACGGTACTGATCGGCACGTGTCGGCACTGTGCCGGCACTGTTGTGTGCGGATAGACCTTTAGTGCATAGATAAGGATTTAATGTCCTGCTAGTCTTTGTTTCCCGATAGCTAGAACCTTGGAGTCTTTTTTTTTAGCGTGGTAAAATCATCAAATGGGTCCTCCCACCCAGGGCAGGGAAGAAGGGACTGTAAGATTTGTACTGACTAAAATCCACGGTGTCCTTCAATAGCCTTTACGTTCCGGGGTCACGGTAATTCATTAGTCCTGCGTCCCCGACAGGCTTTAGCCCTCTGTTCTCGGCTAGGCTTAATTAACTTGCCACCAGAGTATACCCTTACACAAAAAAGCAAACAGAACATTATACACCGATTATGCTTTGGCAATACTTACATTGCATCCTCGGCGACTGTAACTTTGGCTTCAAAGGACTGTGGTTTTGGTCCTTCAATTGCTGCTGATGATGTTGAGCCTGCAATAAAAAAAAAATTATAGGACTCATTTATCTTCTTTCTCTTTCTTTTATGTCATTCTTCACTAAAATTTCTTTAGCTTTTCTCTCCCTCTCCTTTCATTACCATTACACATCACTCTTTTAGTCACATTCAGCTGACAAAATTTATTTAAATACAACCTTAATATCACAATCACTACTCGACCTTACCTTACTAAGTATAAGGCGCAATTTCCTCTGATCTTCTGTCTCCAAAGCGTCAGCTGTAAGGGGGCAGGTGGACGCCAGGTATTCGCACAACTCTTGGTGCTGACCTGCGTGGTAATGCCGCCCTTTACCTTGACTGTACAACCACTCTGCTTTCAAACTAAAAAGGGAAGGAATTGTTAAATGGGGGTTCGGGATAGTTTTTTTTTTTTTGCCATTGTAGAGAATGTTCTAAACTTACTAGTTAAAACATTCGTTAAAATGGTAAAACACCTCATCAAAATTTATAGGAAGAGGTGCAGTTCGCGTAGTGATCAAGATTTTGACTGCTACGGTGTAGCGAGTTCGATTTCCACACAGTCCAGCTCACGAAGAAATAGTAATTACGTGGATAATATCTCCCATAATCAATTCCATACAAAATATATAAATTCCAAAAAATAAATAGATATTAGTTATATACAGCCTTACTACTAGGGAATCGAGAACCGGTCCTTGTTGGAAGTCCCGGGATTTTCGGGACAGGCGTCCAAGGAACCGGGAAATCCCGGGATTTTCGGGAATTTCGGGACAAAAATGCATTTTTTCCATGGCATTAGAAAACAATGAAAATAATAAGATAACTTTATGGTACAGTATTTATTCTGATTAAAATCATACAACCAACTTATTCGACGGCCTCATGGACATGGGTTTGCTCTAGCCTCTTTTCTATTCAGAGGTGGCAAATCTATTCACTCTAACTGTACTAACTATGGAAACTTGCAGTTCATCTAGATGTCCAATACTGGACATTAGATGTACCTAATGCAAGTAGGCCGGTGGAAAGAGGTTGTAGAATTCATGAGTTCGACCTATTTTAGGTCTCATCTTAGCACGAGCGAACCCAATAAAAAAAACGAAAAGAGGGAGGGCTTCACACACAGCAGCTATAATGTATATTAATGTACATTACATCCCGGGATGTATAGCTTTAAATTATCTTGATGTATCACACACACAACAGGTAATGTAATGTATATTTCCCTACATTTCATAACATCCTTTTCGAAGAGAGATATACGAAAATGTATTGAGATGTATAGGTGTATCGAAATACACACATCAAAAGTGTCTAGGGATCAAGCATTTTTATGCGGATTTCTTGAGATTGAGATGTGGCTTTGTAATAAATTTATGATTTTATAAATTTATATGGATCCTTTTTGGTGCATTTCATAATTTGAATCAGGAACTGTAAATCAAATTCGAGTAAAAGATGAAAATCAGCTGTCAATATTTTCCCTATAAAAACATACAACGCATTGAAGACATTATTAGTGCTACTGTTTCCCTACTACTGATTAAAACCAACGTTATTATGGAGCGGCGACGTCATTTAAGCAGGGAAGAAATGCTCAGAGCCGTGGGAATGATAGAAGCTGGTTCCCGGCAACGTACTGTGGCTTTAGCTCTGAATACAAGTCAGAGTGTTATCAGTCGACTTTGGACACGTTACCGAAGCACTGGTACCGTGGCTGAGCGCCATGGAGGACGGTATCGCTGCACCACACGGAGACAAGACCGATACATTCAAATCTTAACTCGAAGAGCTCCAACAATAACCGCCATGATGTTAGCCGTGAGGCTTCATCACTCTTCAGGGAACTTAATTAGCGACCAAACAGTCAGAAACCGCTTGCATGAAGTGAACCTTCATTCCCGAAGACCGCTACGGGTACCACCTATAGCAATGCACAATCGTAGGATTCGATATCAATGGGCTCTTGAACACAGAAATTGGGCAGAAGAACAATGGCGTTTCGTGTGCTTTTCTGATGAGTCTCGTTTTGGTATGAGACCGGATACAAGACGTATACGACACTGGAGAACCCCTGGACGCCAACAGCGATTAAAATCATGCCAGGAAGTCCATCCTTATAGTGGTGGAACCATCATGGTATGGGCGGGTATTTGGATCGGCGGAAGAACTGAGTTGATTTGGATCAGAGGCAACCTCAACGCTCAAATTTATGCTGAGACGATTGTATCAGACGTCATCGTTCATCTACAAGTGCAAATCGGTCCCTTATTTCAGTTAATGCATGATAATGCACGACCGCACACCGCAAGAGTTGTAAGACAGACTCTCGCCGCAGCTAACATCAATGTCCTGCCCTGGCCTGCTCAGTCGCCAGACTTGAACCCGATTGAGCATGCATGGGATATGCTACAGAGAAGAGCTCTGCCGAATATGGAGGGTATCCAGTCGCAAGAAGACCTTTTTTTGTTGTTGCAACGAACATGGGCGGCCATTCCACAGCGTGATTTGGATGAACTCATTTTGAGTATGCCAAACCGATGTTCTTGTGTTGTTAGTGTTCGCGGTAGAAACACGGATTATTAATTGTTTAAGTTACCCAATAAAATTTTAAAGAAAACTGTTATTTCAGTCTTTTTTTCGAACTTTAATGTTAGTGGTTCAAATGTCAAAAATCCCTTTATTAGGAAAATGGCAAATTTCTTTATGAATGCAAAGGTGACTTGGTTTATCGTTAATGTGACAAACGATAACACTTTATTTGATGAATCCTTAAAGAACATTTTAATTAATATCAATCAGGAGAAAAGTTATTGCAAAAATATATGTTGATCCCTAGACACTTTTGATGTGTGTATAAATGTATATTTTCGTATCGCTCGGTACCTTAGATTCGAAGATGTAAAAATATACATTATTGCTGCAGTGTGTGGTCTCCTGACGATTTCTATGGAAAGATGTAATGAGATGTATCGTGCTATAATGTACATCTTTACATTATTATTATTCCTTAAGCTTGCGTCGATAAGATGAGCTAAGCTGTAGAGTAACCATCCACCAGTTTCACGTTGCCAATTAGTCTAAGGAGCTCTGCATTCCACTGGGTCTAGTGCAGTAAGTTGTATTTATCTGAGCCATCCCAATGATTAAGCTGAGTAAGGTTGCTGCAATACTCCGTTAGAAAAAACATAAGAAACTTTGAATTTCGCGGGCTACTACGACGCAATCAATGCAGAAATGGGCTTGCACATATCCAGGTGTAAGGTATCGCTTCACTCTATTTAGGATGCCCACGTCAAAGTTGACACTGGATGTCAGTTCCATGCCCAAAAGCTCAAGGTCATCAGTTACAGAAACAGTAAAAATAGGAATTGGTCCAAATTACTCTATAAAAGATGTAGTTTTGATTTACTCCTACTTCACTAAGGAAATATACGCCTGTATGTTATGTGTGTGTGAGCGAACAAGAAACTTCTCTCTTTTATGGGATACTAAATATCAAATCTGTTTGCTCTACCATGGTCTCTCTGAAGCAATGAACTTCATCCCCACTGGATTTTGCAGTGGGCAAGTATGTCACTGAAACGGTACTGTTATCTACCTATCCAACAATACCAGGCTGAAGTGGGTAAGAAATGTGCAGCAAAATAAGAGTTGCAAAGAAAACCGATAACTGTTGAACTCCAGAGTCAATAACCAAAAGCTCAAAGGATCAGTCATCAACGACAACTCTGATTGATCGTTCACTAAGAAAGTCTGATATCCAGCTACAAAAATTGAGATACCAAAAGCAAGGAAGCTTTTTGTCTCGAGACCCTGTCAAAGGCTTTCGAGATATAACCAGTACTACATTGTCAACTTTTCTTCTCTGTCAATAACACTTGTATCTGAACATGTTATTCCGTATTTAACGGCGAAGTGAATAAATACCTTACATCCAATTTGATTCTTTTGTTCTATAAAAGAATTAACAAGTTTAAACAAATTATTTATACTGTTTTTCTGAGTCCCGAAAATCCCGAATTTCCCGGTTCTCAGTCGAATGTCCCGGGTTTTAAAATATACTTCAAGAACCGGGAAATCCCGGGATTTTCGGGACCGGGATTTCCCGGTTCGATACCCTACTTACTACAAAAACTTAAACATCTGTTGAACACTTGTCTAAAAAAAGTATGACTGAAAAACGGGCCTTATTTCAAAGTCATAATCTGACATTTTTTCAAACAAGTGTTCAACAGACGTTTAAAAGTCTTTTTGGTACGACGGATAAGGATAAGGATAAGGATAAGGTTTTAACAAGTAGTTTGATCTTACAGACAGATGTGTTGCTGGGGAGTTTGCACGCCACTTTTTCTTCACAGCCAAAACACTAGGAAGTGTCGAAGGGGGGGCGCTTTGGGGGACTGTCTTATGTAAAAATTGACCTATAAAAAGTGCTGATAAATCAGCCTAATTTGAATAAATGACTTTTGATTTAGATTTTTTGATATTGGACAAATAAATTCTACCTTTTCTGATCTGGCCCTATAAACAAACAGCAGACGACAATCGTTATCGCTCAGCAGTCACTAATACATTTTCAACTTTATACCCTAGAGCGTAAAAGTTAAAAAAATTAAGTTTACAGATCGTTTTCGTTTGTTTCGTTCGTTATCGCTCAGCAGTCGTTAATAGATTTTCAACTTTATGCCCTAGGGTATAAAGTTGAAAATGTTTTAGTGACTGCTGAGCAATAACGATTGTCGTCTGCTGTTTGGCTATGGGGCCTGCGCATTGTTTCTTCTTCTAGCTCTATCTTACCTTTCTATAGCACTGACGACGAAACCATCAATAGACTTGACGCTCATTATCCAGTTGAGTACAAATGGACGGTAATCAAACCCTCTGTTTTGAGAGTCAAGGAACTATTTTCATACGTAAAAATTTTAACACAAATTACTGAAAAAGTAGTTAATTCCATTGTAATTAAGTAGTTTTGGTTTAAGAAAAAATAAAAAATAATGAATACTTTTTTGATTGTGCTATGTATGTGTACTGCAATCAAATACCCCAAATCATTCCTGTTTATATCAAAGTTATTTTTTTATTGAGTGCTCAAATAGGTTTTATCTTTTTTCCTTTTCCCTAGTCAATAGCCTCCATAATCTTTTCGTTGTAATTTTATAACTCAAAAACGGGCTCACCTATCCAAACCAAATGTTTAGGCTTTGTTCGGACTATTTAGTAGATGGTTTAGGTGAAATTTGCACAAAAACGGTTGAGCGGTTCTTCATTTATCACATTTTATGTAACAAATGATGTAGTAGTATTAGTAGTATTGATTCTGTGCGCTACGAAGTTCGCGGGGTCAGCTAGTTACATATAAAAACTCCACCTTTTTGCATGAGTTAAAAAGGATACAATTTATCCTTCCCAGCCATAGCGACGCACGGGTTACCCTGTATAGAGAAGCTCTCCAATTTGTTCAGGTGAACCAAGTGACTGATCTCATTCAGGTCCTGGATACTGTTGTGTGCTAACCCTAAGTGCTCCAGATGGGTTGGGAGATAGCGGTCACACTGCCTCAGATCTGATATCCTGTTCCTTTCCAAATTTAAATGCTGGAAAAAGATGATAAGGATTATTATGCTATTTTTTCTCACTGGGTTTAATTAAAAATCTTTAAGATTTTTGAAAAAGCAAGGTTTAGCTAAATGCGGCTCTATACTTTTGAATCTAAAAAGTATTACTGAATGATAAATGAAAAATACCATAACATATTCAAACTTGCTTGCAAGTTAAAGCAGCATAATAATATAAATGGGCCTTCATTGTCAAGGAATACTAACCTTCAAATTCTTCAAATATGATATATCAGCTATAAAAGATATCTGGTTGTTGGACAAATCTAAATGTTCCAAATGCATGTTGTGATTCAAATGTTCTATTGATTTTATGTTGTTACCTGCAAAAAAGATCAGAAGCTTATTTATGGAATTTTCCAGAACAATTCACACAGGGCACAAACTATTGGAGGCAAACTGGCAGCAAAACTTCTCAATCCAGGCTGGCAAGGAACACTGTCTGTTGACAACTTGACACACTGCTGTCAAAGCTGTGACAATGGGGCCTCACTCTAATCCACCTTCAATTAGGGACAAATACAGAAGTTTGCAAATTTTCTTTAGGAAAATATAATATAGTATATCTTCATTAAATGAGGATTTCCATTACATTTACCAAGTGATACTTAAAAATGCTTACAATAATTTGTAATATCAATGGCTCTAAGTATGGAACATTCTATATTCACTTTCCATGTTAGTGAAACTAGTTATTAATATGAAATGAGGCTATCTCAATGATGATTTATTCTAGGCCATTAAATTGATGGATTGCAGCTACTGTTTTAAATGCTATTTTATACTTTGATTTCTGAAGAATGGCAGCACAGTTGGAGTAGTGGCTGAGTGATTAACTGCTGTGCTGCATGTTGCAGGTTCTACTCCTGAATGGAATAAATATTTGTGTTATATTATCTACAGGGAGTTTTCTGAGTCTCGGTGTTTGTGCATTTAAATGTTTGGAAATAGACCCACAGTACACAAGAATTTTTTTATGTCAAGCAAAGTTGATATTATGACCTACCAGCTGTTGCCAGCGGCTTCACCCGCTACAACTCGAAAATTATCCCACGGGAACATAAAATCGGGATAAAAACTATCCTAAGTGTTAATATAGGTTATAAACTATCTGTGTACCAAATTTTAGCCAAATCCGTTCAGTGGTTTTTGTGTGAAAGAGTAACAAACATACCTACATACACACATACATCCTCACAAACTTTTGCATTTATAATATTAGTAGGATGTTGTTAAGACTGATGCCCAAATTGCAAAAAAAAGAAAAAACAAATTTCCCAGGATGCACATTAACCTTGGAGCAAGAAAACATTTTTAAAGACCTACAGTGACTTACCTGCTAGTTTTAAAACTTTAAGATATATCAGGTCTTTAAGCCCTTCTATCTGCAGTATGCCATTGTTGCTCAGAGCTAGTATTCTGATGTTTGTCAATCTGGACACACCGTGCATGCGTAGCAGGAAGTTGTTGCATATCGATAACTATTCACAAAAAAAATTACAAGAGTTTTTAAACTGACGACTTGACGAGGTTACTATTTACTAACACCATCATTCAGTAGAACTTATTAAAGGATATTTAGGTACCATGATTTAGTTTTGTAAGTGTCCCAGTTTATCCAAGATCATGGCGCTTACAACAGTGGCACATTATGGGAACCAGATACATAACAAAATAAGAAACATGATAAATATCCTGTTATAAGTACCAATGATTTTCTATGGTTGCATTGATTGTTTTCTATACAAATGACATGTTTTTTTACGAACACTGTCTTGGTCATGCAATATTTTTTTTCAATTGAGATTTAGTAGGTACTTCTAACGCAATGAAATCCGCTTGCGACTAAACTAGAATAAAGTAATACCGAAAATACGAATTGGAATTCTATAAATTTATAACAATAAACGGTTGAATATAACTGAGAAAGTACATCTTACATTTTCGACACGGCTGTAAGTGTCGATATTGTCGAGCCGCTGCAACTCATTTTGGTCTAGGATTAAATTAATAATCGTCTTGGATTCCTCCGCGGGCGCTTTCTCTATTTTCTTCAACCCACGCCTCGAAAGATCCACCGTTTCTTTCTTCGCCTCATCTAGAAGCAAACATCTCAATAACATGATTTTGTTCTACCGCATCATTACTTCATTTAAAAATAAAACACTTACCCATTTTAGAACTAAAACCACATTATAATTATTTATCAAAAGAATTCGATGATTCGATATAATAAAATTATTCCACACAAAATCAACATTCGTAAATTGACGTTCAGAACGTACTTATGTCAAACATTCTGTGAAGCCAATTTGGTTGAAGATTTGTTTTTTGATGCATGCTTATTATTCCCAAATTTTATAAAAAAATATAATTTTTATTTATATTAGATATTATACAATTCTTTAACAACAAACAATAATATTTATTAAACCACACCTTGAATACTCGGAGAATAAATAATTAAAAAATTACTGGTTTTCGAACAGAACCGAACAAAGACAAACCTAACATGGCGGATTTGACTGACGCGATCAGACGCGATTGACGTGATAGTGTAGCGAAGTAGCGAACAACTTTTGGTTTTAGTCGATTATCTAATAAATTTTAATCATGACCCAACTCATGTTAATTTCATCAAATGAGTCCTCCTATTGGGCTATTGAAGGACCACTGTGTATTTTTGTCAGTAGAAGTCTGACAGTAAGGTACTGTCAGACTTATACTGACTAGAATACACGGTGATTCTTCATTAGCCCCTTATGGTCCAGGGTCACGGTTTCCTGATGAGACAGCCCTGCGACCTGAACAGGCTCTGGCCCTATAAGGGGGCACCGTCAGTTTGCTGATAGCTTTTTGAGGCGCGCGTACAACGCGACGCGCCGTCGACCTGAACACAGTCCATGATCAGACGCAGAGTCACCCACCATTACTCACCGTTTGCATGACCGCAAAAGGATTGACCATAACACATACGATTCGTACATTAAGCGTGGGATCAGCGACTGTTTGTCCACTGTTCCTGTGTACTTCTCAGAATACACTGGACTGGAATACACATTCTTCATTAACAGGCTTAAATTGAATTACGAATTGTTTTTTTGATTCCCGCATGGATGAAACAATTAATAATTGTAGGATTTTAAAGTAGTTATTCCGGGTCTATCTATTTGTGCGTCAGTATAATATTTGTGTATGTATCCATGACACAGGAATTATAATTGTAAGTTAATTATGGTATGTACAATCTTTAACATTGTAATCAACTTAAAACTCTACAGTCTATCTTTGTCCTTCCTCTCTTTTGGTTTCACGCATTTCATATTTCTTGACAAGTTTCTTTAAATCCAGGAGACCTCTCTTTTATTTTTTCTGTAACAAACTTCACGTTTAAAATTACAGTAACAGTAGTACAGACGCCAGCTTATCAAGCTATCACAATTTGTCTTGCTTTAATAGATTTTCGACCTTATCACAATAGGAAAAAGTTAATGCTCGATTAGTAAATGTAGATTAATAAATATTATTATATTTAGATAAACAGAAATAGAAATTGAATTGAATAATGTAGGAATATTGTAGAATTTTTCTCCAAAATTACATGCGCTTGGTTTTCCCATTTGAATATAATTTGTACGGAAGGTCACTTGGTCACTGGTCTTGCTTGACGCGTCCGAAGTTAAAAATAAGCTTAACCAGGTTCTTGCCCCGCCACACAGTGGGTGGTATTATTACCGTTAATTTAATACTAACAAAAACATGAAATTAAAATACCGTTATAATACTAACGAAACATAAAATTAGTTTTAGTAAGTTGATTAGCGCAGCACTACTTCGCGGTGGCGGCGGGTTTTGTTGAGGTTAGTAAAATAATGACGAAAAAAGTGTTTTTGTATTTATTTTTAGATGAATCAATCAACTAAAAGGTTTTGAATACAATAATGTAAAAGTGTTACATAATTACATTGTGTTAAAAGCTTACTGTTCATTCAGTTCTAGCGATAATTACAAGGACGCGTTAGTTGACACTTTATTGAGTAAAGTTTGTTTCGTTTGATAAAGTTATCAACACCAAGATTTCTAATTAGAACGAAGTTTTTGTGTCGTTTATTGTATGAAGTGTTAATCTTAGCCAAGCCTTTTATATATTTTGTGATTATTGAGCACACGAAAGGTTTCTATTTATAGACAATTCACATGTAACCTCTTTCGATTTAGGCGGGAGAATGGTGTTGGCAAAGGGCCTGAGGCCTCTTCAGGTGGCTTCCGTGATATTGTTCGTGAGGATTCTGTCTGTATTCCTGGTGCAGACGTGGTATGTGCCAGATGAGTACTGGCAGACACTAGAAGTAGCACACAAGCAAGTGTTTGGGTATGGAGCCCTGACTTGGGAATGGCAACAAGGCATCAGGAGTTATTTGTACCCAAGTGTGGTAGCTGCACTTTACACTCTGCTAAAATTCACAAGTTTGGACTACCCTGAAGCTCTGGTAAGCATATTCTTTTATTTTTATCATGAAATGAGTTCTCCCACCCAGGGCAGGGCAGGAGGGACTGTCAGACTAGTACTGGCTAAAATGCATAGTGTCCTTCAATAGCCCTTTACATTCCAGGGTTACGGTAATTTGTTAGTCCCATGACCCTGGTAAGCATACAGTTTTAATTAACTGTTATGGACCCCCACCATACTGAGAGTAGACACTCACCAAGTCACCATGACCAAGCAAAAGACCTAACTTCGTTTTATATCTTGTTGCTAAATTGATGTTTTATCAAAAACTAAGTTGTAATGACTAAGCAGAGCAAAAAATCAGAAAAAAAATCTAGTTATCTTTTTTTACTGTTGTAAACACAATGATTCAAATGTTTTATAAAATTACAATAAATATAGCCTAAGTAATAAAAAGTTTGAAGTTTGTATCAGTCTAGAATTTGTGAAAGTATTTGTAACAGAACATTCTAATTATGTATAGTGTTACAATACTAGTTTGTAACATGAGTATCTGTTATTCAATATCTGTAATGGAGTAGTTTCTTGTAAAGCATACAGTCACGTTCTATGTTGGCTAAATTACAGAATGAAAAGTGTTTTTAACAAACAAAATAACTTGATTGTACACCAATATTTCAATACCGCACATAATATAAATTGTATCTTTTGGCAATCTGACTGTAAAAACAGTTTCTCATTAAGTAAAAGACTAGAATAAATTAATGATCATCATTCCCCCATCATTAAATATCGCGGCTCAGCTCCTTTTAGTTCTAGCGTGGTGATTTTATATAGCCTATAGCAGGGGTCACCAATTAGTTTTGTTCGGGTCCATTTTAAGACATGAAATGACCATCACGATCCGTAGAACATATTGTAGAAAAAAAAATTGTAATTACAGAATATAATAATATATGCAATTATAACAAAGGTATTTTTTCACATTTCTATGAGGAAAGTGTCTGTTTTATTGCTTGTGGATCAAATCAAGAAACTTTCTGAAAATTGATCATAAGATCGTACTCTGTAGTGCAAGTGTTCTCGCGGTCCGCACAAAATGGGTCGGCTGTCCGCATGCGGACCGCAGTCCGCCATATGGTGACCCCAGGCCTATAGCTTTCCATGATAAATGGACAACTACCCAAAATTCGTTTTCAATTCGAACTAGTTCCTAAGATTATCATGTTCAACCAAACAAACTCATAAGCTTTATATTTATAATATATATATATAGTAAATATAGATTTTGTGCAACAAGTCATCTCTTTTTCTTCTAAGTATTCACCAATTCTACAAAAGACAGAGTTAGGTGTATAGATATCAGAAGCAAAACCAAATTAACAGACATCGTAGCACGTATTGACACACTAAAATGGAGATGGACTGGGCATATGCTTCGCTGCAAGAAAGAGAAATGGAGCAAAAAGGTGACAGAGTGGTACCCGAGAGACGGGACCAGGAGTCGAGGCCGTAAATTGAGACGATGGGAGGACGACTTAAAAATGACCCTGGGCCCTCTCTGGCTAAGAGTGGCATCAGATAGGAAGCAGTGGAAGGAGTTGGAGGAGGCCTATGCCGTAAGGCACACTGAACGTAGGGACATTCTGTAAACAAACTAGTAATAAGTCAAACATTGTAATTGTTCAGAATAAAAGGTTTTATTATTATTAATATTCACCAATTCTAGCCTTTTCTAACAAACCATCAATTTTGTAAACAGCACAACACAATCAAACAAATATTTTGTTTACAGATTCTCCTGCCTCGCATCCTGCAAGCTGTTGTCAGTGCTACTGCTGACTACAGCTTCTACAAATGGACAGGGAACCGCAAATGGGCCTTATTCCTCATCCTGACTTCTTGGTTCTGGTTTTACACTTCCGGTAGAACTTTACTGCAGACGCTGGAAACTGCCCTGGTTGCGATTGGCCTGTCTGTGTTCCCATTCAAGACTGGGAAGCTGTCTTATTACGAAAAAGGTATGCTTACTTTGCATAAAAAAAAAAACATCCTTATCTACATAAGTACATAATATATTTTGGGTCAGTTCAAGATGTCTTTTTATATAAAATTCAAATGATGTAGTACTTTCTGAAACCCATGAATTATCTAGCAATTTTTTAAACAGATCTACATAAAAAAAACATCCTTATCTACATATTTGGGCTCAGCTCAACATGTCTTCTTATATAAAATTCATATGATGTAGTACTTTCTGAAACCCATGAAATTTGTAGCAATTTTTTAAAGAGATCTGTATTATATGTGTGTATATATCTGTGATTTTTATATTACATGTAAATGAAAAAATCCCTACTAATATTATAAAAAGCGTAAGTAACTGTTTGTTTGTCTGACTCTTTTTCACGCTTAAACCACTGAACCGATTTGGATGAGTATGAAGATAGTTTGAGAGCTGGGAATGGACAAAGGATACTTTTTATTCCGAAATTCCCACAGGAACGATAAAAAAACGTTATGCGCATACGAATTCGTGGGCAAAAGCTAGTGTTAAATAAATACAAAAAAAAAACTAAAAAAAAGACACCATGTATGTCGACTTTACCACTCTAAAAAAAATGTATGGCAGTAAATTAAAATCAAGCAGGTATTTATCATTGTTTGTTTGTTAGTTTCATAACAGGAAAATAATCCTGGTGCCCATCATCATCCTGGTTTATTTATCCTTAGATTACTCTGTAGTTATCCTCGTCTCTGTTAAACAAAAACAATGTTAATCAAATATGGGAGATATCAGAGAATCCAAATGCAAACCTGGCTAGGATGCACAGAATAGAAATACAAAAGATAGGAGAAAGAGGAAGGAAGTGAGTCTGGGACATTGCATTGTTTTTTCTTCTGCAATGTCACAGATTATATAAAAAATTAACTAATTCAGAAATGGCTATTATATCAGCCCATTAGAGTCCCACTGCTGGGCAAAAGCCACCTTCCACTCCCTCCACTTCGCGCGGCTTTCTGAGTCCGTGTTCCAATCTTTCATGAAGCAATTCAAGTATCTCGCCATCTTCGCTTCCAAAATCCTATGACGCTTTTGATTATTTTTCGCTACTCAGCTTCGCCATCCACGCTCATTTGATAGCATTAGCTAGAAAAAAAAGGGTAACATGTTCTATAACAGGCTGGTATCCGCAACTCCACGTTATAAGCGCGTATTTTGCGTGCGGAAGGGTAACATATAAGTACTTGTTGCAGAAAGTCCTCAGTGGCTATGGCTGGCTGTGGTATCAGTGTTCGTGCGACCCACGTCGGCGCCGCTATGGGCAGTGCTCGTGGCTTACAACTTGCTCACTACCAACCAGAAACGGCTGAAGCTTGTCGTACGGACATACGTGCCTATTGCGTAAGTTATCATGAATGGTCCAGAGACATTAGATAGCTATCGAAAAATAGTAAAGCTGCCTAGCACTCAGAGAAATGTCTGGCTACTTATACGAGAACTTCTGGTTGCAACCGTGACAGCAAGACTCACTAGTTGACTTTACAACATTTCTAGTAATAAATACTAAGTAAGTAGTCGATATCACAAGGACTTAGTTTTTATTACTAGAAATGTTGTAAAGTCAACTAGTGAGTCTTGCTGTCACGGTTGCAACCAGATGTTCTCGTACATACATTTCTCTGCGGGTAGTACTAAGATTTTATCTCTTACAGCACTTTTAAAAAAATTTGAACAGTATGTAATGGAGGCAAAGCTCCTTATTCAAATACAAGAGTGGCTTCTTCAGCCATAGTAATGAAGATAAGAAGACTAAATCTTTCCTTTACTTTAAGAAATCGACTGAACAACTGAGCGACAATCGAAACCAAATATTTTAGAAGACTTCGGTACTGTCTGATGTCTCACACGTTTAAAAGGAAGAAAGTTTTTCCTTAAAATTGTGAGAAAATTTATTTCATACAAACCTTGTCCTCTTAAATGAACAGAATAAAAAAAACAACTATCCAATTTCAGTCTGATCGCCGGTGGCGCCCTCGTGGCGTTAGACTCCTACTTCTACGGTCGTCTGATTGTCACGCCGTGGGAATTCTTCAGGTTCAATGTCCTGCATGATATCGCCTCTTTCTATGGACAACACCCATGGTGAGTAATAAATGATAATCACATCACATCAACAGCCTATAAATGTTCCCACTGTTGGGACACAGGCTTCCTCTCTATGAGAGGGTAGGTTATAATTCACCACGCAGGCCCAGCGCGGGTTGGTAGATATCACATGTCTTCGAATTTTTGGTTCTAGGACATGCTGGTTTCCTCACGATGTTTTCCTTCACCGTTTTGAGAGCAGTGGTGATGCAATAAATTACTCAATGAATATGATAATGATAATTCTGTGTGTAATGTAGCGATCTGCCTGATCTAGGTTTATTAAAACCTGTGAGTATTTCCTTTCTTATGAGATGATGACATAATAAGAAATACAGATATTATTGTATTTTTTTTATTAGAAAGATCAGTCAGTTTCTTAAGCAGTGGAGGCGCAAGGTCTTTTAATGTGGGGAAAGATTTTGAGAGTCGCGAGTTTCTCTAATAGTGTTAGTGCTAGACTATGTAACATTAACTGTGCATAAGCCAAAGGAGTTATTTCTCTCATTGACCCGTATCCCACTCTGCGCCCACCATTGTTGACACTATGCATGTCACCTATTACTGTTATTATTCTGATAATCAGCTAAATATTTAAATTACATTAACATTATTTATCGCAGGCACTGGTACCTCACACAAGGCATTCCAGCGGTACTGGGTATCAACCTGCTGCCTGTACTGTGGGCAATCACCAAAATACTGCGAAGACCTCAAGAGAACAAGATGGGAGTCCTGCTTCTTACTGCCATTGGTTTACATGTGGCCTTATACAGGTATGTGATTTACGTGTAAAGTAATAAGGTTCAGAATTAAATGCGCAATACAGTGGATTGTTAAAGCAGTCCATTTTTAACTTAGATGACGTTTTATGGATTGATTGTCTAGTATAAAATTAATTGACAGTTTTCTATGAATTTTCTTCAATCATACTAAATAGAGTAAGACTGAGTATTGATTTTTTTTAAGTTATCATAACGCATAGGGCCATTGCATGAGTAAAAAGTTCTTAAATTGATGCCAATACTTTCATCCCACTATCCCAAATTCCCATCGGAAGGCATCCAGCGGTTTCGCACGCGTGGTAATCATAAATAATCCCATAGAATATAATGTACCGTAATAAAAGTCCTAGGCTACGTATCAACTGCTGTTGCATTATTGAGCAAATCCAAACTTTAGAATTTATAATAAATATTTGTTTCAGCTTCATTCCTCACAAGGAGTTCCGTTTCTTGTTGCCTCTACTGCCGATCTTCATATACTTGGTCCAAGACGTCATTGTGCCGTGGAGCAGGAAGGCTCAAAAGTAAGTTATTATTTTCAGCTGTGTTACATTGTAGTCTTTTTTATTTTCTGGTGAATATGTGGCTACACTGTCAGAGTTGACTAAGCGCGAGTTGTTTGATAATTAGTTAAACTATTTATTAAATCCTAAAAATTTTTAACAATACGTTATGAAAAAAAAAATTTTTCAATAGTAAGTTGGGAAGGGAATTTAATAGTCGGAATTTCTTCTGTTTTGTGGGTGTACTTACAAACAACGAAATTTGATTGATTAGATTTCGTTGTTTCGTTGTCTGGAAACACAATCTGCAGACCATACAAATATTTGTTCTGCGCGGAAAGAAAACCCGTGACACGCATTGTGCAGCTTGGCCAGAACGTCTTGAAACGGAACTAATCTTTTTGTTTGCTGACAATGTTTTAAAATCTTTGATATTTGATGTAAACAAAGAACGCAGATTTGTTAGATTTATTATTGTGCCATAAAGCTAACGGATTAAGTGTAAAAGAAAAAAAAGAAAATCATTCGAAGTGCTGGTAGCGAGAGCACAGTGGCGACTTCCGGTTTTCTACTCTAATTTGCCAAGCTGTAGCAGCCAGTGGTTCAGCCAATACGCCAACCGTCAACTTAACTCATGACTTTGATCGTTCTAGTTCTTTTTTTTTATTTAATGATAGGCTCGCTTTTGACCACTATCTCGCTTGATGGTAAGCGAAGATAAGGTCAGTTCTGAGCCAATATATGTGCGGCCCGCGGTATATGGGGTGACTGGCAATTAGTGTACGATACTTAAACACGTGATTGTGCTCATGATATCAAACAATTTTTAGTATGGGAGCAAAGCCGAAATCTATACATATAATAAATTTGTAGAAAAATGGTGTCTGTACAATGGAAATATACAAAAAAAAAGTAGCAGGGGTTGTTATTTTATCGATGCTGAACCCGAAAATGTAGTTAAATTTTTTTTTGTCTGTTTGTCTGTTTTTCGGTTTGTCTGTTTGTCTGTGTGTTTGTGCACGCTAATCTTCGGAACTACTGGACGGATTTGAATGATTTTTAACCGACTTCAAAAAAAAAGTAGGTTCTCAGTTCGACCTGTATGTATGTATGTATGTATGTTTGTCCGCGATTATCTCGCGTTTGGCTGAACAGATTTTGATGCAGTTTTCAGGAAAGTGTTCATTACATTCTGGAGAAGGTTTTAGTATATAACACTAATAGATATCCCGTGACGTTGCCCGCGCGGATCCGTTTTCCTTACTTGGATCGTAGATTTTCAGGGACGATTGCATGTTTGTCCGCGATTAACTCGCGTTTGGCTGAACGGATTTTGATGCAGTTTTCAGGAAAGTGTTCATTTCATTCTGGAGAAGGTTTTAGTATATAACACTAATAGATATCCCGTGACGTTGCCCGCGTGGATCCGTTTTCCTTACTTGGATCGTAGATTTTCAGGGACGATTGCATGTTTGTCCGCGATTATCTCGCGTTTGGCTGAACGGATTTTGATGCAGTTTTCAGGAAAGTGTTCATTACATTCTGGAGAAGGTTTTAGTATATAACACTAATAGATATCCCGTGACGTTGCCCGCGGGGATCCGTTTTCCTTACTTGGATCGTAGATTTTCAGGGACGATTGCATGTTTGTCCGTGATTATCTCGCGTTTGGCTGAACCGATTTTTATGCAGTTTTCAGAAAAGTGTTTCTTGCATTCTGGGGAAGGTTTTAGTATATAATAATAACGGATATCTCGTAAAGTTGCCCGCATTGATCCGTTTTTGTTGCTTAATAGGATTGTAGATTTTCAAAGAAGCCGATTTTATGAAGACTTTTTTTTTGTGGAATATCTCAACTAAAAAGGGAAAAATAAAAAACTTTTTTAAAAAAAAGGGAACCGACTTCAAAACCAAACACAAAAAAACTATAAAATAACTTTTCTTTCGGAAGTCGGTGGCCATATCTCAATGAAATAAAAAAAACAGCCACCGACTTCCGAAAGAAAAGTTATTTTATAGTTTTTTTGTGTTTGGTTTTGAAGTCGATTCCCTTTTTTTTAAAAAAGTTTTTTTTTTGTTGTATAGGTATTAAGTCCGGTTAACATATAGGCTATAATTTATCTTGGAAACTTGAACACCTGATGCAGAACCGCAACAGACCTGCTTAACTATAAGAGATACAGAAATGGTGCCATAGCAAAAATTGTTCCACGTGATGAGCATTTTCTGCTGAGAGAATAAATTTGAAGATCCTGGACACCTGATGTGGAACACCAAGAGCCCAGTTACACTATGACATATACAGGAACGACGTCTTTGCAAGAGTTGTTCAGCCTGATAAGCACTCTCTATTGCTGTATAAAAATTTGAAGATCTGGAACACCTGATGTGGAACTCCAAGAGCCCAGCTACACTATAACATATAAGTGAATGACGTCTTAGCAAGAGTTATTCAGCCTGATGAGTACTCTCTGTCAACGTATAAAAATTGAAGATCTGGAACACCTGATGTGGAACTTCAAGAGCCAAGCTACACTATAACATATACAGTAAAGACGTCTTAGCAAGAGTTGTTCAGCCTGATGAGCACTCTCTGTTGTCGTATAAAAATTAAAGAACTGGAACACCTGATGTGGAACTCCAAGTGAATAGCACACTATAACATATCCTACAGTAAAGACGTCTTAGCAAGAGTTGTTGAGCCTGATGAGCAACCTCTGTTGTCGTATAAAAATTGAAGATCTGGTACACCTGATGTGGAACTCCAACAGCCCAGCTACTTTATAACATAATATATAGAAATGACGTCTTAGCAAGAGTTGTCCAGCTTAATGAGCACTCTCTGTTGACGTATGAAAATTGAGATCTGGAACACCTGATGTGGAACTCCAAGAGCCTAGATAGACTATAACATATACAATAAAGACGTCTTAGCATGAGTTGTTGAGCCTGATGAGCAACCTCTGTTGTCGTATAAAAATTGAAGATCTGGTACACCTGATGTGGAACTCCAACAGCCCAGCTACTTTATAACATAATATATAGAAATGACGTCTTAGCAAGAGTTGTCCAGCTTAATGAGCACTCTCTGTTGACGTATGAAAATTGAGATCTGGAACACCTGATGTGGAACTCCAAGAGCCTAGATAGACTATAACATAGACAATAAAGATGTCTTAGCAAGAGTTGTTGAGCCTGATGAGCAGCCTCTGTTGTCGTATATCTGGTACACCTGATGTGGAACTCTAACAGCCCAGCTACTTTATAACATATATAGGAATGACGTCTTAGCAAGAGTTGTCCAGCCTACTGAGCATTTTCTGTTGACGTATGAAAATTGAGATCTGGAATACCTGATGTGGAACTTCAAGACCCCAGCTACACTATAACATATATTGGAATGACGTCTTACCAAGAGTTGTTTAGTCTGATGGTCATTTCCTGTAGACTTATAAAAATGAAAAATCTAGAACGTCTGGAATCGTCTCGCGCATCCCGTTGTTTTCCCGTCCCCTTAGAATTCGACGTTTCAGATCTTCGATTTTGACGACCCCGTCGTCGCTCGCATAAGCAACAGGATCCGCGTACGAAGTCGCGGGCAGAAGCTATTCGTGAATAAAGTACACACATCAAAAGTGTCTAGGGATCAACATATATTTTTGCAATAACTTTTCTCCTGATTGATATTAATTAAAATGTTCTTTAAGGATTCATCAAATAAAGTGTTATCGTTTGTCACAGTAACGATAAACCAAGTCACCTTTGCATTCATAAAGAAATTTGCCATTTTCCTAATAAAGGGATTTTTGACATTTGAACCACTAACATTAAAGTTCGAAAAAAAGACTGAAATAACAGTTTTCTTTAAAATTTTATTGGGTAACTTAAACAATTAATAATCCGTGTTTCTACCGTGAACACTAACAACACAAGAACATCGGTTTGGCATACTCAAAATGAGTTCATCCAAATCACGCTGTGGAATGGCCGCCCATGTTCGTTGCAACAACAAAAAAAGTTCTTCTTGCGACTGGATACCCTCCATATTCGGCAGAGCTCTTCTCTGTAGCATATCCCATGCATGCTCAATCGGGTTCAAGTCTGGCGACTGAGCAGGCCAGGGCAGGACATTGATGTTAGCTGCGGCGAGAGTCTGTCTTACAACTCTTGCGGTGTGCGGTCGTGCATTATCATGCATTAACTGAAATAAGGGACCGATTTGCACTTGTAGAGGAACGATGACGTCTGATACAATCGTCTCAGCATAAATTTGAGCGTTGAGGTTGCCTCTGATCCAAATCAACTCAGTTCTTCCGCCGATCCAAATACCCGCCCATACCATGATGGTTCCACCACTATAAGGATGGACTTCCTGGCAGGATTTTAATCGCTGTTGGCGTCCAGGGGTTCTCCAGTGTCGTATACGTCTTGTATCCGGTCTCATACCAAAACGAGACTCATCAGAAAAGCACACGAAACGCCATTGTTCTTCTGCCCAATTTCTGTGTTCAAGAGCCCAATGATATCGAATCCTACGATTGTGCATTGCTATAGGTGGTACCCGTAGCGGTCTTCGGGAATGAAGGTTCACTTCATGCAAGCGGTTTCTGACTGTTTGGTCGCTAATTAAGTTCCCTGAAGAGTGATGAAGCCTCACGGCTAACATCATGGCGGTTATTGTTGGAGCTCTTCGAGTTAAGGTCAAACAAGTCAACTTTTTTTCCATAGAAACTTCGTTGGGGTTTTACTCCACTATTTGACAAGGTAAATCCAAAATTAAACATGTTATCGTTTTGTCTCATTATTAATTTTGTCTGTACGGAAGCAGAATTGTAAAATATGAAGCTATTAAAAAGTTACGAGCTTCTAAAGATTCGTTTTTTTGCTAATTTTAACACAACTTTAGGTGTAAATTAGAAGCTAAAGAAGCATCAAATTTCCAAAACGAAGTCCGTACCGACACAGCAAATTTATCGAAGAATTTAATAAATTTTATTTGAAATAAATTGGTGCAGTGGTTTTTCCATAAAACCCCAACTTCCAAAGGCTTTTTCGTATTTTTTTACGCGCGCCTTTTACTCTGAATGATCGTGCATCTCACTGAATAAGTTTTCCCCTGTTTTCTCCACGGGGGGATGACGCTCGCGCACACATGAACAATTTGGCTCGATTTCCGGTGAAATATCATGGTTTTTGACCATGCCTGCCAGTGAGTTCGAGCTCGCGACTAGCGCCGCCTTAAGATTTGAATGTATCGGTCTTGTCTCCGTGTGGTGCAGCGATACCGTCCTCCATGGCGCGCAGCCACGGTACCAGTGCTTCGGTAACGTGTCCAAAGTCGACTGATAACACTCTGACTTGTATTCAGAGCTAAAGCCACAGTACGTTGCCGGGAACCAGCTTCTATCATTCCCACGGCTCTGAGCATTTCTTCCCTGCTTAAATGACGTCGCCGCTCCATAATAACGTTGGTTTTAATCAGTAGTAGGGAAACAGTAGCACTAATAATGTCTTCAATGCGTTGTATGTTTTTATAGGGAAAATATTGACAGCTGATTTTCATCTTTTACTCGAATTTGATTTACAGTTCCTGATTCAAATTATGAAATGCACCAAAAAGGATCCATATAAATTTATAAAATCATAAATTTATTACAAAGCCACATCTCAATCTCAAGAAATCCGCATAAAAATGCTTGATCCCTAGACACTTTTGATGTGTGTATTAGCTGTTCAGTACATTTATGTTTGTCTAATGTACTGAACAGCTAATATTTTTTTCTAACACTCGAACAGCTGAGATTATATATTCTTATAAGCATAGGTCGGAATTAATATCAATATATATATATGAGAGTTGCTTTTACACACTCAATGAATTTTTCAATTATAAGCAAAATTAATTAGTCTATGTTAAGAATTGATCGTTGATTATTTTAATGTAATGTCTATCTTTAAATAAAGTAAATAATATTTTTTTTTATTTCCTCAATAATTTAATTTGATATTTCATTATCATCATGTAATTTAATTTAATTTTGACATTTTCTTGACAAACTTAATTTTATTAACATTTCCATTTAATTTAATAGGTATGTGACATTCGTATAATTTGTAACTAGCGTCAATTTATTTCAATAAAATTGTAATCAATAAAATATTGTGATGTAATGCATGCATAATAAACCTGTAATTTTCGCATGCCTACTGCAGGTGAGATGTCTTTGTACCACCCATCAATTTTAACAGCTTTGTAAAACCATCTCTAGCGAATAAATGATTCTATTCTATTCTATAATAAATCATGAGATTTTTCTGCTCTTTAAAAGTAATTCCGGGATTTCGGGCATATCCACTTTATTCTTTCGCAGCGTAAGTACATGAATAACTCTACCTAATTCCGACTTATAGTTATAAGTAGTAAAGTCAAATATAAGTAGTCATTAGGTAATGATCATCCTGCGATCCAATCTGTACTGGGAATTGTACTGGTCCACAATCGTATCTGTTCTCTTTCATAAACGGTTGTATCTTCCTCCAGGATGCACCTGTACCTCGTGGCTGGCTCGCTCCTGCTGGGTAACGTGGTCCCGGCGGCGTACTTCGGCGTGCTGCACCAGGCCGGCTCGCTGCAGGTGATGCCGCTGCTGCGCGGCGCCGCCACCAACAGGACCAGCATCGCCTTCCTCATGCCGTGCCACTCCACGCCGCTCTACAGGTGAGAAGCCATATTCTAACTATACAGGGTGAATTTTTCAAGTGGGCATGGATATTGTGCTATACAGGGTCTTTCTTTTAAATTATCCAAAAGGAACAAATCCGAATCCATAAAAGATACGGGAAAACTTTCTTAGGAACCTTTAGCTCTTTTTTGAAGTTAACCATTTTGGCGTTTTTTATTTTTTTGGTCAAGTGTTAGTTGTCCCCAGAAATGAGTGAAATTGGCCAAAATTTTTTCGACTCTTGTTTCATGTAAGGATCATTGCATTATAAGGGAAGGAAAATGTCTGGGCAACAGAAGTGTCAGTTATCAGAGTCTTGTTGACAAAAAATCCACCCTGTTCCTTCAGTCCTTTGCGTTTCAGGGTCACAATTGCCTTTACAGAGGTTGTAGAGTCTACAACCTCGGAAAACAATAATAAACCTAACATTTTGTTCTCATAGCCATCTCCACTTAAACATAACGACCCGCTACTTGAAATGCGACCCTCCCATCAATACGACCGGCGTCACCACGGAAGCTGAAGCGTTCTTCAATAACCCTCAACGTTGGTGGCGCACAGAATACGCCAACAGGCAGACTCCTGACCTGGTGGTGTTGTTCGACAGGCTGAAGGGAAGAGTGGAGACTTTGCTGTCAGGGTACAAGCTGATCCATGAGCTACCTCATACACAGGTAAGAATTAGGGAGCTTATTGATCACGCGATGCGATGCAATTTGACCGATTCAAACTACAAGTGAAAATCATCTTTACCACTACGACATAATCTATCTATATCTATACTTATAATAAATCTGTAGAGAGGTCAATTCTGTACATGAAATATATTTCCAAAATAACTATCAGGGGGTGATTAGGGATCGATACTGATGCCAAAAATGCAATTAATAAAATTATTGTCTGTCTGTCTGTCTGTCTGTCTGTATAACCGTTATAGAAACAAAAACTACTGGACGGATTTTGACGAAACTTGGTACAATTATTCTTCATACTCCTGCGCTGGTTATAGTATACTTTTCATCACGCTACAATCAATAGGAGCAGAGCAGTGAAGGGAAATGTTAGGAAAACGGGAGAAGTTACTCCATACACGCTAATCTTCGGAACTACTGGACGGATTTGATTGTTTTTTTTTTGTTGTATAGCTATTACGTCTGGGCAACATATATGCTATAATTTATCTTGGAAACTTGAACATCTGATGCAGAACTGCAACGGATCAGCTTAACTATAAGAGATACAAAAATAACGCCATAGCAAAAATTTTTCCACGTGATGAGCATTTTCTGCTGAGAAAATAAATTTGAAGATATGGAACACCTGATGTAGAACTCCAAGAGCCCAGCTACACTATTACATATACAGTAATGACGTCTTAGCAAGAGTTGTTCAGCCTGATGAGCACTCCCTGTTGTCGTATAAAAACTGAAGATCTGGAACACCTGATTTGGAACTCCAAGTGCCCAGCTACACTATTACATATACAGTAATAACGTCTTAGCAAGAGTTGTTCAGCCTAATGAGCACTCTCTGTTGACGTATGAAAATTGAGATGTAGAACAACTGATGTGGAATTCGAAGAGCCCAGCTACACTATCAAATATATGAATAAAATCTTAGCAAGAGTTGTTTAGTAAAGATCTGGAACGTCTGGAATCGTCATGCGCGTCCCGTTGTTTTCCCGTCTCCAGGCTCTGAGAATTCGACATCAGACGTTTCAGAACTTCTGAAAATGACGACCCTATAATTGTCGCTGGCATAAGCAACAGGATCCGCGTACGAAGTCGCTGGCAGAAGCTAGTATGACATAAAACGTGTGGTTGTCTTCGGGTAAATGAAAAACAAAACACTATCGCCACGACGACGTCAAGTCAATCTAATTGCATCATTATATCGTAGTAGCAAGGACCATTTTCATTTTTAGTTAGTACAAATTGCACGAATCGCGTCAAGGGGAAACTCCCTTAACCATCTTCTGCAATGCTTTTTCCTAATGTTGTAGGGGTCAAATACAAATAACAACCTTTTTTTAATGCCGTGATAAATTTTGAGCGTCTAATAGATGAAATACGATTGATTCTACTCTCATTCCTATGGATAGTTTTATATGAAGAAGAATGAGCAAGAAACTCATGCTCTTATGATTTGTTTTCATACAGTTCAGTTACTGGTAAGCATAATTATTTATAGTATTGATATTTCAGCTGTAAATATTCTATACTAGGTGCGGAGTTTGTTGTATAGGAACTATTAGTTCAAATAGAAAAAATCGTTTTGCAGTGACACTTTTTTTAGACAAGTGTTCAACGCCACATGACACTGGCAGAGTAGTCAAGCAACTCATTGCCAAGAAGAAAAAAAATACTTTAGTAGTAAAAGTTACTTTTACATTTATTTTTATTTTTCTCTTCTTCCCAGTTCCCGGAAGGCGAGGTGAGCGAAAAGGTGTTGGTATACCAAAAAGGGCAGAGCCAACCCAAGCCAGTGGCTGATGATGACGTCGTGTAACCTTCGAGTATCACCACCGCGTGTTCATGTTAGTGAACCCAATTCTATAGCGACGTAGTTACACAACGACCGCACGCTATTGTGGATCTTATCTTTGAAAAAATAAGAACCACAATAGTGCGAGTTCTGTTATATGCATAGACTGTTCTTGAAAGGTGAGCGAATTAAAAAAAAAAGTAAAGATAATTGTGCCAAAGTCTTAAGGTGTCAATTTATTTGATGACTTGGAGATTGTTCCCTTTGTTTAGCTTTTAGGGGTAATTCATACTAATGGCTGGATTACTCGTCTTATTTGACACGAGTGTTTGTTTTCTCGAATGTATTGTCCCCTTAATATTTTAAATGTTTTAAATGTATCAATAAGCCCGGTACAGTGTAAGTAAGCTCTTCCAGTTTTTTTTTTGAACAAGTCTATGCTTATAAACATTAGTTGCTATGTAGAATTTTTTATCAACGATGCTATCGCAAAACATAAAATTCGACCTTTTGACGACATTCTCGATTTTCGTTCTTATTTTAATGACTCGAATTATTATTCGGCTAAATTTAATTGGCTTTTGGTATTAAATTAAATTTTAATTATTAATTAAATAATTTTATGGACTCTATGGGGATGTTGCCCTATAAAAATGTGTTCGGAATAGAAATTTTACACTTTAATATGTATTTTATACGTAATTTTAGACTTATGAAATTTTACATTTTACCTGGTCTATGTAATTATAAATTAATAACAACTAAACGACAAAAATAAAGTAATCCTTTACACTGATGCAATATCTGTAAACTTTTATTTTAAGATAAATGAACGCATTTTCTAGTGACATACTAAGAATTAAAATAAGGAAAGTTAAATATTGTGTAATATTTGATTTATGATATGACTACTTGATATGGAGACACAATGACCATTACGATCTTTGACGCAATCATTTCTCCGATTTGTGGGAATTTGATGAATAAGTTGATATTGTAGTTGACTATAAAAAAACAGATATTCACTGATTAAAATTACTCTGCAACAGCATGACATTGTTTCATCAAACGTGCTGAAATTCTACCCAATTTTTTTTCGTGCGTAAAGGTAATCAAATTGCGATTCCTATTGTCTTAAAACACTTTATTCCTTCAAATGCAATTTGTTTTATAGGGCCGCGGCAACCTGCCAAGACAGTCCAATTCAATTCAGTCAGTGAATATTTTTTTTAAAGTTGTTTAGTGTCCTCACGGCGGCGATAGGCGGAGACCTCTCGCGCCCGGCATTGGTTGCGGCCATGCTGCGGGGCGAGACGGAGTGGGAAGCGGTCTGCTCCTTCTGCGAGGCAGTAATGCTCGTGAAGGAGGAGGCGGGCCGCGAGCGAGAGAGGACAGCGTCCTCCCTCCGCCCCAACCGCAGTGGTAGGCGCCCGCGGCGTCGGACGTCACCAGATGATCTCCGGCCACCGTAGGCGCGGGCATGCGGGCAGCGAGTAAAGGGCAACTCGCTGCCCGACCAAGGACCATGCCCGGGTCGACGGCGCGTTGTGTCCCACGCGCGCCTCAAAGAGCGTCAGCATAATGACGGGGCCCCCCTCTCAGAGGGCCAAAGCCTGCCGGGGTCGCGGGATTATTTCCTTACCGTGACCCCGGAACGTAACAGGCTATTGAAGGACACCGTGGATTTTAGTCAGTAGAAGTCTGACAGTCCCTCCCGCCCTGCCCGGGGTTGGAGGACTCATTTGATGATTTTACCACGCTAAAAAAAAAAAAAAAAAAAAAGTTGTTTAGTAATACTTACAACGATAAAGCGATTTTTATTAATAATATTTTGTGGTCATATCAGAATTTTTGGTAATTAGTTAATATATTTAATATACTATTAATATAATTATCATCGGTCCTCTTTTATTCTATATATCCATGACTGATATTTGCAGGACGCAAGTACAAATAGTAAACATATATGTAGTTTATATGCTTGCCAAAGTTATTCATAAAGTGTAATGATACTAACATGTTTTTGTGCTATGCCCGGCTAGAAATATATAGGCTTTTAATATGTAGATTGTTGCAGTTGTCCAGGTAAACAAGGTAATATTGAGTAAACGAAATATTGGTACACCCGCGATCCAAGAGAAATTCCTTGTGCGGGGTTATGTAATTTCTAAATAAATAAACAAATGGAGAAACTTGATGCTAGCAAAAATTATACTTTATGCTATTTGTGTGGCAGGTTTTTTCCACATGATATAAATCGATCTTATTTACTTCATTTATTTAAGACCTATATTATTTTTATATTATATCACGTCGTATCTTCCATTATACAACATTATTTTTTGTTTATGCGAAACCCGATACACCTGTCAAAAATTTTAAAACCGCATCATGAAAAATCACAAAGTTATAAGCTTGTATATTACCCGGTTTTCCGTTCAAAAACATGATAATTTCGCGGTACACCCGCGTAAACCGCGTCTCCTGTGTTATACACTCGTGATAATAGTTTGGCAATAGGTACCCAACCGTATGGTGATTGTATTGTATTTAAATGGTAATAAAATTTAATTAAAATACTTTTGAAAAAAAATATATAACAGGGTATAAAAATTATTGGAATCGAATCAGTTACTGATTCTGAACAAACTATATTCAGGTTTCGCATATACTAAAAATAATGTTGTATGTCTCAACAATTAATCAGTCGTTTTATATTTTTAGTCGGGCCCATATTTATTATGTTAGACTGTTTTATGTTTTCATCTGGCATTTTTATTTTTTGAGGAATTCACCGTATCCACCGAAAAAACATCATAATAGTTTTTAAGAGTTCTTTGTCGTCTTCAAGTAAAGGTTTTGATTTTTCAAATAATTTGTGTGTGACTTTGACCCATGGCCATGATTTGGTCTGTTCCAAATTGTACCGACCTAAGGTTTTAAATAAACAAAGATTTTGTCAAGTTCCACAATCCTATGTCTTGAGCAGTGGTGGCCCAGTGGTATCGGTCCCGACTTACGAGTTAGCCAGCTTTACTTTGTGTAATTTATTTCATCACCACTGCTCTCACAACGGTGAAGGAAATCATCGTGAGGAAACCAGCATGTCCTAGAATTCTGGATTGGATGGAGAATTCCACCAAAAATTCGAAGACATGTGACAACTACCAATCCGCAATGGGCCCGCATGGTGGATTATGGCCCACTCCCTCTCACAGAGAGGAGGCCTGTATCCCAGCAGTGGGAACATTATAGGCTGATGATGATGATGATGTCCTCTTATGTGAAATACTGAATAAAACTCATTAAAAAATAAAAATCTAATAACACTGCATTAACCTTTGCTTGAAGCTGCCAATTTAAAAAAAAATATATTTGAATAATTGGACTTTTTTTTTAAATTAATTATTATTTAATGTCTATGGATTTTAATTGCAATACAATTTTAAGAATTCTTTTTTTAACGTAATTTTAGGATTAGATTTATAATGTATTTTAGGGACGCTCAAAATGTAAAGACAGACAAGTATTCTAAGATCTCTTTGTCTTCGTTAATCTAACACTGTAATAGTTATCGGTACTTTTCGTGTTGTTTTATTATTGACTAGTTCATTCGCGATTTCCTTCTTTGAAAACCGAGTTTACAGGCGGTTACTAAGAACGTGTTACGCAGCGAGCGTTCGTGCAATCAGTATGGGGAACAAAACGCTCGCAAAGAAAAACAAGCTTGCTCACTGCTAATTATACTACATTACGGTCCATAAGACCGGTCAGGGGGGGTATTACAACGTCTTAAAACCAGGCTTGTTCCAGTGAGTGAACGAGATGGCGCTAGACGACTTGTATAGCTCTGTCACTTTCACTCGCCGGAACAAGCCTGGTTTTAAGACGTTGTAATACGGCCGCTGATCGGCTTTAAGGGGTATAATGTAACGTGTTACGTAGCCAGCGTTCGTGCAGTCAGTACGGGGAACAAAACGCTCGTGAAGAGAAACAAGCGGTTCTTTGCTCGCTGCGAAGGGTACATTACGGCCTATAACACCGGTCAGTATCCAGCTTTATAATGCACAGTGTAACAACATAATGGATTGTTACAAAATTTGTAGCCTTTTTTACGAAAATAACGCTAACTGAGCTGTATGAAATTTGGCACAGGTCAAGTTTATATGGAGAAGTAGTTCAGAAAGCCATTTTGGTCGAATTTTGAGCATGGAGCCACCTATAAATTATTTTATATTTATAATAAACCAAAAAAAAAAGTAAACTATGAAAAAAATCTAAATATTAAATTAGTCGATTCGCGAAAGAGCTAGACGTAAAACAACGCCACAAGTACGGGAACTTAAAACATATTAAATATTATATAAAAACCAATCTTAGTATAAAGTGCTATAGTTTTATTGAAAACGTCTTGTCGAGGCGCTTGCCGTGAAAACTGATCATGTTAATTACTGCCTTGTATGGAAGTACACTAAACTGTTCTAACTAATGTTAATAATACATGTTTAAATAATTATCATTAATACTACTCCTAAACCGCTGAACCGATCAACCTGATATTTTGCATATACGTTATCAGGTTACTGAAACAGAAATTGGGTACCTTGCAACCCGCAAAAATTGCGCTATTCCCGAGAATAACAACAATTTTGTCAATTTAGTCACTGGCCTTCAATAAAGAACAGCAGTTTATTTTCATCTTAATAGGACTGACATTAAACTTTCTTAAGTATAAAAAAAAGAAAAATGTCATAAAAATAAATAAATAAAAACAATTCAAATAATGCATTCTAGAATTCTCTTTATTAACACTGTGTTTGCTTCCATACAAAACACTTTAAGTACGTATGTATATGAAACAATTTTGAGCTGTAGTTAAATAGGTTGTTTTTCGTATTTAAGTCGACCAGAATGTCTTCTATAGAGATGTCGAGTGTGAATTTTAAATAAAGATTTTATTTTTAATGAAGTTTGTTTTTATACTGAACAATATGACACCAAAATTAGAACTTCACCTATATCAATCAATTAGGCTAGTAATACGCAAGGCAAAAAAAAGAATTGGTTATGCTTCTTCCCCAATTCATTAATATTCTCTATTGCTCTAAGGTTTTCAAGGATTATTTATTTATTTAAAATCTTCCTTACGCTATCATTACAGGTCTGTACCTAATGCGATAGTGTGGCTTATCTACTAATTATTAAATTAACTACTTTACAAATGAACTAAAATTAACATAAATCAATATAAAATAGGAACTATACAACGAATTTAAACATAATATAATACGACACACAAAACACAAATCACAATTTAAAAAACAATAATGTAAAAAATATAACAATAAACAAAGGTGCACATTAATCTAATTTATAACATAATATAAACAACAAAGTCTTTGCGAATTCACTCAAATGGCAAGTGTATATATCAACTAGTATTTGCGCGTTGCGCGAGCTGCAAGCAGCTCGCGGGGTCGTGTTTTGGAGAAGTATTCCTTACCTTAATAAAATTTTGAGAATCCATAAGAATCTACAAATGAATTGGAAAATCCATAGTCCTTAAAAGATTTTGTAAATTATTAAATCAATAAAATATTTTTAATATTCTGAAAACCCTTATAACTAATTCAATAAAAAAAAAAAAAAACAAAATAAATTGAGAATTCCTGAGGATAGTTAAAAGAAATTTAAAATCCGTTAGAGCACTTAAAAGATTTTGAAACCCCTTAAAAACCCCCTAATCCAATCTAAAACCTTATTAAAAACCGGCCAAGTGCGTGCCGGGCACAGTGTAGAGTTTCGTAGTTGCCCATCAAAATACTTATGCGAACTAACTAAACTGATTCACTGAATTTAATTTTAAAAAAGAAGAATTTTCAAAATCGATCCAGGCGTCTTTAAGAAAACGGGGAAAATACATAAAAAAAAACCGGCCAAGTGCGTGTCGGGCCACGCACAGTGTAGGGTTCCGTAGTTGCCCATCAAAATACTTATGCGAACTAATTAAACTGATTCGCTGAATTTAATTTTAAAAAGAAGAATTTTCAAAATCGGTCCAGGCGTCTTTGAGAAATCGGGGAAAATACATAAAAAAAAAGATTACGACGAATTGAGAACCTCCTCCTTTTTTTGAAGTTAGTTAAAAATAGTTGACAATAAAAACCTACCTATCCCCAAAACATACCCACCTAATATAGCTTAAAAATAAAGTTTACAAACTTACATTTGCAGTTGAAGAACATGTTCTGCGATACATTTTGTTTAGGAAAATATGCTATCCAAGTACGTTTTATAAGTTGGTCGACTATTACTCGTAAACTTGTAAAGCCTACTTAGTCACGATAATTTTCCTTCAAACTTCGTTATATATACTACTATTGTGAATTTTTTCACACCCCCAAACATAACCGTTTAGCTGGTAGAGGGGGGGGGACACTCGAGTCGAGCAAAAATTAGCACTTTAAAGCTTAATATTTCACAAACGAATCTTTTTATCAAAAAATTGTTAATGGAACCTATCAATATTTTTTAAAGACCTATTTAATGATACCCCACACTAAGGGGTACGCGAGAAATAAAAAAAACATCCCCACTTTACGTGTACAGGAGGTACCCTAAAAAAAAATATTTTACGAGATTTTATTTTACCACTTTTTCGGCACAACAAATCCGTATATTTACACCAAATTACAGCTTTCTAGTACTGGGCGTCTCTGAGCTAAACTGCGGACAGACGGACGGACGGACGGACGGACGGACGGACGGACGGACGGACGGACGGACATGGCGAAACTATAAGGGTTCCTTGTTGACTACGGAACCCTAAAAAGATTACGACGAATTGAGAACCTCCTCCTTTTTTTGAAGTTGGTTAAAAATAGTTGACAATAAAAACCTACCTATCCCCAAAACGTGGCACCTATTATAGCTGAAAAAATAAAGTTGACAAACTTACATTTGCAGTTGAAGAACATGTTCTCCGATACATTTTGTTTTGGAAAATATGTTATCCAAGTACGGTTTATAAGTTCAAAATGTCGGCTTTAGCATCCTCGAAAACCATGAAAACGACTCCCATGATGAACAAATCGTAAATTATCGCAGCCGCCATCTTGGATTTGGATTTTAACTTCACTATCGGCTTCAGCAACCTCGAAAACTATGAAAACGACATCAATCATTAAAATTTTTAATTTTTTTGCAGTCACCATCTTGGATTTTGATTTTGACCTCACTATCGGCTTTATTATCCTCGAAAACCATGAAAACGACTCTCATGATGAACAATTCGAAAATTATTGCAGTCGCCATCTTGGATTTTGATTTTGACGTCACTATCGGCTTAAGCATCCTCGAAAACCATGAAAACGACTCCCATGATGAAATTGATGAACAATTCGAAAATTATAGCAGCCGCCATCCTGGATTCTCATTTTGACCTCGCCATCGGTTTTAGCACCCTCGAAAACCATGGAAACGACACCCATGATGAAAACAAAAACTATCCATCACAAAAAGAATTTTTCAATTCCAAACCAAACAAAACAAACTTTTCAGTTAAGATAAAAATATGATATTTAAAATATTATTGTGTTAGGTACGCGCTTACTGCCCCTCGAACACTGCATTTTTTGCAGTCGCCATCTTGGATTTTGATTTTGACGTCACCATCGGCTTTAGCATCCTCGAAAACCATGAAAACGACTGCCATGATGAACAATTCGTAAATTATCGCAGCCGCCATCTTGGATTTGGATTTTAACTTCACTATCGGCTTTAGCATCCTCGAAAACCATGAAAACGACTCCCATGATGAAATTGATGAACAATTCGAAAATTATAGCAGCCGCCATCTTGGATTCTCATTTTGACCTCGCCATCGGTTTTAGCACCCTCGAAAACCATGAAAACGACACCCATGATGAAAACACAAAAACTATCCATCACAAAAAGAATTTTTCAATTCCAAACCAAACAAAACAAACTTTTCAGTTAAGATAAAAATATGATATTTAAAATATTATTGGGTTAGGTACGCGCTTACTGCCCCTCGAACACTGCATTTTTTGCTGTCGCCATCTTGGATTTTGAATATGACGTCATTATCGGCTTTAGCATCCTCGAAAACCATGAAAACGACTCCCATGATGAACATTTCAAAAATTATAGCAGCCGCCATCTTGGATTTTGATTTTGACCTCACTATCGGCTTTAGCATCCTCGAAAACCATGAAAACGACACCCATGATGAACATTTCGAAAATTATCGCAGCCGCCATCTTGGATTCTCATTTTGACCTAGCCATCGGCTTTGGCATCCTCGAAAACCATGAAAACGACTCCCATGATGAACAATTCGAAAATCATCGCAGCCGCCATCTTGGATTTGGATTTTAACCTCACTATCGGCTTTAGCATCTTCGAAAACCATGAAAACGACTCCCATGATGAACAATTCGAAAATTATCGCAGCCGCCATCTTGGATTCTCATTTTGACGTAGCCATCGGTTTTAGCACCCTCGAAAACCATGAAAACGACTCCCATGATGAACATTTCGAAAATTTTCGCAGCCGCCATCTTGGATTTTGATGTTGACCTCACTATCGGCTTTAGCATCCTCGAAAACCATGAAAACGACACCCATGATGAACATTTCGAAAATTATCGCCGCCGCCATCTTGGATTTGGATTTAAACCTCACTTTCGGCTTTAGCATCCTCGAAAACCATGAAAATGACTACCATGATGAACATTTCGAAAATTATCGCATCCGCCATCTTGGATTCTCGTTTTGACCTCACTATCGGCTTTAGCATCTTCTAAAACCTTGAAAACGACTCCCATGATGAACATTTCAAAAATTATCGCAGCCGCCATCTTGGATTTTTATTTTGACCTCACTATCGGCTTTAGCATCCTCGAAAACCATGACAACGACTCCCATGATAAACATTTCGAAAATTATCGAAGCCGCTATCTTGGATTTTGATGTTGACCTCACTTTCGGCTTTAGCATCCTCGAAAACCATGAAAATGACTACCATGATGAACATTTTGAAAATTATCGCATCCGCCATCTTGGATTCTCGTTTTGACCTCACTATCGGCTTAATTATAATTATAGTTGGATATTTTAATTTTTCAATTGTTACTAATTATTGATTTTAATGTTTATGATTTATTAATTTTACGATAATTATAATATGTATGTAAATGATTTATATGAATGATAATGATAATGTATGAATTCAATCGATTAGTTAGTTTTTAATAATTCATTAGAATGCATGTTATTCACAGTTTTAAATTATTTTGTTAATTTTCTATGCAAGAAATAAAAGGCTTTTTATTTTATTTATTTTATTATTTATTTATCGGCTTAAGCATCCTCTAAAACCATGAAAACGACTGCCATGATGAACAATTCCAAAATTATCGCAGCCTCCATCTTCGATTTTGATTTTGACCTCACTATCGGCTTTAGCATCCTTGAAAACAACATAAACATTTCGAAAATTATCGAAGCCGCTGTCTTGGATTTTGATGTTGACCTCACTTTCGGCTTTAGCATCCTCGAAAACCATGAAAATGACTACCATGATGAACATTTTGAAAATTATCGCATCCGCCATCTTGGATTCTCGTTTTGACCTCACTATCGGCTTAATTATAATTATAGTTGGATATTTTAATTTTTCAATTGTTACTAATTATTGATTTTAATGTTTATGATTTATTAATTTTACGATAATTATAAGATGTATGTAAATGATTTATATGAATGATAATGATAATGTATGAATTCAATCGATTAGTTAGTTTTTAATAATTCATTAGAATGCATGTTATTCACAGTTTTAAATTATTTTGTTAATTTTCTATGCAAGAAATAAAAGGCTTTTTATTTTATTTATTTTATTATTTATTTATCGGCTTAAGCATCCTCTAAAACCATGAAAACGACTTCCATGATGAACATTTCCAAAATTATCGAAGCTGCCATCTTGGATTTTGATTTTGACCTCACTATCGGCTATAGCATCCTCAAAAACCATGAAAACGACTCCCATGATGAACATTTTGAAAATTATCGCAGTCGCCATCTTGGATTTTGATTTTGACCTCACTATCGGCTATAGCATCCTTGAAAACCATGAATACGACTCCCATGATGAACATTTCGAAAATTATCGAAGCCGCCATCTTGGATTTTGATTTTGACCTCGCCATCGGTTTTAGCACCCACGAAAACCATCAAAACGACACCCATGATGAACAATTCGAAAATAATCTCAGCCGCCATCTTGGATTCTCATTTTGACCTCGCCATCGGTTTTATCACCTTCGAAAACCATGAAAACGACATCCATGATGAAAACTTTGAATTTTTTGCAGTCTGCATCTTGGATTTTGATTTTGAACTCACTATCGGCTTTAGAATCCTCGAAAACAATGCAAACGACTCCCATGATGAACAATTCAAAAATTATCGCAGCCACCATCTTGGATTTGGATTTTAACCTCACTATCGGCTTACGCATCCTCGAAAACCATGAAAACGTCTCCCATGATGATCATTTCGAAAATTACAGCAGCCGCCATCTTGGATTCTGATTTGGACCTCGCCATCGGTTTTAGCACCCTCGAATACCATGAAAACGTCCCATGATGAACATTTTGAAAATTATCACAGCCGCCATCTTGGATTTTGATTTTGACCTCACTGTCGGTTTTAGCATCCTTGAAAACCATGAAAACGACTCCCATGATGAACATTTCGAAAAATATCGCAGCCGCCATCTTGGATTTTAATTTTGACCTCACTTTTGGCTTTAGCATCCTCGAAAACCATGAAAACGACTCATATGATGAACAATTCGAAAATAATCTCAGCCGCCATCTTGGATTCTCATTTTGACCTCGCCATCGGTTCAAGCACCCTCGAAAACCATGAAAACGACTTCCATGATGAACATTTTGAAAATTATCACAGCCGCCATCTTGGATTTGGATTTTAGCTTCACTATCGGCTTTAGCATCCTCGGAAACCATGAAAACGACTCCCATGATGATTATTTCAAAAATTATCGCAGCCGTGGCTCTTGGATTTTGATTTTGACCTAACTATCGGTTTTAGCATCCTTGAAAACCATGAAAACGACTCCCATGATGAACATTTCAAACATTATCGCAGCCGCCATCTTGGATTTTGATTTTGACCTCACTATCGGCTTTACCACCCTTGAAAACCATGAAAACGACTCCCATGATGAACATTTTGAAAATTATCACAGCCGCCATCTTGGATTTGGATTTTAGCTTCACTATCGGCTTTAGCATCCTCGGAAACCATGAAAACGACTCCCATGATGATTATTTCAAAAATTATCGCAGCCGCCATCTTGGATTTTCATTTTGACCTAACTATCGGTTTTAGCATCCTTGAAAACCATGAAAACGACTCCCATGATGAACATTTCAAACATTATCGCAGCCGCCATCTTGGATTTTGTTTTTGACCTCACTATCGGCTTTAGCATCCTCGAAAACCATGAAAACGACTCCCATGATGAATAATTCGAAAATTATCGCAGCCGCCATCATGGATTTTGATGTTGACCTCACTAACGGCTTTAGCATCCTCAAAAACCATGAAAATGACTCCCATCATGAACAATTCGAAAATTATAGCAGCCGCCATCTTGGATTCTCATTTTGACCTCACCATCGGTTTTAGCACCCTCGAAATCCATGAAAACGACACCCATGATGAAAACACAAAAACTATCCATCACAAAATGAAATTTTTCAAATTCCAAACCAAACAAAGCAAACTTTTCAGTTTAGATAAAAATATGATATTTAAAATATTATTGTGTTAGGTACGCGCTTACTGCCCCTCGAACACTGCATTTTTTGCAGTCGCCATCTTGGATTTTGATTTTGACGTCACTATCAGCTTTAGCATCCTCGAAAACCATGAAAACAACTGCCATGATGAACCATTCCAAAATTATCGCAGCCGCCATCTTGGATTTGGATTTTAACCTCACTATCGGCTTTAGCATCCTCGAAAACCATGAAAACGACTGCCATGATGAAAAATTTCAAAATTATCGCAGCCGCCATCTTGAATTTGGATTTTAACCTCACTATCGGCTTTAGCATCCTCGAAACCCATGAAAACGACTCCCATGATGAACAATTTGAAAATTATCGCAGAGGCCATCTTGGATTCTCATTTTGACATCGTCACGGTTTTAGCAACCTCGAAAACTATGAAAACGACAATTTTTTGCAGTCACCATCTTGGATTTTGATTTTGACGTCACTATCGGCTTTAGCATCCTTGAAAACCATGAAAACGACTCCCATGATGAACAATTCGAAAGTTATCGCAGCCGCCATTTATAAGATTTTGATTTTGACCTTACTATCGGCTTTAGCATCCTCGAAAACCATGAAAACGACTCCCATGATGAAATTGATGGACAATTCGAAAATTATCGTAGAGGCCATCTTGGATTCTCATTTTAACCTCGCCATCGGTTTTAGCACCCTCGAAAACCATGAAAACGACTCCCATGATGAACTTTTCGAAAATTATCGCAGCCGCCATCTTAGATTTTGATTTTGACCTCACTATCGGCTTTAGCATCCTCGAAAACCATGAAAACGACTCCCACGATGAACATTTCGAAAATTATCGCAGCCGCCATCTTAGATTTTGATTTTGACCACGCCATCGGTTTTGGCACCCTCGAAAACCATGAAAACGACATCCATGATGAAAACTTTGAATTTTTTGCAGTCGCCATCTTGGATTTTGATTTTGACTCACTATCATCTTTAGCATCCTCGAAAACCATGAAAACGACTCCTATGATGAACAATTCGAAAGTTATCGCAGCCGCTATCTTGGATTTTGATTTTGACTCACTATCGGCTTTAGCATCCTCGAAAACCATGAAAACGACTGCCATGATGAAAAATTTCAAAATTATCGCAGCCGCCATCTTGGATTTGGATTTTAACCTCACTATCGGCTTTAGCATCCTCGAAACCCATGAAAACGACTCCCATGATGAACAATTTGAAAATTATCGCAGAGGCCATCTTGGATTCTCATTTTGACATCGCTATCGGTTTTAGCAACCTCGAAAACTATGAAAACGACAATTTTTTGAAGTCACCATCTTGGATTTTGATTTTGACGTCACTATCGGCATTAGCATCCTTGAAAACCATGAAAACGTCTCCCATGATGAACAATTCGAAAATTATCGCAGCCGCCATCTTGGATTTGGATTTAAACCTCACTATCGGCTTTAGCATCCTCAAAAACCATGAAAACGACTCCCATGATGATATTGATGAACAATTCGAAAATTATAGCAGCCGCCATCTTGGATTCTCATTTTGACCTCGCCATCGGTTTTAGCAACCTCGAAAACTATGAAAACGACAATTTTTTGCAGTCACCATCTTGGATTTTGATTTTGACGTCACTATCGGCTTTAGCATCCTTGAAAACCATGAAAACGTCTCCCATGATGAACAATTCGAAAATTATCGCAGCCGCCATCTTGGATTTGGATTTAAACCTCACTATCGGCTTTAGCATCCTCGAAAACCATGAAAACGACTCCCATGATGATATTGATGAACATTTCGAAAATTATCGCAGCCGCCATCTTGGATTTTGATTTTGACCTCACTATCGGCTTCAGCATCCTCGAAAACCATTGCACGACTCCCATGATGAACATTTCGAAAATTATCGAAGCCGCAATCATGGATTTTGATTTTGACCTCACCATCGGCTTTAGCATCCTCGAAAACCATGAAAACGACTCCCATGATGAAATTGATGAACAATTCGAAAATTATAGCAGCCGCCATCTTGGATTCTCATTTTGACCTCGCCATCGGTTTTAGCACCCTCGAAAACCATGAAAACGACACACATGATGAACAATTCAAAAATAATCGCAGCCGCCATCTTGGATTCTCATTTTGACCTCGCCATCGGTTTTATCAAACTCGAAAACCATGAAAATGACCCCCATGATGAACATTTCGAAAACTGACGAAGCCGCCATCTTGGATTTTGATTTTGACCTCACTATCGGCTTTAGCATCCTCGAATACCATGAAAACGACTCCCATGATGAAATTGATGAACAATTCGAAAATTATCGCAGCCGCCATCTTGGATTTTCATTTTGACCTCGCCATCGGTTTTAGCACCCTCGAAAACCATGAAAACGACTCCCATGATGAACATTTTAAAAATTATCGCGGCCGCCATCTTGGATTTTGATTTTGACCTCACTATCGGCTTTAGCATCCTCGAAAACCATGAAAACGACTCCCATGATGAAATTGGTGAATAATTCGAAAATTATCGCAGCCGCCATCTTGGATTTGGATTTTAACCTCACCATCGGTTTTAGCACCCTCGAAAACCATGAAAACGACATCCATGATGAAAATTTTGAATTTTTTGCAGTCGCCATCTTGAATTTTGATTTTGACTCACTATCATCTTTAGCATCCTCGAAAACCATGAAAACGACTCCCATGATGAAATTGATGAACAATTCGAAAATTATCGCAGCCGCCATCTTGAATTTTCATTTTGACCTCGCCATCGGTCTTAGCACCCTCGAAAACCATGGAAACGACTCCCATGATGAACATTTAAAAATTATCGCAGCCGCCATCTTGGATTTTGATTTTGACTTCACTATCGGCTGTAGCATCCTCGAAAACTGAACACACTCTCTTAGTTTCTGAGATACGATTGGGAGGGGGGGGGTGGAGGCCAAAAAGGGGAGGCTTGGTACTTTTGCCCTTCTCTTGAGAGTTACTTGTAAGTTTGCTTGTCGTCACCCCTCAGTTACGCTTCACCCACTCCACTTTCGTTACGCTACGGAGGTCGCCGGCTCGCTTCGCTCGCCACCTCACCCCTTCGCTCCGCTCGGTCTCGCAGGTTCGCTCCACTCAGGACCTACCTACAACCGGAAAGCTATCGTGACCTTATCCCTACGCAACGCTTCGCTTTACCGCTACCTAGTTTCGGAGATACGATGGGGGTAGGGGTGAAGAGGAGAAGGGGGAGTTTTGAAAAATGATTTTGACCAACTCTGGGCCCCTTCTTATGAATCTGAAAAAAAGTCTGTTAACTTCCGGGATCCGCCTAAAGGGGGAAGAAGGGGTTAAGGGGGGAACTTTGAAAAATGGTTTTTACTTTTCCGAGCCTCCTCTATACGATTCCGTAAAACATCAAAACACTGGTCTCTTAGTTTCCGAGATACGATGGGGGGAGGGTTGAAGCGGGGGAGAGGGGCGAATTTCGAAAAACGATTTTGACCAACTCTGGGCCCCTTGATATGAATCTGAAAAAAAAAGTGTTAAAAGTCTGTTAACTTCCGAGATCCGCCTAAAGGGGGTCAAGAGGGGCAACTTTGAAAAATGCTTTTTACTTTTCCGAGCCTCCTCTATATGAATCCGTTAAAAAAACAGAACACGGGTCTCATAGTTTCTGAGATTCGTTTGGGAGGGGGGGGGGGGGGAGGCCAGAAAGGGGAGGCTTGGTACTTTTGCCCTTCTCATGAGAGTTCCTTGTAAGTTTGTCTTCACCGCCAAGTTACGCTTCACCCACTGAACCTTCGTTACGCTACGGAGGTCGCCGGCTCGCTTCGCTCGCCACCTCCCCCCTTCGCTCCACTCGGGACCTACCTACCACCGGAAAGCTATCGTGACCTTATCCCTACGCTACGCTACGCTACGCTTCGCTTTACCGCTACCTACTTTTACCGAGATACGATGGGGGAGGGGTGAAGAGGGGGAGAGGGGGGAGATTTGAAAAATGATTTCGGCCAACACTGGGCCGCTTGATAAGAATCTGAAAAAAAAATGTTGCAAGTCTGTTAACTACCGAGATCCGCCTAAAGGGGGGAGAACGGCAAGGGGGGGGACGGACTTTGAGAAATGGTTTTTACTTTACCGAGCCTCCTCTATACGAATCCGTAAAAAAACAAAACACGGGTCTCTTAGTTTCCGAGATACGATTTCGAGGGGGGGGGAGGCCAAAAAGGGGAGGCTTGGTACTTTTGCCCTACTCACGAGAGTTACTTGTAAGTTTGCTTGTCGTCATCCCCGAGTTGCGCTTCACCCACTCAACCTTCGTTACGCTACGGGGGTCGCCGGCTCGCTTCGCTCGCCACCTCCCCCCTTCGCTCCACTCGGTCTCGCAGGTTCGCTCCACTCGGGACCTACCTACCACCGGAAAGCTATCATGACCTTATCCCTGCGCTACGCTTCGCTTCGCTTTACTGCTACCTACTTTTTCCGAGATACGACGGGGGGAGGGGTCAAGAGGGGGAGAGGGGGGAGTTTTGAAAAACGATTTTGACCAACTCTGGGTTCCTTGATAAGAATCTGAAAAAAAAAATGTTGCAAGTCTGTTAACTTCCGAGATTCGCCTAAAGGGGGGAGAAGGGGGACAAACTTTGAAAAATGGTTTTTACTTTTCCGAGCCTCCTCTATACGAATCCGTAAAAAAAACAAAACACGGGTCTCTTAGTTTCCGAGATACGATGTGGGGAGGGGTGAAGGGGGGGAAAGGGGGGGTTTTGAAAAATGATTTTGACCAACACTGGGCCCCTTGATATGAATCTGAAAAAAAAAATGTTGCAAGTCTGTTAACTTCCGAGATCCACCTAAAGGGGGGAGAAGGGGGAAAGGGGGGGGGAGACTTTGAAAAATGGTTTTTACTTTTCCGAGCCTCCTCTATACGAATCCGTAAAAAAATAAAACACGGGTCTCTTATTTTCCGAGATACGATGGGGAGGGGGGAGAGGGGGGGCGAAAAGGGGAGGTTTGGGATTTTTCCCATACTCACAAGAGTCACTTGTTCACGAATCTGTCAAAATATACCCACCTCCCCCTTCACCATCAGGGAGAACAATTATGTCAGTGAGTCAGTGAGTGGTAATCGAGCTTTATATGTATACTAGTATTTGCGCGTTGCGCGAGCTGCAAGCAGCTCGCGGGGTCGTGTTTTGGAGAAGTATTCCTTACCTTGATAAAATTTTGAGAATCCATATGAATCTTTAAATGAATTGGAAAATCCATAGTCCTTAAAAGATTTTGTAAATTGTAAATATGTAAAATATTTTTAATATTCTGAAAACCCTTGTATCTAATTCAATAAAAAAAAGAAACAAAATTAAAAAAATACAAACTAAATTGAGAATTCCTTAGGATAGTCAAAAGAATTTTAAAATCCGTTAGAGCACTTTAAAAAATTTGATACCCCTTAAGAACCCCCTAATCCAATCTAAAACCTTATTAAAAACTCAGAAGGGTGGCATAAGGGGCAACTTTGAAAAATGGTTTTTACTTTTCCGAGCCTCCTCTATACGAATCCGTAAAAAAAAGAACACGGGTCTCTTAGTGTCTGAGATACGATTGGGAGGGGGGGGGAGCCAAAAAGGAGAGGCTTAGTACTTTTGCCCTACTCATGAGAGTTACTTGTTAGTTTGCTTGTCGTCACCCCTGAGTTACGCTTCATCCACTCAACCTTCGTTACGTCCCATGATGAAATTGATGAACATTTCGAAAATTATCGAAGCCGCCATCTTGGATTTTGATTTTGACCTCACTATCGCCTTTAGCATCCTCGAAAACCATGAAAACGACTCCCATTATGAAATTGATGAACGATTCGAAAATTATAGCAGCCGCCATCTTGGATTCTCATTTTGACCTCGCCATTGATTTTAGCACCCTCGAATACCATGAAAATGACTCCCATGATGAACAATTCGAAAATTATCGCAGAGGCCATTTTGGATTCTCATTTTGACCTCGCCATCGGTTTTAGCAACCTCGAAAACTATGAAAACGACATCCATCATTAAAACTTTGTAATTTTTTGCAGTCACCATCTTGGATTTTGATTTTGACCTCACTATCAGCTTTGTCATCCTGGAAAACCTTGAAAACGACTTCCATGATGAACATTTCGAAAATTATCTAAGCCGCCATCTTGGATTTTGATTTTGACCCCACTATCGGCTTTAGCATCCTCGAAAACCATGAAAACGACTCTCATGATGAACAATTCGAAAATTATCGCAGCCGCCATCTTGGATTCTCATTTTGACCTCGCCATCGGTTTCAGCACCCTCGAAAACCATGAAAACGACATCCATGATGAAAACTTTGAATTTTTTGCAGTCTGCATCTTGGATTTTGATTTTGACCTCACAATCGGTCATACTTACGCTACAGAGGTCACCGGCTCGCTTCGCTCGCCACCTCGCAGGTTCGCTCAACTTAGGACCTATACCTTCCACCGGAAAGCTATCGTGACCTTATCCCTACGCTACGCTACGCTTCGCTTTACCGCTACCAAGTTTCCGAGATACGATGAGGGGAGGGGTGAAGGCGGGGAGAGGGGTGAGTTTTGAAAAATGATTTTGACATACTTTGGGCCCCTTTATAAGAATCTGAAAAAAAAATGATGAGTCTCTTCTGAGATCCGCCTAAAGGGGGGAGAAGGGGGTCAAGAGGGGGAACTTTGAAAAAATGGTTTTTTCTTTTCCGAGCCACCTCTATACGAATCCGTAAAAAAACAGAACATCGGCCTCTTAGTTTCTGAGATACGATTTGGAGGGGGGAGGCCACAAACGAGTGGCTAAGTACTTTTGCCCTACTCATGAGAGTTACTTGTTAGTTTGCTTGTCGTCACCCCTGAGTTACGCTTCACCCACTCAACCTTCGTTACGTCCCATGATGAAATTGATGAACATATCGAAAATTATCGAAGCCGCCATCTTGGATTTTATTTTGACCTCACTATCGGCTTTAGCATCCTCGAAAACCTTGAAAACAACTCCCACGATGAACAATTCGAAAATTATGGCTGCCGCCATCATGGATTTGTATTTAAACCTCACTATTGGCTTTAGCATCCTCGAAAACCATGAAAACGACACCCATGATGAAATTGATGAACAATTCGAAAATTATCGCAGCCGCCATCTTGGGTTTTGATTTTGACCTCACAATCGGCTGTAGTATCTTCGAAAACCATGAAAACGACTCCCATGATAAACAATTCGAAAATTATCGCAGCCGCCATCTTGGATTTGGATTTTGACCTCACTATCGGCTGAAGCATCCTCGAAAACCATGAAAACGACTCCCATGATGAACATTTCGAAAATTATCGCAGCCGCCATCTTGAATTTTGATTTTAACCTCACTATCGGCTTTAGCATCCTCCAAAACCATGAAAACGACTCCCATGATGAAATTGATGAACAATTCGAAAACTATAGCAGCCGCCATCTTGGATTCTCATTTTGACCTCGCCATCGATTTTAACACTCTCGAAAACCATGAAAACGACTCCCATGATGAACAATTCGAAAATTATCGCAGCCGCCATCTTGGATTTTGATTTTAACCTCACTATTGGCTTTAGCATCCTCCAAAACCATGAAAACGACTCCCATGATGATCATTTCGAAAATTATCGGAGCCGCCATCTTGGATTCTCATTTTGACCTCGCCATCGGTTCAAGCACCCTCGAAAACCATGAAAACGATATCCATGATGAACAATTCGAAAATTATCGCAGCCGCCATATTGGATTTTGATTTTGACCTCACTATCGGCTTTAGCATCCTCGGAAACCATGAAAACGACTCCCATGATGATCTTTTCGAAAATTATCGCAGCCGCCATCTTGGATTATGATTTTGACCTCACTATCGGCTTTAGCATCCTCGAAAACCATGAAAACGACTCCCATGACGAATATTTCGAAAATTATCGCAGCCGCTATCTTGGATTCTCATTTTGACCTCGCCATCGGTTTAAGCACCTTCGAAAACCATAAAAACGACATCCATGATGAAAACTTTGAAGTTTTTTGCAGTCGCCATCTTGGATTTTGATATTGACCTCACTAATGGCTTTAGTATCCTCGAAAACCATGAAAACGACACCCATGATGAACAATTCGAAAATTATCGCAGCCGCCATCTTGGATTTTGATTTTGACCTCATTATCGGCTTTAGCATCCTCGAAAACCATGAAAACGACTCCCATGATGAAATTGATGAACATTTCGAAAATTATAACAACCGCCATCTTGGATTCTCATTTTGACCTCGCCATCGGTTTTAGCACCCTCGAATAACATGAAAACGACTCCCATGATGAACATTTCGAAAATTATCGCAGCCGCCATCTTGGATTTTGATTTTGACCTCACTATCGGTTTTAACACCCTCAAAAACCATGAAAACTACACCCATGATGAAAACACAAAAACTATCCATCACAAAAAGAATTTTTCAATTCCAAACCAAGCAATACAAACTTTTCAGTTTAGATAAAAAATTATGATATTTAAAAAAATATTGTATTAGGTACGCGCTTACTGCCCCTCGAACACTGCATTTTTTGAAGTCCACATCTTAAATTTTGATTTTGACGTCACTATCGGCTTTAGCATCCTCGAAAACCATGGAAACAACTCCCATGATGAACATTTCGAAAATTATCGCAGCCGCCATCTTGGATTCTCATTTTGACATCGCCATCGGTTTAAGCACCCTCGAAAACGATGAAAACGACATCCATGATGAAAACTTTGAAGTTTTTTGCAGTCGCCATCTTGGATTTTGATTTTGACCTCACTATCGGCTTTAGCATCCTCGAAAAACATGAAAACAGTCATGATGAACAATTCCAAAATTATCGCAGCCGCCATCTTGGATTTGGATTTTAACCTCACTATCGGCTTTAGCATCCTCGAAAACCATGAAAACGACTCCCATAATGAACAATTCGAAAATTATCGCAGCCGCTATCTTGGATTTGTATTTAAACCTCACTATCGGCTTTAGCATCCTCGAAAACCATGGAAACGACTCCCATGATGAACAATTTGAAAATTATCGTAGCCGCCATCTTGGATTTTGATTTTGACCTCACTATCGGCTTTAGCATCCTCGAAAACCATGAAAACGACTCCCATGATGAACAATTCGAAAATTATCGCAGCCGCCATCTTGGATTCTCATTTTAACCTCGCCATCGGTTTTAGCATTCTCGAAAATCATGAAAACGACATCCATGATAAAAACTTTGAATTTTTTTGCAGTCGCCATCTTGGATTTTGAGTTTGACCTCACTATCGGCTTTAGCATCCTCGAAAACCATAAAAACGACTCCCATGATAAAATTGTGAACAATTCGAAAATTATAGCAGCCGCCATCTTGGATTCTCATTTTGACCTCGCCATCGGTTTTAGCACCCTCGAAAACCATGAAAACGACTCCCATGATGAACAATTATTCGAAAATTATCGCAGCCGCCATGTTGGATTTGGATTTTAACCTCACTATCGGCTTTAGCACTTAGCACCCTCGAAAACCATGAAAACGACACCCATGATGAACAATTCAAAAATTATATATCAACCTCCTATCGGCTTTAGCATCCTCGAAAACCATGAAGACGACTCCCATGATGAAAACTTTGAATTTTTTGCAGTCGCCATCTTGAATTTTGAGTTTGACCTTACTATCGGCTTTAGCATCCTTGAAAACTATGAAAACGACATCCATGATGAAAACTTTCAATTTTTTGCAGTCGCCATCTTGGATACTGAGTTTGACCTCACTATCGGCTTTAGCATCCTCGAAAACCATGGTAACAACTCCGTAAATGAACATTTCGAAAATTATTGCAGCCGCCATCTTGGATTCTCATTTTGACCTCGCCATCGGTTTTAGCACCCTCGAAAACCATGAAAACGACCCCCATGTTGAACATTTCGAAAATTATCGAAGCCGCCATCCTGGATTTTGATTTTGACCTCACTTTCGGCTTTAGCATCCTCGAAAACCATGAAAACGATTTCCATGGTGAAATTGATGAATAATTCGAAAATTATCGCAGCCGCCATCTTGGATTCTCAATTTGACTTTGCCATCGGTTTTAGCACCCTCGAAAACCATGGAAACGACTCCCATGATGAACATTTAAAAAATAATCGCAGCTGCCATCTTAAATTTGGATTTTAACCTCAGAATCGGCTTTAGCATCCTCGAAAACCATGAAAACGTCAGCTCCCATGATGAACAATTCGAAAATTATCGCAGCCGCCATATTGGATTTTGATTTTGACCCCACTATCGGCTTTAGCATCTTCGAAAACCATGAAAACGACTCCCATGATGAACAATTCAAAAATTGTCGCAGCCGCCATCTTGGATTTTAATCTTGACCTCAGTATCGGCTTTAGCATCCTCGGAAACCATGAAAACGACTCCCATGATGAACATTTCAAAAATTATCGAAGCCGCCATCTTTGATTTTGATTTTGACCTCACTATCGGCTTTAGCATCCTCGAAAACAATGAAAACGACTCCCATGATGAAATTGATGAACAATTCGAAAATTATAGCAGCCGCCATCTTGGATTCTCATTTTGACCTCGCCATCGGTTTTAGCACCCTCGAAAACCATGGAAACGACTACCATGATGAACATTTAAAAATATCGCAGCCGCCATATTGGATTTTGATTTTGACCTCACTATCGGCTTTAGCATCCTCGAAAACCATGAAAACGATTTCCATGGTGAAATTGATGAATAATTCGAAAATTATCGCAGCCGCCATCTTGGATTCTCAATTTGACTTTGCCATCGGTTTTAGCACCCTCGAAAACCATGGAAACGACTCCCATGATGAACATTTAAAAAATAATCGCAGCTGCCATCTTAAATTTGGATTTTAACCTCAGAATCGGCTTTAGCATCCTCGAAAACCATGAAAACGTCAGCTCCCATGATGAACAATTCGAAAATTATCGCAGCCGCCATATTGGATTTTGATTTTGACCCCACTATCGGCTTTAGCATCTTCGAAAACCATGAAAACGACTCCCATGATGAACAATTCAAAAATTGTCGCAGCCGCCATCTTGGATTTTAATCTTGACCTCAGTATCGGCTTTAGCATCCTCGGAAACCATGAAAACGACTCCCATGATGAACATTTCAAAAATTATCGAAGCCGCCATCTTTGATTTTGATTTTGACCTCACTATCGGCTTTAGCATCCTCGAAAACAATGAAAACGACTCCCATGATGAAATTGATGAACAATTCGAAAATTATAGCAGCCGCCATCTTGGATTCTCATTTTGACCTCGCCATCGGTTTTAGCACCCTCGAAAACCATGGAAACGACTACCATGATGAACATTTAAAAATATCGCAGCCGCCATATTGGATTTTGATTTTGACCTCTCTATCGGCTGTAGCATCCTCGAAAACTGAACACGGGTCTCTTAGTTTCTGAGATACGATTGGGAGGGGGGGGGGGAGGCCAAAAAGGGGAGGCTTGGTACTTTTGCCCTTCTCTTGAGAGTCACCTCACCCCTTCGCTACGCTCGGTCTCGCAGGTTCGCTCCACTCAGGACCTACCTACCACCGGAAAGCTACCGTGACCTTATCCTTATGCAACGCTTCGCTTTACCGCTACCTAGTTTCGGAGATACGATGGGGGTAGGGGTGAAGAGGAGGAGAAGGGGGAGTTTTGAAAAATGATTTTGACCAACTCTGGGCCCCTTGATATGAATCTGAAAAAAAAAATGTTAAAAGTCTGTTTACTTCCGAGATCCGCCTAAAGGGGTAGAAGGTGGGCAAGGGGGGGGGGGGACTTTGAATAATGGTTTTTACTTTTCCGAGCCTCCTCTATACGAATCCGTAAAAAACAGAACACGGGTCTCTTAGTTTCTGAGATACGATTGGGAGGGGGGGGGAGGCCAAAAACGGGAGTCTTGGTACTTTTGCCCTACTCATGAGAGTTACTTGTAAGTTTGCTTGTCGTCGCCCCCGAGTTAAGCTTTACCCACTCAACCTTCGTTACGCTACGGAGGTCGCCGGCTCGCTTCGCTCGCCACCTCCCCCCTTCGCTCCACTCGGTCTCGCAGGTTCGCTCCACTCAGCACCTACCTACCACCGGAAATCTATCGTGAGTGACCTTATCCCTACGCTACGCTACGCTTCGCTTTTCCGCTACCTAGTTTCTGAGATACTATGGGGGGAGGGGTGAAGGGGGGGGAGAGGTGTGAGTTTTGAAAAATGATTTTGAGCAACTCTGGGCCCCTTGATATGAATCTGAAAAAAAAAGTGTGAAAAGTCTGTTATCTTCCGAAATCCGTCTAAAGGGGGGAGAAGGGGGTCAAAGGGGCAACTTTGAAAAATGCTTTTTACTTTTCCGAGCCTCCTCTATACGAATCCGTAATAAAACAAAACACGGGTCTCTTAGTTTCTGAGATACGATTGGGAGGGGGGGGGGGAGGCCAAAAACGGGAGTCTTGGTACTTTTGCCCAACTCATGAGAGTTACTTGTAAGTTTGCTTGTCGTCGCCCCCGAGTTAAGCTTTACCCACTCAACCTTCGTTACGCTACGGAGGTCGCCGGCTCGCTTCGCTCGCCACCTCCCCCCTTCGCTCCACTCGGTCTCGCAGGTTCGCTCCACTCAGCACCTACCTACCACCGGAAATCTATCGTGACCTTATCCCTACGCTACGCTACGCTTCGCTTTTCCGCTACCTAGTTTCTGAGATACTATGGGGGGAGGGGTGAAGGGGGGGGAGAGGTGTGAGTTTTGAAAAATGATTTTGAGCAACTCTGGGCCCCTTGATATGAATCATGGTCAAAGGGGCAACTTGGAAAAATGCTTTTTACTTTTCTGAGCCTCCTCTATATGAATCCGTAATAAAACAAAACACGGGTCTCTTAGTTTCTGAGATACGATTGGGAGGGGGGGGGAAGGCCAAAAAGGGGAGGCTTGGTTATTTTGCCTTACTCATAAGAGTTACTTGTAAGTTTGCATGTCGTCACCCCCGAGTTGCGCTTCACCCACTCAACCTTCGTTACGCTACGGGGGTCGCCGGCTCGCTTCGCTCGCCACCTCCCCCCTTCGCTCCACTCGGTCTCGCAGGTTCGCTCCACTCGGGACCTACCTACCACCGGAAAGCTAATCATGACCTTATCCCTACGCTACGCTGCGCTTCGCTTTACCGCTATGGGGGGAGGGGTGAAGAGGGGGAGAGGGGAGAGTTTTGAAAAATGATTGTGACATACTCTGGGCCCCTTGATATGAATCTGAAAAAAAAAATGTTGCAAGTCTGTTAACTTCCGAGATCCGCCTAAAGGGGGGAGAAGGGGGGCAAGGGGGGAGGAACTTTGAAAATGGTTTTTACTTTTCCGAGCCTCCTCTATACGAATCCGTAAAAAAACAAAACACGGGTCTCTTAGTTTCCGAGATACGATGGGGGGAGGGGTGAAGAGGGGGAGAGGGGGGAGTTTTGAGAAATGATTTTGACCAACTCTGGGCCCCTTGATATGAATCTGAAAAAAGAAACGTTGCAAGTCTGTTAACTTCCGAGATCCGCCTAAAGGGGGGAGAAGGGGGGCAAGGGGGGGGAACTTTGAAAAATGGTTTTTACTTTTCCGAGCATCCTCTATACGAATCCGTAAAAAAAACAAAATACGGGTCTCTTAGTTTCCGAGATACGATGGGGAGGGGGGGGAGGGGGGGCAAAAAGGGGAGGTTTGGGATTTTTCCCATACTCACCAGAGTTACTTGTTTACGAATCTGTCAAAATATACCCACCTCCCCCTTCACCATCTGGGAGAACAATGATGTCAATCAGTCAGTGAGTGAGTGAGTGAGTGAGTGGTAATCGAGCTTTATATAGTATAAAACTAGTATTTGCGCGTTGCGCGAGCTGCAAGCAGCTCGCGGGGTCGTGTTTTGGAGAAGTATTCCATATCTAATAAAATTTTGAGAATTCATATGAATCTTTAAATGAATTGGAAAATCCATAGTCCTTAAAAGATTTTGTAAAATATATAGAATATTTTAAATGTTCTGAAAACCCTTAGGTATAACTAATTCAATAAAAAAAAGAAACAAAATTAAAAAAAAAGAACAAAATAAATTGAGAATTCCTTAGGATAGTTAAAAGAATTTTAAAATATGTCAGAGCACTTAAAAGATTTTGAAACCCCTTAAGAATCAAATCTAAAACCTTACTAAAAACTCAGCAGGGAGGCATAAGGGGCAACTTTGAAAAATGGTTTTTAATTTTCCGAGCCTCCTCTATACGAATCCGTAGACAAAAAAGAACACGGGTCTCTAATAAGTGTCTGAGATACGATTGGGAGGGGGGGGGGGAGCCAAAAGGAGAGGCTTAGTACTTTTGCCCTACTCATGAGAGTTACTTGTAAGTTTGCTTGTCGTCACCCCTGAGTTACGCTTCATCCACTCAACCTTCGTTACGTCCCATGATGAAATTGATGAACATTTCGAAAATTATCGAAGCCGCCATCTTGGATTTTGATTTGACCTCGCTATCGGCTTAAGCATCCTCGAAAACCATGAAAACGACTCCCATGATGAAATTGATGAACAATTCATAAATTACCGCAGCCGCCATCTTGGATTTGGATTTTAACTTCACTATCGGCTTTAGCATCCTCGAAAACCATGAAAACGACTCCCATGATGAAGATTTCGAAAATTATAGCAGCCGCCATTTTAGATTTTGATTTTGACCTTACTATCGGCTTTAGCATCCTCGAAAACCATGAAAACGTCTCCCACGATGAAATTGTTGAACAATTCGAAAATTATAGCAGCCGCCATCTCTGATTCTCATTTTGAGCTTGCCATCGGTTTTAGCAACCTCGAATACCATGAAAACGACTCCCATGATGAACAATTCGAAAATTATCGAAGCCGCCATCTTGGATTTGGATTTTAACCTCACTATCGGCTTTAGCATCCTCGAAAATCATGAAAACGACTCCCATGATGAACATTTCGAAAATTATCGCAACCGCCATCTTGGATTTTGATTTTGACCTCACTATCGGTTTTAGCATCCTCGAAAACCATGAAAACGACTCCCATGATGAACATTTCGAAAATTATCGCAGCCGCCATCTTGGATTTGGTTTCTAACGTCACCATAGGCCTTATTATCCTCGAAAACCATGAAAACGACTCCCATGATGAACAATTCGAAAATTATTGCAGCCGCCACCTTGGATTCTCATTTTGACCTCGCCATCGGTTTTAGCACCCTCGAAAACCATGAAAACGATTCCCATGATGAAATTAATAAACAATTCGAAAATTATCGCAGCCGCCATCTTGTATTTCGATTTGGACCTCACTATCGGTTTTAGCACCCTCGAAAACCATGAAAATGACATCCATGATGAAAACTTTGAATTTTTTGCAGTCGCCATCTTGGATTTTGACTTTTAACTCACTGTCGGTTTTAGCATCCTCGAAAACCGTGAAAACGACTCCCATGATGAACAATTCTAAAATTATCACAGCCGCCATCTTGGATTTGGATTTTAACCTCACTATCGGCTTTAGCATCCTCGAAAACCATGAAAACGACTGCCATGGTGAACAATTCTAAAATTATCGCAGCCGCCATCTTGGATTTGGATTTTAACCTCACTATCGGCTTTAGCATCCTCGAAAACCATGAAAACGACTCCCATGATGAACAATTCGAAAATTATCGCAGAAGCCATCTTGGATTCTCATTTTGACCTCGCCATCGGTTTTAGCAACCTCGAAAACTATGAAAACGACATCCATCATTAAAACTTTGAAATTTTTTGCAGTCACAATCTTGGATTTTGATTTTGACCTCACTATCGGCCTTGGCATCCTTGAAAACCATGAAAACGACTCCCATGATGAACAACTCGAAAATTATCGCAGCCGCCATTTTGTATTTGGATTTAAACCTCACTATCGGCTTTAGCATCCTCGAAAACCATGAAAACGACTCCCATGATGAAGATTTCGAAAATTATCGCAGCCGCCATCTTAGATTTTGATTTTGACCTTACTATCGGCTTTAGCATCCTCGAAAACCATGAAAACGACTCCCACGATGAAATTGTTGAACAATTCGAAAATTATAGCAGCCGCCATCTCTGATTCTCATTTTGACCTTGCCATCGGTTTTAGCAACCTCGAATACCATGAAAACGACTCCCATGATGAACAACTCGAAAATTATCGCAGCCGCCATTTTGTATTTGGATTTAAACCTCACTATCGGCTTTAGCATCCTCGAAAACCATGAAAACGACTCCCATGATGAAGATTTCGAAAATTATCGCAGCCGCCATCTTAGATTTTGATTTTGACCTTACTATCGGCTTTAGCATCCTCGAAAACCATGAAAACGTCTCCCACGATGAAATTGTTGAACAATTCGAAAATTATAGCAGCCGCCATCTCTGATTCTCATTTTGAGCTTGCCATCGGTTTTAGCAACCTCGAATACCATGAAAACGACTCCCATGATGAACAATTCGAAAATTATCGAAGCCGCCATCTTGGATTTGGATTTTAACCTCACTATCGGCTTTAGCATCCTCGAAAATCATGAAAACGACTCCCATGATGAACATTTCGAAAATTATCGCAGCCGCCATCCTGGATTTTGATTTTGACCTCACTATCGGTTTTAGCATCCTCGAGAACCATGAAAACGACTCCCATGATGAACATTTCGAAAATTATCGCAGCCGCCATCTTGGATTTTGATTTTGACTTCACTTTCGGCTTTAGCATCCTCGAAAACCATGAAAACGACTCCATTGATAAAATTGATGAACAATTCGAAAATTATAGCAGCAGCCATCTTGGTTTCTCATTTTGACCTCGCCATCGGTTTTAGCACCCTCGAAAACCATGAAAACGATTCCCATGATGAAATTAATAAACAATTCGAAAATTATCGCAGCCGCCATCTTGTATTTCGATTTTGACCTCACTATCTGTTTTAGCACCCTCGAAAACCATGAAAATGACATCCATGATGAAAACTTTGAATTTTTTGCAGTCGCCATCTTGGATTTTGATTTTTAACTCACTGTCGGTTTTAGCATCCTCGAAAACCGTTAAAACGACTCCCATGATGAACAATACTAAAATTATCACAGCCGCCATCTTGGATTTTGATTTTAACCTCACTATCGGCTTTAGCATCCTCGAAAACCATGAAAACGACTCCCATGAAGAACATTTCGAAAATTATCGCAGCCGCCATCTTGGATTTGGTTTCTAACCTCACTATCGGCCTTATTATCCTCGAAAACCATGAAAACGACTCCCATGATGAACAATTCGAAAATTATTGCAGCCGCCACCTTGGATTCTCATTTTGACCTCGCCATCGGTTTTAGCACCCTCGAAAACCATGAAAACGATTCCCATGATGAAATTAATAAACAATTCGAAAATTATCGCAGCCGCCATCTTGTATTTCGATTTTGACCTCACTATCGGTTTTAGCACCCTCGAAAACCATGAAAATGACATCCATGATGAAAACTTTGAATTTTTTGCAGTCGCCATCTTGGATTTTGATTTTTAACTCACTGTCGGTTTTAGCATCCTCGAAAACCGTGAAAACGACTCCCATGATGAACAATTCTAAAATTATCACAGCCGCCATCTTGGTTTTGATTTTAACCTCACTATATCGGCTTTAGCATCCTCGAAAACCATGAAAACGACTCCCATGAAGAACATTTCGAAAATTATCGCAGCCGCCATCTTGGATTTGGTTTCTAACCTCACTATCGGCCTTATTATCCTCGAAAACCATGAAAACGACTCCCATGATGAAGATTTCGAAAGTTATCGCAGCCGCCATCTTGTATTTTGATTTTGACCTCACGATCGGCTTTAGCATCCTCGAAAACAATGAAAACGACTCCCATGATGAACGATTCGAAAATCATCGCAGCCGCCATCTTGGATTTTTATTTTGACTTCACTATTGGCTTTAGCATCCTCGAAAACCATGAAAACGACTCCCATGATGAAATTGATGAACAATTCGAAAATTATAGCAGCCGCCATCTTGGATTCTCATTTTGACCTCGCCATCGGTTTTAGCACGAGAAGGGGGAAAGGGGGGGGGGACTTTGAAAAATGGTTTTTACTTTACCGAGCCTCCTCTAACGAATCCGGAAAAAAACAAAACTCTGGTCTCTTAGTTACTCAGGACCTACCTACCACCGGAAAGCTATCGTAACTTTATCCCTACGCTACGCTACGCTTCGCTTTACCGCTTCCTAGTTTTTCCGAGATACGATGGGGGGAGGGGTGAAGAGGGGGAGAGGGGGGAGTTTTGAAAAATAATTTTGACCAACTCTGGGCCCCTAGATAAGAATCTGAAAAAAAAATGTTGCAAGTCTGTTAACTTCCGAGATCCACCTAAAGGGGGGAGAAGGGGGCAAGTGGGGGGGGGGACTTTGAAAAATGGTTTTTACTTTTCCGAGCCTCCTCTATACAAATCCGTAAAGAACAAAACACGGGTCTCTTAGTTTCCGAGATACGATGGGGAGGGTGGCGAGGGGGGGGCGAAAAGGGGAGGTTTGGGATTTTTCCCATACTCATGAGAGTTACCTGTAAGTTTGCTTGTCGTCACCCCCGAGTTACGCTTCACCCACTCAACCTTCGTTCGCTACGGAGGTCGGCGGCTCGCTTCGCTCGCCGCCTCCCCCCTTCGCTCCACTCGGTCTCGCAGGTTCGCTCCACTCAGGACCTACCTACCACCGGAAAGCTATCGTGACCTTATCCCTACGCTACGCTACGCTTCGCTTTACCGTTACCTAGTTTTTCCGAGATACGATCGGGGGAGGGGTGAAGAGGGGGAGAGGGGGGAGTTTTGAAAAATGATTTTGACCAACTCTGGGCCCCTAGATAAGAATTTGAAAATAAAAAAATGTTGCAAGTTAGCTTCCGAGATCCACCTAAAGGGGGGAGAAGGGGGCAAGGGTGGAGGGTACTTTGAAGAATGGTTTTTACTATTTCGAGCCTCCTCTATACGAATCCGTAAAAAAACAAAACACGGGTCTCTTAGTTTCCGAGATACGATGGGGAGGGTGGAGAGGGGGGCGAAAAGGGGAGGTTTGGGATTTTTCCCATACTCATGAGAGAGTTACTTGTAAGTTTGCTTGTCGTCACCCCCGAGTTACGCTTCACCCACTCAACCTTCGTAACGCTACGGAGGTCGCCGGCTCGCTTCGCTCGCCACCTCCCCCCTTCGCTCCACTCAGGACCTACCTACCACCGGAAAGCTATCGTGACCTTATCCCTACGCTACGCTACGCTTCGCTTTACCGCTAGGTACCTAGTTTTTCCGAGATACGATCGGGGGAGGGGTGAAGAGGGGGTGAGGGGGGAGTTTTGAAAAATGATTTTGACATAGTACTCTGGGCGCCTTGATATGAATCTGAAAAAAAACAAAACACTGGTGTCTTAGTTTCCGAGATACGATTCGGAGGGGGGGGAGGCCAAAAAGGGGAGGCTTGGTACTTTTGCCCTACTCATGAGAGTTACTTGTAAGTTTGCTTGTCGTCACCCCCGAGTTACGCTTCACCCACTCAACCTTCGTTACGCTATGGAGGTCGCCGGCTCGCTTCGCTCGCCACCTCCCCCCTTCGCTCCACTCGGTCTCGCAGGTTCGCTCCACTCGGGACCTACCTACCACCGGAAAGCTGTCGTGACCTTATCCCTACGCTACGCTTCGCTTCGCTTTACTGCTACCTACTTTTTCCGAGATATGACGGGGGGAGGGGTGAAGAGGGGGAGGGGGGTGACTTTCGAAAAATTATTTTGACATACTGTGGACCTCTTGACATGAGTCTGAAAAAATATAAATTCCAAGTCTCTTTTGAGATCCCCCTAAAAGGGGGGGGGGGGGAAGGGGGGCAAGGGGGGACTTTGAAAATGTTTTTTACTATTTCGAGCCTCCTCTATACGAATCTGTAAAAAAACAAAACACGGGTCTCTTAGTTTCCGAGATACGATGGGGGGAGGGGTGAAGGGGGGGAGAGGGGGGAGTTTTGAAAAACGATTTTGACCAACTCTGGGGCCCTTGATATGAATCTGAAAAAAAAAATGTTGCAAGTCTGTTAACTTCCGAGATCCGCCTAAAGGGGGGAGAAGGGGGGCAAGGGGGGGGGAACTTTGAAAAATGGTTTTTACTTCTCCGAGCCTCCTCTATACGAATCCGTAAAAAAACAAAACACAGGTCTCTTAGTTTCCGAGATACGATAGGGAGGGGGGAGAGGGGGGGCGAAAAGGGGAGGTTCGGGATTTTTCCCATACTCACCAAAGTTACTTGTTTACGAATCTGTCAAAATATACCTACCTTCCCCTTCACCATCTGGGAGAACAATTCTGTCAGTCAGTGAGTCAGTCAGTGGTAATCGAGCTTTATATAGTATAATATCAATTTTGGTGTGTAGTTCATTAATGGCACGGATTGCACGGGTAAGAGGTGTCTTAGCTAATAAGTTGGTCCTAGCTGTTGGCACTGCCAGCAGTGGTGGCCGCCGCCGCCTCCACACATAACGGTCCGGTACACACAAATTTAACCGCTGTAGTACTCCCGGGTTATTCTCAATACCACGCAATAATTTGACTAGGTACGCTACAAGTGCGAATTCTCGTCTTACCTTCACTTGATTATACCCTACCATACCCAGCACAAATAGAGTCGGGTACATTAATGGGTAATACGGATATACCCCATAAAGTTTTTTGTACAGACAGCGAGTAAACTTGTTCTGTACACGTTCTATCATCACTGAGTATTTAGCCTCATGCGGGCTCCATATGACCGCACTATGTTCAAGATGGCTCCTGACTAGTGCGTCATACAGGACCCTGACTGTCGCAATGTTGGTGAAATGTTGTGACTGTCTCAGGACAAACCCTAAATTTCTAAACGCCCTTTTGCATATTTTAATTATATGATCACGAAACAGCAAATCCGGAGTCATAGAAACGCCTAAATCACGCACCTGTGAGACTCTTTGCATAGGCGCTGCGTCCACCACATACTCGTGATGTAGAGGGGTACGGGCGCGCGTGAAACTCATCACCGAGCATTTTGATGCGTTGAAATGGAGCTTGTTCTTGTGACTCTATTCCACTATCCTATCTATATCCTCTTGTAGGCGATCGCAATCAGATTCACTCTTAACCTCGAGCAGCAACTTGAGGTCATCTGCAAATAGTAAACAAGTACCATGTCTGACGACTTCCGGCAAGTCATTCACCATTATAATAAACTCGAGAGGCCCCAAGTTGCTGCCTTGACTCACACCCGACCAGGTGTAATATCGCTCGGATTCGCACCCATTGTAGTCTACGTATTGCTGTCTATCTTTCATATAGCTAGCGAAAAATTGCAATAGGTGCGGCGTACAACCAAACTCTGCTAGCTTCTTTAATAGAATGTCATTATCGACTGTGTCGAAAGCTTTCCGAAAATCAAAATAAGCAGTGTCGACTTGCACGCCAGCATCTACCGCCGGCACCACTTGTGCCATAAAATTGAGGAGATTGGTGGCAGTACTGCGCGCCGGCCGGAATCCATGCTGTGTAGGGTATCGAACCGGGAAATCCCGGTCCCGAAAATCCCGGGATTTCCCGGTTCTTTAAGTATATTTTAAAACCCGGGACAAGCGACTGGGAACCGGGAAATTCGGGATTTTCGGGACTCAAAAAACAGTACAAATAATTTTTTTAAACTTGTTAATTCTTTTATAGAACAAAAGAACCAAATTGGATGTAAGGTATTTATTCACTTCGTCGTTACTCGTTATATACGGAATAACATGTTCAGATACAGGTGTGGTTGACAGAGAAGAAAAGTTGATAATGTAGTACTGGTTATATCTCGAAAGCCTTTGACAGGGTCTCGAGACAAAAAGCTTCCTTGCTTTTGGTATCCCAGTTGATTTTGACAGTTTTGTAGCTGGATACCAGACTTTCTTAGTGAACGATCAATCAGAGTTGTCGTTGATGACTGATCCTTTGAGCTTTTGGTCTGTTTTCTTTGCAACTCTTATTTTGCTGCACATTTCTTACCCACTTCAGTCTGGTATTGTTGGATAGGTAGATAACAGCACTGTTTCAGTGACATACTTGCCCACTGAAAAAACCAGTGGGGATGAAGTTCATTGCTTCAAAGAGACCATGGTAGAGCGAACAGATTTGATACTTAGTATCCCAGTGAGCGAACAAGAAACTTCTCTCTTTTAACGCCACCAACATACAGGCGTATATTTCCTTAGTGAAGTAGGAGTAAATCGAAACTACATCTTTTATAGAGTAATTTGGACCAACTCCTATTTTTCCTGTTTCTGTAACTGATGACCTTGAGCTTCTGGGCATGGAGCTGACATCCAGTGTCAACTTTGACGTGGCCATCCTAAATAGAGTGAAGCGATACCTTACACCTGGATAGCCTATGTGCAAGCCCATTTCTGCATAAGGTGATTGCGTCGTAGTAGCCCGCGAAATTCAAAGTTTCTTATGTTTTTTCTTACGGAGTATTGCAGCAACCTTACTCAACTTAATCATTGGGATGGCTCAGATAAATACAACTTACTGCACTAGACCCAGTGGAACGCAGAGCTCCTTAAAATAATATTGGCAACGTGAAACTGGTGGATGGTTACTCTACAGCTTAGCTCATCTCATCGACGCAAGCTTACCCTCTTATCGTTTTTTTTATTGGGTTCGCTCGTGGCTAAGATGAGACCTAAAATAGGTCAAACTCATGAATTCTACAACCTCTTTCCACCGGCCTACTTGCATTACATCTAATGTCCAGTATTGGACATCTAGATTAACTGCAAGTTTCATTTAAATTATTATAGTCATTACAGTTAGAGTGAATAGATTTGCCACCTCTGAATAGAAAAGAGGCTATAGCAAACCCATGTCCATGAGGCCGACGAATAAGTTGGTTGTATGATTTTAATCAGAATAAATACTGGACTGGCCTGTTGGTCTAGTGGTTAGTGACCCTGACCGCTATGCCGGAGGTCGTGGGTTCGATTCCCACCCAGGACAAATGTTTGTGTGATGAGCACGATCATTTGTTCTGTGTCTGGGTGTAATTTATCTATAATATGTATGTATTTAGAAATATATAAGTATGTATATCAGTTGTCTAGTACCCATAACACAAGCTCTGCTTAGCTTGGGACTAGATGGCGTTGTGTGATAGTCGTGGAATATTATTATTATTATTATTAATACTATACCCTAAAGTTATCTTATTATTTTCATTGTTTTCTAATGCCATGGAAAAAATGCATTTTAGTCCCGAAAGTCCCGAAAATCCCGGGATTTCCCGGTTCCTTGGACGCCTGTCCCGAAAATCCCGGGACTTCCAACAAGGACCGGTTCTCGATTCCCTAATGCTGTGCGTCTGATAGCTGTCCGCGTATTTGCTCCTGCATACTACGCTGGATAGCAGACTCGAATACCTTTGCTGGCGTCGACAGCACGGCCACCGGTCTATATCCACCAATATCCGATCCTGCCTTACCTTTAGGTACCGGAATTACTCGAGTCATCTTCCATTGAGCTGGGAAAGTTGCTGACTGAAGTATACAGTTAAAGATGTAATGTAAAGGCTCAGCCAGTGCCCTACCGCAGTCTCTAAATAAAAATGCTGGTAAACCATCCGGACCTGCTGAACGCTTCGGTTTAAGGCGCTTAAGTGCCGCTGTAACGTCCTTAAGACTCAAACTGTTCAGTTGCACTCGCGCGCTGTTCCCCGCTCCCGCCTCCGCCGCTGCCTGCGGGTCTAATCGCGGCGGTTGACTGCTGTATACTGATTCAAAAAAATTCGCGAATTGTGTAGCACACTCGTCATCCGACAACTGTACACCATCTTTCTTAATAATTTGCCGGCTTACTGCATTCTTCTTTGACCGTATGTATTGCCAGAACGACTTCGGATCTTTAGAAAATTGAAACTGGATTTTATTTTGATGAAGTTTGTGAGCAGCTTTTATAGACTTTTTGATAATGGCTTTGTACCTGGAATATTCTTCATAATCACTACTTTGTTTAGTTGATTTAAATGTCTTATGGAGTTTGGCTTTAGTTCGTAAGTTTTTTATTATTTCGGTTGTATACCATTCCGGATAAAACCCCTTCTACACGGTCAGACCTGACCGCCTGACAGAGGTGACCTTGGTCCGGTGTGCGACCAAATATGGGCGGAGTCAGTCGGGAGCGCAGCCGTCCCGACAGGCTGCGTCCGCGGTGGGACCCGACCGTCAGCCGACAGCGTTCCAGACGGTGGGGTACTGTTGACACGACCAAGTTCACCTCTGTCAGGCGGTCAGGTCTGACCGTGTAGAAGGGGTTTAAATAAAACGTGACTTTACACAAGGTTTTTTTCTAGGAACACATTCATCTAAAATATTATTAATATGACTATAGAACAAATCCAACACTGCTTCCAGGTCACTAGTGTTATACATACTATTCCAGTCTATTGAAGCTAAGTTTGAATACAGTAATTCATAATTTGCCTTATAAAAATTCCACTGTGGTCTAATGTTGCTTGCATGAGTGCCGGGAGCGCGCGAATCGACGGCGACGGCGAGGGAGGTAGCGGGGGCAGCGGCGGCGCGGTCAGGTACAGCTGCACCAGCGAGCGGCACGCTTACCGCGAGCGGCGGGCGGGGGTGTCGACTTTGTTCTACGAACAAGATGTAGGTGGGCTAGAAAACAAGAAAGAGACATCACCATTAGAGTAAAAGAGATGAATTACATAATGTTGCCAACAAAAATACTATTTCACATTCAATCACATTCAATCTAATAATAGGCTTATTAATTGATTATAAAGTATGTTATCCTTAAAATTTATTTTTGCTTTTATTCTGATGCGAGAAAATGTTTGTTATGAAATTTTTAACATTTAAATTGATGAATACACAAAACAAAAAGGACATAATAATATGACAACATGACAACACTGGAACGCCATATTGTCTATTGGCTATTTGACGTCATAGGAAAAAATGTCTGCCATCGCTTGCGCACCATTATTTACATCTTGTTCTTGTGTTTATTTGTAATAAATAAAACAGTTGCATTTAATTCTACATACAATATTGTTAATGTGAGTCGAGCTTTGCTCCTCTGTGTCTGTGTTTTGGTGAAATTAAGTGCGTATTTGTGAGATATAGACCCGGTGTTGAGACAGTGACTCTTGTTTGATTTTGTGCCTTATTCCCGATGAGTTCGTATGAAGAAAACACTAGAATCTGTGCTATGTGTGGAACTTCACCTTCTAAAGATCCCAGCATCACTTTACATCGGTTTCCGTACCTTAGTAAAATAAGTCATTGTAGCTATGAATAAAGAAGTCAAATGAAATCGTTTGTTTTACTAAACTGCTCCTTACTTATTATCTTTCAGCATTTTATACACAAGTACATTGTGTTTCTCGATAGTAATTTGAAACAAACTATCGAGAAGCGCAATGTACTTGTGCATAAAGTGCAATACAAAGAACCTGTAAAGTACTTGTAGTATTTGAAATTCCCGCCCTGGATTCTACTGCCATGTTTTCGTGGGCTAAACATAGATGGCGCTGGTCGGTAAGGAAATTTTTCCTCACAAAATTAGTACGGAGTCGTCATTCTTCCCCTTTAGGGGTATATATGTTCTGTGGCGGCGGGTGATGCGCGTCAACGGGCACCAGCGGCTCGTCCGCAGCCACTACCGACACCTCTCCGCGAAAGCCTGAACTCAACACTAAATCTAGCTGCCTATTTAAAGAGTTAGGTACGTTATTATTTTGAGTGAATTCGCAAAAGGAAAAGAAATATTCATAGTAATTTTTGACATTCAAAGGACACGAATGTAAATTGAAGTCACCTATCACAATAATTTCTTTGTACCTCAGGGAAAGTTTTTCTAGTAAACTAAACAACATCATATAGTCACTCTCTGAACTACTAGGTGGAATATACACACATCAAAAGTGTCTAGGGATCAAGCATTTTTATGCGGATTTCTTGAGATTGAGATGTGGCTTTGTAATAAATTTATGATTTTATAAATTTATATGGATCCTTTTTGGTGCATTTCATAATTTGAATCAGGAACTGTAAATCAAATTCGAGTAAAAGATGAAAATCAGCTGTCAATATTTTCCCTATAAAAACATACAACGCATTGAAGACATTATTAGTGCTACTGTTTCCCTACTACTGATTAAAACCAACGTTATTATGGAGCGGCGACGTCATTTAAGCAGGGAAGAAATGCTCAGAGCCGTGGGAATGATAGAAGCTGGTTCCCGGCAACGTACTGTGGCTTTAGCTCTGAATACAAGTCAGAGTGTTATCAGTCGACTTTGGACACGTTACCGAAGCACTGGTACCGTGGCTGAGCGCCATGGAGGACGGTATCGCTGCACCACACGGAGACAAGACCGATACATTCAAATCTTAACTCGAAGAGCTCCAACAATAACCGCCATGATGTTAGCCGTGAGGCTTCATCACTCTTCAGGGAACTTAATTAGCGACCAAACAGTCAGAAACCGCTTGCATGAAGTTAACCTTCATTCCCGAAGACCGCTACGGGTACCACCTATAGCAATGCACAATCGTAGGATTCGATATCAATGGGCTCTTGAACACAGAAATTGGGCAGAAGAACAATGGCGTTTCGTGTGCTTTTCTGATGAGTCTCGTTTTGGTATGAGACCGGATACAAGACGTATACGACACTGGAGAACCCCTGGACGCCAACAGCGATTAAAATCCTGCCAGGAAGTCCATCCTTATAGTGGTGGAACCATCATGGTATGGGCGGGTATTTGGATCGGCGGAAGAACTGAGTTGATTTGGATCAGAGGCAACCTCAACGCTCAAATTTATGCTGAGACGATTGTATCAGACGTCATCGTTCCTCTACAAGTGCAAATCGGTCCCTTATTTCAGTTAATGCATGATAATGCACGACCGCACACCGCAAGAGTTGTAAGACAGACTCTCGCCGCAGCTAACATCAATGTCCTGCCCTGGCCTGCTCAGTCGCCAGACTTGAACCCGATTGAGCATGCATGGGATATGCTACAGAGAAGAGCTCTGCCGAATATGGAGGGTATCCAGTCGCAAGAAGACCTTTTTTTGTTGTTGCAACTAACATGGGCGGCCATTCCACAGCGTGATTTGGATGAACTCATTTTGAGTATGCCAAACCGATGTTCTTGTGTTGTTAGTGTTCGCGGTAGAAACACGGATTATTAATTGTTTAAGTTACCCAATAAAATTTTAAAGAAAACTGTTATTTCAGTCTTTTTTTCGAACTTTAATGTTAGTGGTTCAAATGTCAAAAATCCCTTTCTTAGGAAAATGGCAAATTTCTTTATGAATGCAAAGGTGACTTGGTTTATCGTTACTGTGACAAACGATAACACTTTATTTGATGAATCCTTAAAGAACATTTTAATTAATATCAATCAGGAGAAAAGTTATTGCAAAAATATATGTTGATCCCTAGACACTTTTGATGTGTGTATATCACCGAGCACAAAAACAAAAATCTGTTATTACTATGAACTGTCGCACTAACCATTTCAAACACGCACGTATCTATCGATACGTCCTCGACATGCACTTGTCGTAGCTCGAACCGGTGTGTGGCCACTAATAACGCGCCTCCCTGCTTTCGACCATCCGCTCGATCACAACGAAGAATTTGATACCCCGGTGGAATAACTTCCGAATCTCCAATAGAATCGTTACAACCAGATTCTGTAATTGCGTATAAATCATAATTTAATTATTCAATATTATTTCTAAAGTCATCCAACTTGGTTCAAGACCTCGCACGTTTTGATAGAAAATGTCGATGCTATTCATTTGGTGTTTTTTGGTTGACTTCCGAAACCAAATCCACTCATTAAATTCCGCGTTGATGGGCCAACATTCTGAACTGTTCAACTTATCATAACAACGTTCAGGTACTCCAATAATAAACGAGGAATAATCTCTCTCTGTTTTATGTTTAATTTTATTAACTTTAATAAATATATCTGAGCCGCATACCTTCTGTACGTGATCGGTTATGGCTTCGGGGGTGGTTTCTGGATGCAAACGCCAAACATGTAGGTGTTTTTTCCGCTCAGTCGCTTGGATTGCCTTCAGCTCGAAATTAGTTCCTACGCTTACATTTTTGGATGGCCTCTTATCCTTTTTGTTTCGAACAGTAGACCAACCCGATTCCCCATCCTCCAAATCTTGACTACTTGGTTCGCTAACTGGTCGTAAGCTAGTTACATACTTCATCTCATCCGGTAAAACCGCCGATTTTGTGGCCCCATCTTTGTTTACGTTTTGTGTTTTTACGTTGGTACAATGCCCTTTCTTAGGTTTAGAAGGTGAAGTTTGAGGCGAAGTGACCTGATGACTATAACGACTTCCGCATAAGTAGAGGTAGAAGGAGGACAGTCTCGTGTCTGAGATACACCTATTACGTCTCCTGATTGCCCAACCTGGATTGTCTTAGCAAGTATTTTTTCTTCGAGAATCCTTATTTTATTGATTACGTCATTCAACTCTTTTTTTGTTTCGGTAAATTGGTTCATTAGGAGTGCTATTACATTGGCCTGGCTGTCCATGCGAGCTACCACCTCTGATCTAAATTCCCTCAATTCTTCGAGCAATGTAGACTCCATAGTTAATGTGGGTGAAAACTTTGCCTGACTGCCTCGCTGAGTGTTGACATTACTAATCGGTGTGGTGTCTGAGATCTTAGGTGTCTTAATGTTGACTGGGGTTTCACTGTTCCCTCTCTTAGGTTTTGCACAAATACATTCCGGGCACACCCATTTTCTCTTGTACGTCTGAGTATACGCCTTAAACGCGTCAATGTTTATTTCTAAACACGCTAAGTCATACTTTTTCTTGCACTTTTCATCCGTACATTCCATAAAGAAATCTGTTATTATTGAGCCACAGGCTCCGCAATTAATATCAGGCATTTTTTTGGATTCAATTTATACCAACAATACGAAAAATATTCTGTAGCAAAATTATTTGTTCCAAATAGAAAATCCCAATCTGTGATTTGAACTCGAGTCCACTTACACGGCAGGCGCACTCTTACAACAACAGCCACGGCAGATCTATGAACTACGGTCGAAATTACGGTTCATAATGCTATTATTTTCAAAGTTCGTTAAAAGTCTGTTAAGACGCTTTCTATTCAAAATTTGTCACACAATTTGAAAATTTTATACACTGGTTATTTGAGTTATTACTTGGTTTTAACTTTTAGAAACATGTTTATTTATGGGAATTCTGAGTTATTATTATTGTTTCAAATCACTATTGTAGCACAAACACTATTTTTTTATGCAAGCGGGTAATTTAAGCACTGAGATTGTTATTTTCACTTTAACTAAGTCCACACTGATATTTAACTTGAGATAACAATGGATATGGTTTATTGTACTAGATAGATCATAGTTACAATATAATGAAGACGGAAAAACAATTTAAAACATTTTAAACGAAATAAAATAGCGGAGCTAGATGTTTACATGACGGCAGCGCCATCTACCCTGATTGATTATCATCTTGATTATCATCAATGAGAGTGCGTAAACGATTTTTTAAGGTTTTATTTTTATAATAGCTAGATAGATTCAATCAGGAAAAGGAATCAATTTAACCTTTCACAACAGTAGCTTTATATCGAAAACAACGGGCAACTTTATTATTTATTTCGACAATATTTTTCATACATTAAATAAAAATGCTCCGTGTCATGTAATCTTAGAAGATATTCGGTTATAAAAAATAACCTAAGACCAACAGATATGAACAAAAAAAAAACTGTGTGACCTAGTATATATTTATAATTAGTAATTTCCACATTCGTTATATGACTTACTGATAAGGGAGCTTCTATCGGAGTCAAGATTATATGATTGAGTTATTTCCCTGTTTACAGTTAGTGCACACTCGCGAGCCGCATACACAAATCTTAATTCCCTGTCCTTATTCCAATGTATTTGAATTTGGCGAGAGCGGAATCTAGCCAAATCGGGTATACTATTATAGATACTACACCCACCTAAATAAATAATGCTAGTGTGGAGCCCCTCTGATATGCCCCACCTCCTTTCCTGCCCAGATCTTACGCTATTGCTTATTTTTTGAGATCGTTGTTTTTCACAACCCTTCCATATTCCAAAATTCGGCAATAAACTCATGGTAAATATCCCGTTAAATCCTCATCCTCGCATGCATAGTGATGGCTGCTACGGATTCTCCGATCCATTTAACATTTGGAATGCTTTGATGTGAATTTTTATGAAAGAGCACGGATGTGCTCTTTCATGTGCATTGCATTTCATGTGTAGCATTCGTGTGTCACATCCAAGGGGGATCCCTTGGATGTGGTGTGTGATCTGTGGTGGCGGGAGAATCGGTTAACCGTAACCCCGGAACGTAACGAGGTATTAAAGGATACATGGATTTTAGTCAGTACAAGTCTGACGGTCCATCCTGCTCTGCCCTGGGTGGGAGGACTCATTGGATGTTATATCACGTAAAAAAAATGTGTTTGATTTTAGATGCCCTATTATTAAGTCATAATATGAAACTTTCGTGATCATTATCTCAAAAACTCATGTGCAACAGTTCTTAGTATAAATACAGTTGAGTATATTATTTCCTTACTCCAACCCACATTGATTACCCGGTCAGAGGTTACAGATAAGTCCATTAAAACGGACCACTACACTTGAAGCAAAAAAACGTTTTCTAAAATTACACCATGTTGTGTTAGTTTCAAACATGTTTGGGATCAAGTGTTTTGTTTTATTCATTTGTGCAATTTCATTTGGCATTGAGTGTAAGAGTTTAAATAAAAGATCGGTGGAAGATAAGGAAGATGGGAAGAGCAGTTTGGCATTTATTTTTGATACGACAGGATCAATGTACAATGACTTGAGGCAGTTGCGTGAAGGAGCTGAAATGATACTCAATACTGCTTTAAAGGAAAGTAATGTGATAGCCGACTTTGTGTTCGTTCCTTTTCATGATCCCAGTAAGTATTTATTTTCTAATTTGATATTATTTCTTTAATTATGATGAAGTAGGTCGAAAGTGTGTTAAAATTACCAAAATAACTTTTTCAAGATGAAGTTGATGGTGCTTTTATCAGTCTTCTTTTCATAATTTCAAACTCAAAACTGATAGTAAATGTTTCATGTGCATGGGCAATCCAAAATCTACCTTATAGACTACTTTAGTGTGACCGCAAGTGCTGTATCGCTGATAAAGTATAACTGATCTTTGAATATTTTATCTCATGTGCTTATGACGGTATAAATAACATGACCTTTGACATTACCAAGTGCAGCGGGTGGGAACGCCCTTGCATTTCGCCTTGAAAACACCCAAGGAGCGCTACAGGACTTGCGGTCACACTATAACTAGTATTTTTTTGCAAATATATTAGCACATCAACTTATCCCTAATATGACCAATTTCCTTATTAGATTTTCAACCTTCGACGTTTATGATAAAGTTTAAAAATTAAATTGACATGTTGCAGTAGGTTGATTTGCTAGCATCTATAAACGACCGTCAGGAAAACAGATCAAAACATAAACCGGACTTTATTTATAACGAGGTTTTATAGCAAAACTCACAAATTAAAACCAGAAACTCTACATCCACAGCCGTAGGCCCCGTAACAGTCACACGGAGAAAGGAAGTGTTCCAGAGAGCGTTGAACCGGGTCCACGTCCAGGGCGGGGGGGACTGTCCAGAGAAGTCTCTGACGGGCATCCATCTAGCGTTGAATGTCAGCAGACCTCGCTCGTTTTTATACGTGTTCACCGATGCCACGGCCGCTGACCATCGCATTGTTGGGAAGGTTCTTGATACGATACAGAGGAAACAGAGTCAGGTTAGAAATTACTGTTAGGGACTTTACTCATGGCGCGATGCGATATCGAATTGCATCGATTGACGATATCGGTCAAATATCGCACAAGCGTCCGGCCGAAGAAAATGTATGGACAATCGCTAGTGTTTGCTAATGGAGTCGCACGGATTGACGATATCGCTCACAGATCTCCTCGATATCGAATTGCATGTACGTCCTAATAACAATGCACATGATTCTCTGTTCAAAATTCGATTGCGCAACTACTCGTCACGTGCGACATCTTTTGTCTTTGGTTTGCAGCGCCTTTATGTCGTAGTAGTAAGGTGGATTTGCGAAGTGCACGGTCGAATTGCATCGCACTCCATTAGTAAATACTTGCGACTTAAATCGGCAATCGACTCGATATCGCACGAATCGCGTCGCGTCGCATCGCACCATGAGTAAAGTCCCTTAAACTGCATTATCCCACTGCTGGGAAAAGGCCCCTCCCTATCAGCCCATTCACGACTTTGTTCTAAGCGGGGGGCGGAGCGGAAAAGACAGTAGTTACTTTGTAAGTACACAAATTCGTCACTGGCGGCGCCACGTGGCGTTTTTCAAACATTTCTATACATTTGATCTAACCACTCGCCGCCCCGCGCTAAGTCACGGCTCAAATCGGCAAGGTCGTGATCTGGCCGTACGACTTCTTCCAGTCGTTTTTTGAGCTGTCCCAAAAATAAAATCATTTGAATATATTTTCATCTAAATCAGCCTCAAGGCACTTTTCAATATTTTTGGATTTTTCTTATAGTTTCGGTTATAGCCATACACGTTATAGCGGGATACTTCAAGAAAAACAACGTTCCCCTATTTAAAAAAACGTATAATTTTGAAATATTTTCAAAATGTAAAAAATATAAAAAATAACAGTTACGATGCGATTGTGCCAAGTTATCAAAAGTATCTAGTATTGAATTATAAAACAAATTGGTTGCACACAAGTAAAACTCAGTTAGTATGCGATTATGTCAGATTAACCAACGAAAGTACGAAATAATTGTTACTTAATTTCCTAAGGGAAAACCAAAATCTTGAAATTTAGAGGTAAAATAATCAAGCGAACCTTGCGGTAATTAACTAATTGGCCAATGCTAATTAACGCGCCTCGGTAAGAATAGAAAGATTGTGTAAGATAGTGGTTTTTAAATGCCTAAATCCTCACACATACCCTGAGTAGGGGTTGTATTGCTAAGCGTTACATAAAAATATCAATTTTAACATTAAAAGAAATAAATAAAACAGTAAAATGGAAATGCTCAGCTGGATCCTGTCAGGATGACGAGACGCGCTGCCGGCCTGCTGCGGAGCACCGTGTTGATAACCTCGGTCAACACAGAAACAGGTCTTCAAAAAAATCTGGCTCTGGATCACATTTGCCGGCTTAAGAGCCTGGCAAATTCAGGAACCGGAAAAGGCTGTACGCGACCACACCGGGTCGCGGCGGAGCGTTGCTCCAGACTGCTATCTTATAAACTTGTGGGTGATGCCGTACTCAGCGTTTCCTGCACAACGTAGAAAAGAAAAACAGGCGGCATGAGACCAAAAATACGGACTGAACAGAAGACAAATTTGCAGAAAAAATCTATTAAAAAAAAACTTACCGAACCATGAGAAAATTTTCGGATTACGCCATTCCGGCGAATAGAAGAGCAATATATTTATTTTGCAGCACTGATATACTCACTTCACTGATTTAAAGCCCAGATTTACAACGAAAAAATAAAAAATTCAGCGATTAAACGTATCGGGCAACAATCCACAACCAACTGACACAAAGAAAAAAATCTTCACTTTTTTTCGAGAACAGAAACAAATTCAAATTTAAAAAGATTCAGAACTTAAAAAAAAATTGAGTCAAGGCTTCCAAAAACAGGTTGCATAACAATTTCTATTAAAAAAGGTGCTACTCAAAAATGTAGCGTTTTTTTAAAAACGCTGCAGTACCCCCTTTCCAAGAAAAAAAAGTCCGGCAATAAGCAATACAAGAAAAAAGAACAACTAGCCCAGGAGGATAAAAGGGAAAAAACCAGAGGAAATTAACCTAGACTAGCCTAAAACACTATCCCTAATAGTTGACCTAAACTAAACCTAAGATTGTCCGGTCAAGAAGATAACAAGGAAAAATTAAGTCTTAAAACTAAGCTAACTTAACAGTAGTGCAAGTAGCAGCTACCTAATTATACAACTAACTTCATACTAGAACGACAAAGTCAACAAAGTGACCTGAAAGAGCCAAAAGAATAAAGATAAGACCTAATAGTGCAAGTAGCAGCTACCTAATTATACAACTAACTTCAAACTAGAACGACAAAGTCAACAAAGTGACCTGAAAGAGCCAAAAGAATAAAGATAAAACCTAAGGTAAAAATAACACCTAGTTGACAAACGCGATCGATTGAAAATAATCTAACAGCTTCGGACAAAGAACACCATGGCCTAAAAATCGACACCAGACAAATCCACAATGAGTCTATAAAGGAGACTTCAGAAAAGAAAAGACAAAAAAAAACAAAAATATCTCAAGTCAAAAATAAGGCTTGGACATAAGACAAATGAACTTCAGTTCGAACAAAGGAACGTGAGTCTTAGAGAATACCAAAAATCAGCGTTCAAGTTCAAAGATACAACTTGAAAATCAAATCAATCAAAATCAAAATCAAATCGTTTATTTCAACTAGGCCAATTACAGGCACTTATGAATTGTCAAAAGACATAAAATAAAACAAGTATAAAAATAGTTATGGTGCTACGGTCCCAGACACAAGACATAAAAACTGTGAAAGTACCGTAGGTGCTCATTCCAAGGTGTAGATCTCTATGGAGAAGAATGAGCAAGAAACTCCATGGACACTCTTTTTTAATCGCCAAAATTATTACAAAAATTTTGTTACATCATTCATCATCAGATGGTACATTTTTGTGAGAACGATGTGGCAAGATAATAGTGTCCATAGTAAAGTAAAAAGACAATTCAAAATAAAGTTATTAATAATTAAAATAGACCGTGGCAGCTAAGAGATGACCAGTCACGACTGACAGCGCCCGTTCACGAACATGACACATGCATCAGCATCACTCAGCTCAACCATTTTGAAGGGAACTAAATGATCCGACACACGCGCCACCGCCAGCGAGACATTAGAGTGAGCATGACATAATCTCAACCGCCAGGGTCATTCAAGTCATTAAAAGACGTGGGTATCTACTCATTGAAAGTTATAAAGTACATTGTACTCACAAAATGATTCCTGTGAAACTATATAATACTAGAAAGATTGACTCTATACAATGCAAGGTTAGTTAACAATCTTCATCAGCTCCGACATAAGTATTAGATGATACCCTACGACTGTCGTTAAAAAAGAAGAGAATAAACACACACAAAAAAATCACTAATTAAAACTAAAGTCAAATACGATAATAATACAGAATAATTTGTTGAAAGAACATGAACAATGTCTTGTGTTCAACACAGCAACCAACTATGCTTATCATCTAAATAATCACTCACAGAATAGTAAGCCTTAGAACATAGGTTAGCTTTTACTTTTGCTTTAAACACGTTAAATGGCAAATCTAGGAAAGAGGACGGTAACTTATTATAAAAAGTTATACCAACCCCAACGAATGAATTATGCACCTTATGAAGCCGATGAAAAGGAACACGAAGTTTGTGCTTATTCCTGGTATTAAAATTATGGATATCACTATTTTTACTGTATAGGTGAATGTTTTGCCTGATATATTGAACGACCAAGTAGTACTCCGGTTCAAACCAGGAACGGGAGACAAAGGGAGGTTTTGGAATAAACCGGACTCAAGATATAACTTGAGCCTAAAGTCAAATCAAGTAACATTCGAACTTAAGAAAAAGTTTCAAAACGAAGATAAAAAATTCGATAATAGATTTTATCGACACCTGCACATCACTAAAGAATGCACCAGTATGGCTGAGTTCAAAGATTAAGAAAGTGACAAGTCTACCATTTCGGATAGGTTAAGCACAGTAATTAATTAACACAACGCCCTACCAAGTTGTGAAACACGCCATCTATAAATCAATTGTTTAACTAGATGCATCGAAACAACCAAAGAAGTTTTAATACAAAATTTAGAATAACGCCATCTATGATAGAACTAGCTATGACGCGACTTGACAAAGTACTGGCATAAAGTTTAGAAAAACGCCATCTATGTACGTTTATTGGAACTTAATGCTAGCAAAAACTCGACTAAAAAAGTTCCAACACAAAAGTTAGGCCACTGCCATCTGTAATTATTTGTTGTTAGTTTACTGAACCAATAGACAATTTCTAAGGGTCAAACTGAGCGCGATAGAATCGCTTGAGTCCCGTACAAAATACTTGAATAAAAAGATAGAGAAAAAAAGTTACTTTAGGATATCTTTAATATGATATCTACCAGAATGTACGGAATCACAGTCCTGTAGCAAATAAGTAGTCCTAGAAATAACTTGCAAAACACGACACTTAACAAAACGTGGAGCTAGCTTTCCAGAGAAAAAGTCTTCTCCAGATGACCTGGAGAAATTACGTCTCCATACAGTGTCACCAACATTTAGAGTAATAGCCGACCGATTGGAATTGGAATTATAAGCTTGGGAGTTACGGAGGAAAGCCATAGAAAGATTATCAGCCACCTTCGCATATACCTCACGAAGAGAAGACAAATTCGAAGCGTGACGAGTCCGACTGTCCGCTAAATTAGAGCTTTGAGTCTGACTATTAGCACGGCTAGAATCCATAAGTACTTCCCTACCAAACATGAGAAAGTTAGGCGTGAAGCCAGTGGCTAGATTGACACATGAGTTAAGATAGAGCTTTACTCTAGGCAACATCTTAGCCCAACATCTTTGGTTTTCACCAACTAAAATCCCTAAGCATGTTACTACACTTTGGTTATAGCGCTCAACAGTATTCGCTTGGGGTGTATAATAAGGTGTAAATGTAGGGGATTCAATATGGAAAGATCTGAGGAAATTTAGAAACTGACTACTGCGAAAAACAGTGGCGTTATCGCATAAAATAGAACGAGGTACACCGAAGTTAAAGAAAATTTCGGACTCTAAAGCTTTTATAACAGCAAAAGCGTCTACTCTCTTAAGAGGAACAAGCCACACGTACTTTGAAAAAACATCGACCATAGAGATAATGTACTTATATCCGTAATAAGCGAGGGGTAACGGTCCAATCACATCAATCGAAATCATCTGCATGGGCATGGTCACTTGCTTAGGGTAGCAAATCAGTCCGCGAGGTTGCGTGTTCGCGATCTTATACGCTTTACAAACCTCACATTGTCTTAAAGTGCTAACGACGTCACGGTACATGTTAGGCCAATAAAAGGTTTCCTTAAGTTTTAGGTACGACTTGGATACACCTGGATGTATTGAAGGAAAACTATTATGTACTTCCCAAATCGCAGAAGTAACCTTTTCAGCTGGCAAAACAACACGCCATGGGTCGGAAGACAAGGGACTGGTGACAGGCATACGTCTTAGTAAGACACCGTTATGTATCGCGTAAGCTGGAAACATTTGTGGTGTATCACGGGCACCTAAAAATACCTTTTTGTACCAACGGTCGTTAGTATGTTCTGGACCCTGATCAAACGACACAGGACTAGCATATAATCTGGAAAGAGCATCTGGTACTATATGTTGTGTACCCTTGCGGTGTATGATATCGAACGTATATTGGGAGATCATAGTAGCCCAACGAGCTAAACGACCTGAGGGGTTGTTCAAAGTGAGAAGCCATTTAAGGGCCATATGGTCAGTTATGACAGAGAACTTGAACCCATCCAAATAGCACCGAAAATGTTTAATAGAATCTAAAACTGACAAAAGTTCGCGCTCTGTAGTGCTATAATTACGTTCAGCTTTGGAAAATAGGCGCGAATAATAAGCGATTGGATGCTCTACATCATCAATTTTTTGTGTTAAAACTGAACCAAGACCAACAGCAGACGCATCACACTGCAAGATGAACGGTTTCGAGAAATCTGGACATGCCATAACAGGGGTATCGATCAGAGCTTCTTTTAATTTTACAAAAGCCCGTTGAGCCGCGTCGTCCCAACTTATTGGATCACGACCTTTTCTCTTACCAATTAACGCAGTGAGCGGAGCTATTATGGTAGAAAAACCATTCACAAAACGCCTGTAATAGGAACACATACCAATGAAACCACGTAAAGACTTAGCAGTAGTAGGAGTGGGATAATCCCTAATAGCTTCGAGTTTACTGGGATCGGTTTGAAGACCCTTCTCATTTACAATATACCCTAAGTATTTTAATTCGCTCTTACAGAACACGCACTTTTTTAGATTAATGGATAAACCAGCCTTCTTAAGACGAGCTAGAACTTTCCTGAGAAGCGCCAGGTGACTATTAAAGTCCTTGGAAACTAAAATTAAATCGTCGACGTACCCGAAAACGCAGTCGTCGCTGGTAGAAGTAAATTCATAATTGACAATCATGTCAGTAAGACGTTGCATCTCAGAAGCGGCATTTGTAAGGCCAAATGGCATTCTAACAAATTCGAAAAGACCTCGTTGTGGAACAATAAAAGCGGTTTTCTGACAACTCTCTTTATCTGCGAGCGGAATCTGCCAAAAAGCACTCCTAAAATCAAGAGAGCTTATGTATCTAGCGCCTCGAAGGTTATCAAGAATATCATGAATGCGCGGGAGTGGGTACGAATCTCTAATGGTCACACTATTAAGCTTCCTACTGTCAACACAAAAACGCACCGAACCATCACTTTTTGTAACCATAACCACTGGACTAGCCCATGGGGAACGAGAGGGACGAATAACACCCAAGTCTAGCATTTTATCGATCTCCTCGTTGAGAATTTTTAATTTAACTGGAGATAAAGGATAATAACTTTGGCGGATAGGAGGTCCTGTTGTATTGATTTTATGGGACAGCCAAGATGTTTTTCCCAGGCCTATTTTTTCAGAAGAGATGTCTTCAAACTCATTAATGACTTGCTGAAGGTTCATCTCTTGTTCCAGTGATAAAACGTTGCGTGGATGAACGTATCGAACCTCGCTAACAGAGGAAATTTGTGGAGGTGAGTGCTGAACAGACGGAAGGTACATATTACCTCTAATATTTTTATCAAAAGCTTGACTAAAAACAGACGTTAAACCAAACTTATTCCAAAATTCGATACCTAATATCACGGAAGACGACATAGAACTTGCCACTAAAAACTCATGCGTAAAAGTTGTACCGTTAAACTGAACTGGGAGATAAACAGTACCCAGAATATCGATAGGCGAATTATTAGCCGAGATTGCACGAGGACAAGCATCACTCGCGTTCAAAGAAAGACCAAATTTCTGTATTAAACTATGACTAATAAGCGACATCTGTGCTCCAGAGTCAAGTAAAGCCTTAACAACCTGGTTACACAATAAAATTTCAATAAAAGGTCGATTATCAGTCGAATCAGTAGATATAACCGGCGACACTGTACGGTAAAGAGCGTGCCGTCGGTGGCTTAAGCATTTTTTGGATTGCACTTAGGACAATCACGTGTTATAAAACCTGGAGTGCGACACTTAAAACATAACATGCCGGTGACCTCCGGGCAAGAACGGTATGAGTGTCCGGGTTTGTTGCACTTAAGGCAGTGTGGTTGAGACAGACTGCAGGTTGGACAACTCTGAACCTTACTTTCACTTTGGTGGGATTTTGGAAACTGGGAAGCGTGTCCAGAAATAGGTGTCGGGTAAACGGTACTATCCAGACTAGCGACTGCTTTTGGAGTTTTAATAAAAGATTCAAAATGGGAAGCGGCCTCAATCAGACTATTTAAATCTGGAAACCTCTGTATAGACAAACAGGGGGTGTATTTAGGTAACATATTGTGTGTAATAATATCAACTAACTCTGGTTCCTCAATGGGTTTGACGAGTTTGGCATTAAGGTACGTCACACGGATAACAAACTCCCTCACAGACTGCTCAGGTCTCTGCCTAAGATTACGGACCTCTTGTCCAGTCCTGAATTCAAAGTCAGCTGACCCGAATGTTCTAAGGAAAGCCTGTCTGATCTCTATAAACGTCAGACCGGGTCGACGAATGGACCTATAGTATTGTAAAGCGATACCAGACAAAACCTCGTGGAAACGCCTAACGAGATAACTATCCGTTAGATTGTCAGCCTCCCTGCATTCTTCTAAACTAGAAAAAAAATCGCGAACACATGTCTTGCCATCAAAAGAAATTTTCCATTTTGACAGAGAGAACTGCTTGACGTACGGTGGACCATCATCGGATTTGATTGGTGAAGGCAGCATAGACTGGTTGGAACTACGAGAGACTCTAGGTGGAATAGGAGGTGGCGGTCGAGAGATGATAGGACTATCACGATGCGGAGTCTCGCCAATGGAATTTCCTTCTTCAGACATGATGTAAATAAAACTAAAACAACCCTAGGCAAAACACGAGCATAAAACTAGAATAAGTAAGACGGCTGTGAATAAAAAGTCGATTTGATCCTAAGCAAAAAATAGGCACCCCAAGTACAGCTGGACCTAAACACAAAAAAAACTAGACACACAGCGACCAGCCGTGACCGGAATTGCCAAGCTAGGAAACAAAAGACACAACTAAGAACAGACAACAACCGTGCATACAGAGCTTACCTTTGCAACACGACGCCTATAAGTTCATACAACACACTCATACACTACGGGTTCTAACAACCGCTAGCTAAAGGAAAACAAATTAAACACAGGGGATAATAATTAGGTAAATTATGTATTTGATGGGTGAGAAATAAAAGAGGGTTGTGTGTTTTATAGTTCACAAAATTATTTTATATAAATGATGAATAATTACAACTCACACAAGCAAACAAAGCACAATACCCCGCCAGTTCTTCGTGATCGTATCTGTAGTTCAGGGCTCGTGATGTATCACCATGGGAACAGTCCAGGCTCTAGGAATCTCTTAAACTGGCCACTTGGGTAATCACGTTAGAGTCCTGAAACAAACTGTTGTGCTTGGGGCTGGCTGGGTTCTTGTAATAAGACAACTTCTTGAGATGAATTCGGATTATAATTTATTGAGAGCTTTACACGATGGCGTCCGTTACATCGTAGCTTAGGTGATCAAGGAAGACCATAGACAATACATTTTTTATTCTTAAAACTAATGTGCCATAGACTAAATATACAACATGCCCTTTTTTCTTTTAAAAGGTTTGATGTGACATTTATAAAATTATTATGACATTGACATTTATAAAATTATGACATTGACAATTTGACACTTATCAATAACCTTAAACTGATGAATAAAGCTAAGATAAATAAAATTATAATAATACAATATATTTTAACATTATACAATATTAATACACAATTTCAAATTTATAAATCTAATTTCTGTCTCTTTTTTATTAATCTACCTCTCGAGCTATACTCAGCTTGCGACATTTCTTTTTTAACTTGTTTACAATCTTTCTTTTCAAAATTAACAGAGGTATGAGGTAAGTTTTCAAGCATAGGACTAGTAATAGGACTTTGAGAATTATATGATGATTCATTTGTATCCAATAAAACCTGGTCATCATATTCATTATAATCATGTATACTATCAGGTGACGTTATTTCTTCGACATTTACAAATACTGGAGATCTTGCCTCCGTAACTGACTGAGACGAATGATCTGACTCTACTGACAAAAAGGAATCAGAATCATTATTTTCTTTGGTAATAGACTTTGACAAAGGATTTGACTCTGAATGAGTGAAAATAAATATACAATTATCATCCTCTTTTTCTTTTATTTTGGACTTTTGAAGAAATGTTTCTGACTTCGACTTGTCTGTTTTATTTGGAATTGGAAAATTATTTTGATTCATAGTCTGTCTAGTGTCCTTGAATTTGACTTTTTTATTATTTGACTTATTATTGCTTGATTTATAATCTATCCGAATATGTTGACTATTTCTTCTGTAATTTGTACCATAACAATCTTTAACAATGAATGATCTAGGAAAGTCTGTCTTTGAAACAATAGTACCTTTAGTCCATATGATATCTTTTGGATTTTTCTTAAAGTAAATTTGTTGGTTATTATAAAATGTTGGATATGTTTTACAATTTTTGTTATAATATAATTTTGTTTTATTTAAATTACTATGTTTCTTTACTTTGTGTTCTGAAAATTTTACAATTTTAGGTCTTAGATTACTTACTATATTAGGTAATTTAGTTCTTAAATTTCTTGACATTAATAACTGAGCAGGTGAAGCAATATTTCCTCTAGGACTATTTCTATAATGAAGTAATCCTATGAAGGGATCAGACCCTGATTCATCACATTTTCTTAATATGTTTTTCACAATTTTTACAGAAACTTCAGCGAGTCCGTTTGACCTAGATAAATGTGGACTTGACACAATATGTTCAACATTCCAATCAAGAAGAAATTTTTTAAATTCCAACGAGTTGTAAGGGGGACCTCCATCACTTAGAAGTTGTAATGGGATACCATGTCTAGCAAAAATAGATTTTAAGTGTGTTATGACATTCAAAGTTCTACTGTCTTTGTTTAAATTTGCTATTTCTATGTAATTGGAATAAAAATCTACAACAAGTAAATATTTTTTACCTTTATATTCAAACAAATCAGTGGCTAGTTTTTGCCAAGGAAATAGTGGTTGTTCATGAGATAACATTGACTCTTTAGTTTTATTTGAAGAATAAATACTGCAAGTTTCACATTGTCTTACTTTATTTTCTATGTCCTGGTTGATGTTAGGCCAATAAACTACTCCTCTAGCTAAACTTTTTGTTTTTTCTATACCCAAATGACCTTCATGAAGGATATTCAAAATTTCAGACCTCATAGACTTAGGTATTATGACAGAGTTGTTTTTGAAAAGTAAATTATTAATCATATGAATTTCTTCCTTAATATTCCAATAAGGTGATACTAAATTGTCACAATGTTCTTTGCATTTAGGCCATCCTATTTTATAATATTCTTTAAGTTTTTGTGATATTAAATCATGATTTGTGTGATGTAAAATCTTATCCAGTTTTTCTTTTGTGATAGCTAAGTTAGAAGTTAATAAGTTAATATGAATTTCGACTTCGTTGTCTAAATCGTCCAGGCTAACTAATTCTTGATTTTGGTTAGTGTCCTTGATGGGAGCACGTGACAAAGTATCCGAAATGTACATTTCTGTTCCTTTAGTATAAGAAACAATTAAGTGATAAGCTTGTAAGGCTATCATCATACGTTGTAATCTTGTAGGGACTTCTGACAAAGGTTTTTTGAATAAAGTGACCAAAGGTTTATGATCTGTTTCGACTTGAACAGGTTTACCGTATATGTATTGGTGAAACTTATTGCAACCAAATACAATGGCATAAAGCTCTTTTTCTATTTGTGCATAGTTTATTTGACTTTTATTTAGTGATTTTGAGGCATATGCTATAGGATTTTTACCATGTAATATTACAGCGCCTACTGCATTTTTTGATGAATCAACAGACAATCTAATAGGTTTCTTGATGTCATAATGAACAAGAATGGGTGACTGACATATTAATGATTTTAATTTTTTAAATTGTTGTTCATGTTGATCTAACCATTGCCAAGTATTTTGCTTTTTTAGCAAGTCTCTCAAAATAGTGGTTTCTTCAGCTAAGTTATGAATGTAGGAACCTAAATAATTAATCATTCCAAGAAATCTTTGGAGTTCTTTAACATTTGTTGGACTAGACATATTAGAAATTGCTTCAACTTTAGATTGGTCGGGTGACACTCCATTTTTGTTAAAAATATGACCAACATAGCGTATTTCCTCCATACCAAATTGACATTTAGACTTATTAAATTTTAAATTTACTTCAGATGCACGTTTGAACAGTAATTCAAGCCTTTCGTTGTGCTCTTTTTCATTCGACCCATAGACAAGAATGTCATCAACAAATATTATTATTCCTGGTAAGTCTCCAAACAATTGATTCATGGTTCTGTGGAATATTTCTCCACTGGAATTTATGCCATACGGTAATCTAAGGAATTTATATCTACCGTAGGGTGTATTAAAAGTGCATAAGTCACTACTTTCTGAATCTAAACAAATAGTCCAATATCCTGAACTAGCATCCAGTTTTGAAAAAATAGAAGCTCCGGCTACTTTAGATCTAAGGTCATCAAATGTAGGATATGGATAGTAGGGTCTCTTTATAGCTTCATTTAAGTTTCTTGGATCCAGGCAAATCCTCAACTTACCATTAGGTTTTTCTACTAGGACTATAGAATTTACCCATTTTGTTGGCTTTTCAACCTTTTCAATGACTTTTTGTTGTTCCATACTCTTTAGTTCATCCTTCAGGCGATTTTCTAAAGAATAGGGAATTCTACGTACCGGACAAACTTTTGGTTTAACACTGAGATCAATGTCTAAATGAGCCTTGTAAGGTAAACAACCTAAACCTTCAAATGTACTAGCGTACTTTGACACAATATTTTGTACTGACCTGTTGCTATGTCTGTCTTCAATCTTGAATATTCTTTTTACAATACCAAGTTTTTCACATGTTTTCCACCCAATTATTGGAATGCATTCACAATCTACCACAGTAAAGTGTAATCTTGCTGAAACTCCATTTTCAAATGAGCAATTTAAGATGCAAGTACCTAAATTTGGCACTACTTCTCCTGAAAAAGTATATATTTTATTATTTGTTCTTATTAAATTAATATTTTCCTGAGTATTAGACCTAATTCTTTCAAGAGTATGCTTTGATATGACATTTGTGTCAGCTCCTGTATCTATTTGACATTTGACTTTGAAATTTTGACAATAAACATTAATTTGCCAGTCTTCTGTACTGTTAAAATTTTTGTTAATGGAACATATGACAAATTGATTATCTTGTGGATGTGATAATGAGTGAATTGTACTTACTCTATGATTATTATTACCAGAATTATTATTTGTTCCTGAATTTTTAAAGAAACAAAATTTTGCAAAGTGGTTTTTCTTCTTACAATTGTTGCAAGTCTTGCCTTCTGCTGGACATTTGTATTTGTGTACTTGACCACACCTCCTGCATACATTGTTGTCTGGTGTTTTTAGTCTTTGGTTGAAGTTATTTCTGCTTGACGATGATGATCTGTTCCTGTAGTGATGATTATTTTTGTTATACCTGGTCTGTGAACGGCTTCTGTTACCTGTCTTGATTGCTTGCACTGTTTCTTTGTTTTCAGTTTTGCACATGAGTTTTGTTGACCTTTCTTGAGACAGTTCGAGACTTTTTGCAATTTTCATGGCATTTTCAATTGTCAAATTTTCTTCTTGAAGAAGTCTTTCCTTTATATGTGTATTTTGTATACCAATGACGAGCATATCCTTTATAAGAGAATCTTTTAGTGCTGCAAATTCACATGCGGTCGATAGGTTAGTGAGAACTGTGAGGTATTCTTCCAAAGTTTCGTCTTGCTTCTGTAGTCTCGTGAAGAAGTTATATCTTTCAACTGTTAAGTTGGTGTGTGGACTGAATTTGTCATCAAATTTTTTCAAAATAATTTCTACGCTCGTTTGTGTCCTGTCGATGTTGAAACTATTGAATATTTCAAGCGCGTCATCACCAATCGTGTTCAGTAAAATTGCTGTCTGTTTAGCAATTGGACATTTGCTGATTTCGTTAGCATCCATGAATATTTCGAAACGTTGCTTCCATTGCCTCCATTTCTCGGCAGCATTGTCGCCATTTTCTATCTTTAGCGGCCTTATGTTCGCAATGAAGATTTTGTCAGACATTTTGAATAATTATAAATTTCTCACCTTTTGAGACCAATTCTGACACCATGTTGTGCTTGGGGCTGGCTGGGTTCTTGTAATAAGACAACTTCTTGAGATGAATTCGGATTATAATTTATTGAGAGCTTTACACGATGGCGTCCGTTACATCGTAGCTTAGGTGATCAAGGAAGACCATAGACAATACATTTTTTATTCTTAAAACTAATGTGCCATAGACTAAATATACAACACAAACAATAGGAATAAACAGAGAACAAATTAGCTCACACAGTGGAAGAAATTATTAGCTCACTTGGAGTGAGCTACCACCCTCGATTTGCAAAAAAAAAAAAAATATGTGATGTAGAGTTAAATAACAAGTAGTATGGACAAGAAAAATACTTACTTTATTAGTTCGGGCGCCATATATAGCGGGATACTTCAAGAAAAACAACGTTCCCCTATTTAAAAAAACGTATAATTTTGAAATATTTTCAAAATGTAAAAAATATAAAAAATAACAGTTACGATGCGATTGTGCCAAGTTATCAAAAGTATCTAGTATTGAATTATAAAACAAATTGGTTGCACACAAGTAAAACTCAGTTAGTATGCGATTATGTCAGATTAACCAACGAAAGTACGAAATAATTGTTACTTAATTTCCTAAGGGAAAACCAAAATCTTGAAATTTAGAGGTAAAATAATCAAGCGAACCTTGCGGTAATTAACTAATTGGCCAATGCTAATTAACGCGCCTCGGTAAGAATAGAAAGATTGTGTAAGATAGTGGTTTTTAAATGCCTAAATCCTCACACATACCCTGAGTAGGGGTTGTATTGCTAAGCGTTACATAAAAATATCAATTTTAACATTAAAAGAAATAAATAAAACAGTAAAATGGAAATGCTCAGCTGGATCCTGTCAGGATGACGAGACGCGCTGCCGGCCTGCTGCGGAGCACCGTGTTGATAACCTCGGTCAACACAGAAACAGGTCTTCAAAAAAATCTGGCTCTGGATCACATTTGCCGGCTTAAGAGCCTGGCAAATTCAGGAACCGGAAAAGGCTGTACGCGACCACACCGGGTCGCGGCGGAGCGTTGCTCCAGACTGCTATCTTATAAACTTGTGGGTGATGCCGTACTCAGCGTTTCCTGCACAACGTAGAAAAGAAAAACAGGCGGCATGAGACCAAAAATACGGACTGAACAGAAGACAAATTTGCAGAAAAAATCTATTAAAAAAAAACTTACCGAACCATGAGAAAATTTTCGGATTACGCCATTCCGGCGAATAGAAGAGCAATATATTTATTTTGCAGCACTGATATACTCACTTCACTGATTTAAAGCCCAGATTTACAACGAAAAAATAAAAAATTCAGCGATTAAACGTATCGGGCAACAATCCACAACCAACTGACACAAAGAAAAAAATCTTCACTTTTTTTCGAGAACAGAAACAAATTCAAATTTAAAAAGATTCAGAACTTAAAAAAAAATTGAGTCAAGGCTTCCAAAAACAGGTTGCATAACAATTTCTATTAAAAAAGGTGCTACTCAAAAATGTAGCGTTTTTTTAAAAACGCTGCAACGTCCAGTGGAAAAATTCACCTTGTAGATTACTGGCCTAGCATTGTTCTTTATGTTCATTCTTTGATACCTTTGTTTCATATCATTTCCCGAAAAATAATATCTTTTTTTCTCAAACTTTCCTTTCCACCACCTATCAACATTTCCTTTCGTCACACTTTTATTCACATAATGACATTAATATGGTCTCCAGGTGGTGTTCATACTGACGGGTCACTGCAACGATTTAAAACGACCTTCGTACAAAGTGTACCAGCAAGTGGCAACCGCTAGCTCCGGACAGATATTTAACTTGAACAAAAGTAATGTGCATATGGTGAGTAACATGCCCTAAAGATCTGCTAACTAACTAACTCCTCGCTGAGGAACAAAGATTTTTGGAACGAAGTTCCTTATCGCGCGTTGCGAAAGGGGGCTAGACGGAAAAAATTAAGGGAAAAAGTTGTCACGACACTCAAAGGAGGGTAATGTGTTTATTACCATGGAATGGAATGGACTGGACTGGACTGAAATGGAATGGAGTGGAGTGGGGTGGAGTTGGGTGGAGGGTCGAAAATCGCTTTAACCTTTTTTTTTTTTAACTTGCAATCGTTAAGCAAGTTAAAAAAACAGGTGCAAGCGATTTTCGACCTTATTGTCATTTATGCAAACACCGGATTTTAATGAAGGAGCAATGTTAGCGTTAGCGAACGAGAATGTGAGAAAAAACAAACCAAGTTGAAATGTCAATAAAGTCAAGAATCGCTTGCACCTGTTTTTTTTTACTTGCTATCGTTAAGGAAATGTTTTCCGACCTTCACTTGTTTTAACGATTGGTGTTATTATTATTAACTTCGTTCCATCCGGGTGTCTCTTAAATTGACAGCTCTCAAGTTTTTTTTTGTAAAGAGGGAACTTACCCCTTACTAGAAATTTCTTCTGAGTCGTAGTAGCGATTACAATCATTTAATCTCACATCCATATATGGCCAGCTCCGGAAAACTACGTATAGGTTATACAAATATATCTTCTGTGCCGGAACTGACACGCTGCGCAGCAGACTGAAACGGTGGTTTCGGCCACCGTTTCAAGCTCAGTCTCAAGTCCACATTGCAATTTTGACCAGTATGATCTAGAACAAAATAATCGAAAATAGATATATATACCTATGGTTTCCGCTTATCTAAGCAATTATATTTCAGATGCTAGATTTCGTGAAGAGCTCCATAAAAGGTCGTATGGTGAACCTTGCTTCAATGTCAAACCCAGCTGGATACAACTACACGCAAGAGGTATAATTTTAATGTAACAAATATTTGCTATTTTCACCTTAGTGTCTTTAGTAATAAAGTCAAAAATCTGCTGCTGACTTTTGAGGCGGTACGGCAATCAAGCCATGTGAAGCCAGAATTAGCTGACCATTTGTTGTACGGGAAGATCATAGAAAGCGAATTAAGTCAAGTTATATTGGAACTGTAGGTATAGCTTGATGATCCACGCAACATCTTGTTATTGCAAATTGACCTCTATTCCCTAGATACCAGTGGACAGTACTCTAGGAGAAGTAACGGTGTCTGTGTCGGGGTCCAAGCCGAAGATCACAGTGGTAAACCCAAAGGGGGAGCAACTGACTGGACCTCCCAAGTTGATGACCACGCTCGACCTCTCTGAGATTATGGTAAGCCAACCAACATCAACTTCGTCACTGCTGCAAGCTCTATTATCACGAATTACGAACGCTTGCAACAGTGCTGAAATACGGGAAGCATAAAATAAGATAAAAAACCGCATCAAAATCAGTGCAGCCAAACGCGAGATAATCGCCGAGACACATACAGGTCGAACTGAGAACCTCCTTTTTTTAAGTCGGTTTAAAAAAGTAATTTTCCGTTTGAAGTTTTATGTTGTGCTTCTTCTTGCTAGTCAACTAGGTAACCGCCGTAAAGACGCCATCTTCGTTTTGGTTCAATGAAAATGTTTATTCGTATTATAACAGCAATCATTGTTGCTGAAGTAAAACAGCTCGACTATCAATATCTATTTCTTTTTAATCCTCTTTTGTCCCATTGATGGGCAAAGGTCTTTGTGAACCTTCCTCCGGCCAGCCTCGCATAATTAGAATAGAATAACCTGTACTTTCTCACCACAATATAGGTACATGAAATATAATAAAACTAGGAAAAATCTCAATACAGTAAGTATATTATTAGAGACTGCTTTTCGGGTCCAAGTTGTCATGCCAGCGTTTTCTAGACTCCCTCGGCAACGACGCCCGTTCGGCATCCTGGCCCATCGATCCCCATGCAATTACACACATGGTCATCCCACTATCTATCTATTCCTACTGTAAATATAATGATTATCTCAAACAACAAATCCTAATATAACAATTTGGTCCAAAAAACTCCAGATAGTGAAGGTAATGCAGCCGGAGCCGGGAAACTGGATGATCACAGTGGGTAGCGAAGAGGAGCATTCAGTGAAAGTCGTTGGTCTATCAAATGTGACTTTCGAACACGGCTTCTCCGTTGAAAAACCCAACAGTTTTAAGGAGACTAGCTACAGGCCTTTGAGAGGTACGTACTACGTATTTATCGTAACATATGCATACCTGCACAGGGCATGCGGACGGCGAGTAATGGGCGACTTGCTGTCCGACCATGGTGCGACGTGATCCACGGGCGCCTCAAAGAGCTGTCAGCTATTTGACGGAGCCCCACTTAGAGGGCCAAAGCCTGCCGGGGTCACGGGAATGTCTCATCGAAAAGGAACCGTGACTCTAGAACGTGAAGGGCTATTGAAGAAATACCGTGGATTTTAGTCAGTACAAGTATAACAGTCCCTCTCGTCCCGCCTTGGGTGGAAGGACTTATTTAATGATCCAACACGTAAAAAAAAAGAAATACCGGCAACAAGTGTACACTTCTACAAACCAAGCTATTCGAAACCAGTATAAGCTGATGGTTGAATGTGCGGAAAGATCATGGAAAGCGAGATCATGATAAAATGGTTTTGTATGTCTTGATCTGTAGCTCGGTTTACCAGCGGCAAATATTGTACATCGACCTTTGGAAAGAGAGAATCGGCTACTTTCGGTTTTGTAGAGCGTTATCTCTATCGCACGAAACCACAACGAAAGACGAACAAGCGAAGAATGTGACATAGGTAGTGTGTCTCTTTATATCGCGTTCCAACTAAGAAGACCAGTGTCTATGGTCAACTTACACTCCAAAAGTACGGAGAATATTAGACAAATGTTCCGATTTGACAGGTGTGACGTCAATAGAAGGTGGTCTTCTTATTTGGATCTCACTATACAAAGATTGATGTGCTGTATTAATTACCGGTATTTGTCCAGCCTTAAATGTTGCCACTGCTGGGACATAGTGGATTCTACGCTATGGGAAATGCACTACGCTATGGGAAATGGGTAATCCACTACAGCGTCCCAGTGCAAGTTTTTAGACAACATAATTTATGTCTATCTATTTTCGGTTGCCCATTTGAAACGTAGATCTCTATGAAGAAGAATGGACAAGAAACTCTGTCGACACTTTTCTTAAGTACATATTTTAATTATTTTTTAAGGTACATACAACCACATGTTGGTATCTGTATTCCCGAAGAACGTGACCGCTAGCATTCAGTACGCAGAGGTTATTACACCATCGGGACGCACGCTGTTCGAACTTCCCCTTAAGAAGATAGACACCAACGTGTATGCCGCTGATCCGTTCATACCGCCTGATGAGTTCTTTTATATTGCTGTGAGTTTATTATTCAACTTTATATCTATAATATTAAGACTGAATTTAGATTGACCACTTTGTGTTAGATTTTTGTGGCTATTGGCTGTTTTATATTGCTGTGAATTCAATACTCAACTTACTACCTATAGAACAAGTCCATAACTCTTATAGGCAACTTTAAATCGATAATTTTAAGACTGAATTTAGATTGACTACTTTTTGTTGGATTTTAGTCGTTAGTCGTTACTGGCCCTCATTAAGGTACAGCTTGGCAAAAAACTGTAGAAATCCGGAAGTCGCCACTGTCTTCTCGCTACCAGCATTTTGAATGTTTTTTTTTTTTTTTTCACTTATTACGTTAGTTTTATGGCACAATAATAAATCTAACAAACCTGCGGTCTTTGTTTACATCAAATATGAAAGATTTTAAAACGTTGTCAGAAACAAAAAGATTAGTTCCGTTTCAATCCGTTCTGGCCAAGCTGTAAATTGCTTTCCATTGACGTTCATCAATCGATATTGATCGTTTAACTTACATTCAGTGGGTAACCTAAATGTCCCTGAACCGGCTTCAAAATCGTCATGGTATAAGATGCAAGACCAACCAAGAAAAGTGAGGCCACCTCGAAACTTTACGCCATCTTTTATCCTACTCTATTTCATTATTGGAGTCAATGAAAATTGGAGCAATAAAAAAGCTGTTTTCTTCATCTTCTTCATTCATCTGTGTCAGTTTGCTATTATGTCATCTTGACAATTTTCAGATAAACGGTCGGGATCAGCACAATCAAGATCTAAGAAGAATTGGGGCTACTGCTGTTCAAGCACAGTCACCAGGTAATTTATCATCAACATCATCATCAGCCGGAAGACGTCCACGGCTGAACATAGACCTCCACGCAATACGACAATTCGCCACTTGCATCCATCGGTTGCCCGCGACCCTCACGATGTCGTCGGTCCACCTAGTGGGAGGCCTGCCTACGCTGCGTTTTCCGGTTCGTGGTCGCCACTCGAGAACTTTTCTTCCCCATCGGTTGTCAGTTCTACGAGCGATGTGGCCTACCCATTGCCACTTCATCTTGCAAATTTTATGAGCTATATCGGTGACTCTGGTTCTTCGCCGAATATCCATGTCAAACATCCCGCAAAGAAACTCCGAGCATATCTAGCTCTTTCCATTGCTCGTTGCGTGACTCTTAGTCTCTCTAAAAGGCCAGCAGTCGAAGACCACTTTAAATATAAATGTAATTTATACTATGATCTAATGGTCGCAAAGGAAACTGCTAAGCAAGAGGGCTTCGGTTCGATGCTAACGTCGGGCAAAGTGTAATAAGGTTTTTCTATCAGGAATTCTTCGGAAACAGTCACTTAGTCGTCAAGTTTTTTAACTTGATAGTTTTTTTTTTGTTTCAGATGTTCCCTATTTAACAGCACCTCGAAAGGTGAGAAATAACTATGTATTTAATATCTTTTATTATTCAGTTTCACATAGCAGAAAACAGTATTTTTTTATTTAGTATCTTTTGTAAATATACAGTTAGTAATAATTTGTAGATTTTTATTTCTGTACATGTATGCATTTTTAATTTTATAACTTAATCTTTTAATAAAATTAAAAATTATTAGAAAACAGGAAAACGAAATTATAGATACAGTCACGAGCAATAACATGTATACACTTAACAAAATTCAAAATCAATTTACTCGTGAAATACTGATTTCCACTTTGAAATAAGACCTATTTCGTAATAGTATGGCTCCCAAAATAGAGGTCTAATGAAAAAGCAAAAGTTTAATCAATATAGTAGCAGAACATCGCTTTTGAATACTGCTTAGTGTATACATACTATTGCTCGTGACTGTACCTACGTTTTGTTACTCAACCCCGAAGTTTCTAACGAGCAAGCTCCCTCAGTGTGAGTGTATAAAATTTGCAGGTAGAAGCTCATTCTCACTCCCGAGTAGTGTTGTCGTGTAACGTAGAGAGTCTGGTACCAGTCACCGCTATGTGGACTAAGGACGCCTCGAGGATACAAAATCCGATATCTAGCTTGTAAGTATTGCACACAATTTTTTGGGGGCATAGGTCTCGCCCATTTTTTTTTCTTTACTTTGAAAAATCACCCAATGAAGGACACATTCACACCCACCCAGGGTAAGACGGGAGGGACTGTTAGACATATACTGACAGTGTCTTCAATTAAATAGCCATTTACGTTCCGGACGGTTACCTGCACGCGTAGCATGGCGCCGTAGAAACGCGTTTTGTCTACGCGAGAATAGACAAAATGACAGAACGTAAAAGATTTTTATCGATATAAGCATATCAATGTTCAAAATATACAAGAGATATGTTTCTATTCTTTAATGGTGTACGAATCATGTCATACTTGTGCAAAAAAACAGTCAATTTCTATAGGAATAACGATGAAAAAATTTTGTCTTTTCTTGGTAGAATAGAGATAGAATCGCCATGCTACGTGCTGATAAGACAGACCCGCGACCCCAGCTGGCTTAGACCTCATGAGCAGTGACGGATTAAGACAACTTGATGCCCTAGGCAATCTAAGCCTATGGTGCCCCCCATGTCCAAGGTAAACTAGTTTCTTCCTTTATTTATTTTTAAGTATTCATTGTTGATGAGGAAGTGTTATATAGAAAGAAAGAAAATAAGTTTATTTGGCAAGCCTTAGGCACACAATTACAATAAAAATTACGAAGAAACAATGGAAAAGCAAGAACATTGTTGACTTGAATGATCCTGTGCAGTTGAGAGTGTGTCATGCTTACTCAAATGTCTCGCTGATGGTGGTGTGTGTGTCAAATCATTTAGTTCCCTTCAAAATGGTTCAGCTGGCCTATTTGGCACAGCCGTGAGGCAGACGTTACTTACTTTTGTGTTCATGCCTTTCCATTGTTTCTTCGTAATTTTTATTGTAATTGTGTGCCTAAGGCTTGCCAAATAAACTTATTTTCTTTCCTTCTATATAACACGTTCCTCATCACCAATGAATACTTAAAAATAAACAAAGGAAGAAACTAATTTACCTTGGACATGGGGTGCACCATAGATTGCCTAGGGTGGGCATCAAGTTGTCTGAGAGTGAGACGTGATGCCCTAAGGGCGGATTTTTTGGGTGCTTCTTCTGGTGCCCCCCTCAGTCTTGATGCCCTAGGCAACTGCCTAATTTGCCATTTTTGCCTTTTGAGGGGGGCCCCGCCAGATTGCTGATAGCTCATCCAGGTGCGCGTGGAACACGAATTCTATCCTATCCTATTTGTAATCCCCCAGGATTGGATCTTGGGACCGCTCATCAGGCAACCATAACCCTGGATCATAACGTTAACCGCGATTAACGCTCTCCTGAACTCAGACACAGATCTTGATGTGTTTGCGGATGAATGGAAGATGATACTGTCAGAATGTCTGAAATTTTGTGAAATGTATGCATGACTGTGGTAAATTAATTTTAAGGTGTAAATGTTAGTATAGTATAATTGGCTTTTGTATTAATAAATAGTGTAATTGGCTTCGGCCGTTCTATTTAAATAAATAAATAAAGGGCCATGGAAGGATTACCGGGGATTTTACTCAGTAGGTACGAATGTGACAGTCCCTCCGTTCCGCCCTAGGTGGCAGAACTCAGTTGATGATTTTATTTATATAAATAAAATAAAAACAATCCAAGAAAAAAATAACTCAAATGAGAGATGGGTTGGTGCTTTAGATGATTGTTTGCTACGATTCCCGCATAGAACTAATGTTTGTATATCCTGCAGGTGGTTGATAGTTTGTGTAAGTTCAAGCTTAAAACACTAATTTTTTAACGAAAAGTAAAAGAAAAAAAAAGTTTTATTATGTTAGAAGTTTATTTCATATTCTAGACGTATGTGTTCTATGACAAGGGCTGGTTCGAAGACTAAGGCGGCATATGTTAGGAGCTCTTTTAAGGTATTGCATGGGGCCTTTGCCCAACAGTGCGACGGCATAGTATTACAAAAATAAAAAATACTTCATCCGCTAGCATTCCTCACTTCCCTTTGATTTCACTATTTCCGGATTCAACTGCAATTAATTATAATCTTGGTATCTTTTTCAGACAAACCACGTCATTAGATTATGTGATAGAGAACATGGAAGAAAAGGACGTGGGCACGTACAGATGTGTCGCACACAACGTGGCGGGAGTTAGCAAGACTGCCACAGAACTAACACTTATAGGTATTCAAGATTTTTTTGTAACTTTACTACTGACCGCTTTTAAAAACCACCACAAAAAAGTGTAAAGTAAATTTCAAATGGCACATATAATATATTTCATACGATATAATGATGTAATTCGATTGACTCGACGTCGACGTGGCGAGCGTGTTTTGTTTTTCATCTACCCGCACATTTTATGTCATAATATGTCGTTATGGTAAGCATGATTTTCACTGTCTTGTAGTTGGAATCGGTCGCATTGCGTTGCATCGCGTCGTGGGGAACTTATCTTTCGGAAGTCGGTGGCTTTGTTTTTTTAATTCATTTTTGCCACCGAAACCGGAAAATGCTCATAAAATAAAAACTACTGATCCCAAATGAAATATTTTTATGGAACCAAATGACAAAAACTGCACACACCAAAAAGTATTTGCTTGCAGGGGTAATGGTCTCAGGTCAGGATTTGAAGATGATATCCCGGGAAAATCAAGGTTACTTTTCAAATATAGGCACAATTGTTACTTGATTTATTATTTTATTGTTTCAGTGGAACCTCCACAGATCACCATCGAACCTGGCAACACTACAGTAGAGATAGGCGACAGTGTTACCATATCATGTACGGTGTATAGTGAGGCGCTTTTGTTAGAGAATCGACTGTTCTACAACGGTACTCGGACACACTATGGTATGTACCGGCAAAGAATGTACAGACTCCAGCAAGTCAACCTACCCATCATTATTTTCAGCCTTTAAATGTTCCCACTGCTGGGACACAGGCCTCCTCTCTGTGAGAGGGAGTTGGCCATAATCCACCACGCGGGCCCAGTGCGGGGTGGTGGATGTCACATGTCTTCGAATTTTTGGTCCTAGGACATGCCGGTTTCCTCACGATGCTTCCCTTCACCGCTTTGAGAGCAGTGGTGATGAAATAAATTACACAAAGTAAAGCGCCTGGCGGGGCTCCAACCCACGACCTACAACTCGTAAGTCGGGCCCGATACCACTGGGCCAACACTGCTCCTTTCTAAATAAGTAATAAAGAAGTAATGAATTCTAAATAACAGCTTTTAATTACAGCTATTGATATTAATAAAGAACCGAACGTTGACGGAGTGTATACGTACAATAAAACCATACAAATCGGTGACAATGATGGCGGAACTTATTCCTGTGTCGCAGCCAATAGAGGTATGTTACTTTACGTGCTGAAATGTTAAAACTTTTGATAAAAAACGTTCCTATCCAAAATAGTCCATTTCAGTTTTATATCTTCAAGTTACTTCTAGGCAAGCATCACCAGTGAGATACTGGTAAAACGCGAAACTATAATTGAAGTATCAAAAAAAGTTTATTTCAGCACTGAACTTTCATTTTCTGAAAATCTCTCCGTGAGTTCTTAGCCATAATGTACCATCTCAAAGTGAATGATGTAGCAAAGGTTTTGTAATAATTTTGGCGATCTAAAAAAGTCCATGGAGTTTCTTGCCCGTTCTTCTCCATAGAGATTTACTCCTTGGAATGGACATCTACAGTAATTTCACAGTTATTATGTAGTATTTAATAAAAAAATTGTCATTGACATTTCAAAAGGGCCTGTAAATGGCCTTCTTGAAATAAATGCTTTAATTTGATTTAAAATCTACTTTTTTTTCTAGGAGGCAAAACCAAACAATCAACACACATAGAAATAACAAAAAATCCCATAGCCCAAATATTAGGCCCCCACACACTATCAAAGCAGATAAACTCGAACTTCCAACTTGTGTGTACCGTGGAGAACGCGGCGTCTGTCGTGTGGAGCGCACCTAACGGGACTGTGGTGAAAGCTAGTGACGTCACAAGAACTGCTACCGATGTGTTGGACTTGAAGAATGTTACTGATGAAGGAGAGTGGACGTGTTCGGCGATCAGGGGAACTCGTAAAGGTATGAAAACTAAACCGATACCTGGCCAAGATTATTGAATTTTCTAAAATCCAATGATGCAGTTTTAGTTTCCGTCAAAATCGGCCTCGAGACTCCTTTCAACGTTTTTCGATATTCTTCATAGTTTCAGATATAGCCATCCACGCCCAGTTGAAAAATTCACTCTGTATAGCTTGCCTCTTAAGGCCGAGACTCCACCAAAGCTGTGCGAGTCGAGACGTGTTTTGAACAACCAATAGAATTGCGTTATTGACACAGCTCCACTCCGCAACCCGTGCCGCAACGCAATTCTATTGGTTGTTCAAAACACGTCTCGACTCGCACAGCTTTGGTGGAGTCTCGGCCTTAAATGGACTAACTAACACAAAAATGTTTTTTCAATCCGAAACAAGTATTTCCCGAGATTAACTTGTTCAACTAAACAAACCCTTCACCTGTATAAAATTAAAGAATCATATAAATTCCACAGCGTAGTGAACACACCAGTAGTCCACCAATTACCTACAAGTCAATCAATTTATTTCAGGTTCCGACTCAGTCCAAGTTTCGATACTAATAAAGCCGGTAGTGAATATAGTGGGGTCGAAGAACATCAGCATAGTGCAGGGCTCAGTGATCGAGGTGACGTGTCAGGTGGTGGCCAGGCCGCCGCCCAGGATCCTGTGGCATCGGGAGACTGATGCCTTCCTCAATAATACTGTGAGTCACAAAAAACACCTACCTCGCTGCTAATCAGCCGGAAGACGTCCTCTGCTGAACATAGGCCTCCTCCTTACACCGCCACGCCATACGACAATTCGCCACTTGCATCGTACGGTTGCCTGCGACTCTCTCTGTCGTCTCGGTCCACCTAGTGGGAGGCCTACGCTGCGTCTTCCCGTCCTTGGTCGCCACTCGAGAACTTGTATTATCAAAAAATATTTGCACGTATTTTTTCTCCCGTAGGTCAAATTACACCGGTCGACACAAAATCACAGGCAAAATCTACCTGAAAATACATAACCATCTTTGACACGTTTTCAGATAACTCAAGTAAAACCGAACGTATACCAAAGTGTATTACGACTGAACTCTAGCGCGGAGGCCGTCAATGCTACGTACTTCTGTTTCGGAGAGAATTCGGAAGGAATACATCAGGACAGTCTCGTTGTCAACGTTAGGAGGAAGATGAAGCTGTTGCAAGGATTTACAGGTAATTAGGTAGTTGAACCAACAGTCAATTGACATTCACACAGTTATTTGACTGGCCTGTTGGTCTAGTGGTTAGTGACCCTGACTGCTATGCCGGAGGTCGTGGGTTCGATTCCCACCCAGGACAAATGTTTGTGTGATGAGCACGATCATTTGTTCTATGTCTGGGTGTAATTCATCTATACATATAATAAAACTGTAGAAAAATCGTTTTTGTACATCAAAATAAAATCCAAAAAAAATAGCTAGGGTGTTGAAGGACAACCAACAGAACCCATTTCCAGCATTTTTAGAATTTTTGTCTGTTTGTCTGTTTGTCTGTTTGTCGGTTTGTCGGTTTGTCTGTTTATTTGTGGCTCCATCACGTAAAATGTACGAAGGCAATGTAGATAACCTTTATACACAACGTTCGAGCGTAACTTGAGGACTAATTTAGTTTTTGTTTCATTGCAATCGGTTAAGTCTATCAAAAGATATTTGAATTTAAAGTGTTCCAGACCCAGAAGTAAAATTACGGGATGGAATGGGTTGGAGTGGGACTGAGTGGGATGGATTAGGATGGAGTGGGACTGAGTGGGATGGAGTGAGATGGAGTGGGATGCAGTGGGATGGAGTGGGATGGATTAGGATGGAGTGGGATGGAGTAGGATGAAATGGGCTGGAGGGGGATGGAGTGGGATTGAGTGGGATGGAGTGGGATGTAGTGGGATGGAGTGGGTTGGAGTGGGTTGGAGTGGGTTGGAGTGGGATGGAGTGGGTCGGAGTGGGTTGTAGTGGGATGGAGTGGGACTGAGTGGGATGGAGTAAGATGGATTAGGATGGAGTGGGACTGAGTGGGATGGAGTGGGATGCAGTGGGATGGAGTAAGATGAAATGGGCTGGAGTGGGATGGAGTGGGATGGAGTGGGACTGAGTGGGATGGAATGGGATGGAGTCGGATGGAGTGGGATGGAGTAGGATGGAGTGGGATGGATTGGGATGGAATGAGATAGAATGGGTGCTCTAATCCAGTAGCAATTCTTCTGACTCTGAACGACAGAGGGCGTTTATTATAATCACCTCAAATATTCTTGAAAAATAAATTCTAAATACAGGGATTATATGAAAACGATATGATTTATAAAAAAAATGTAACCGCCTTCAAAAACAACCACAAAAAAGTGTAAAATAATTTACAAAATAACTTTTCTTTCGGAAGTCGGTGCCTTTGTTTTTTTTCTTTTCATTGTCTTTTTAGCCACCGACTTCCGAAAGAAAAGTTATTTTGTAAATTATTTTACACTTTTTTGTGGTTGTTTTTGAAGGCGGTTACATTTTTTTTGAAAAAGTTTTTATTTTACTCTTTTTAGTTTAAATATTCAACCCAAATTCTTGTCAAGAACATTATTCTCTTACATTTGCACTAGAATTTTGTAATCCTTCGCACCAGTAGGTACTTACATCACTCATGTACACATTAAGCTAATAAAATTCCATATCTCAAAAATTGCTGAACCGATTTTGATGAAACTTGCAGTATTCTCTAAGTTAAATGATACCTAGTACAACAAAAAAAGAATTACTTAAATCGGACTTGTAGTTCCGGAGATATGCGAACACAAAGTAAATCAATCGATGCCTACTCCTTACTGAGGAGTTGTACCTTCCATCATCAGGTCATCCACCTGAGATGATGATTATCAGATGCAAATACTTGAACAGCTTTAGAAAATATATGAAAATGGTACTATGTGCCTATAAAATTTGAAGGTTGCCCTCGATTTCCCTAGGATCCCATCATCAGATCCTGACCTGGTGATCATGGGACCAATCGGAAAGTATACCCTTTCAAACAAAAGAAAAAAATTCCAAATCGGTCCAGGCGTCTTCGAGAAATCGGGTAACATACATAAAAAAAAAAAAAAATATTCCGACGAATTGAGAACCTCCTCCTTTTTTTGAAGTCGGTTAAAAACGTGGCGAGAATTAAGCGCTTCGCACTAAAAAATACATCGTTAAATTCCGACATCCACGCGAACGAAGTCAAAGTCAAATCATTTATTTCAATTAGGCCATCGAAGAGGCACTTTTAAACGTCGATTTTTAAAATTAAGGAAATGGGATGGGATGGGATTGAATCTACACCCATTCGCTAAGGTAGGTTGTATGAAGAAGAATGGGCAAGAAACTCCATACTTACTCTTTTTTAAAAATGTTTTACAATATTTTTATAACATCATTTGAAACAAAGAATGTGAAATCAATGTACCTTGAAAATCTAGACTAAAAATATGAAAATAAATTAATAGGAAAAATTAAAAAAAGCAAAAAGGTACATGGTGTTCACATTTTCACAAAAATATTGCAATTACAAAATTTATAAATATAAGTGTGTGAGCATTCAAATTTCAACCAGCTTGATTTCGTTTAATCCCTACATTGTACTATGAAGCAGGACCAGCATGTTTCCAAACATTTTTATCTTGGATATAATCTTCTAATTTATAATATGCTTGTTTACTAAGTGTGTTTTTTATATAGCTTTTAAATTTTCTTTCATTTAGAGTTAAAATTTCGTTAGGTATTTTATTGTAACATTTAACACAGTACCCCATAAAAGACTTTTGAACTTTAGACAATCTAAAATAAGGTTGATCAATTTTATCTTTATTTCTAGTATTAAAATTATGTCTATCGCTTATTTTATTAAAAAGGTGAAGATTTTTCCTTACATACATTATATTTTCATAAATAAATTGACAAGGCACTGTCATTATGTTAATATTTTTGAATAGTTCCCTAAGAGATTCGCGACGACGTAGATTGTAAATTGCTCTGACAGCTCGTTTTTGCAAAATAAAAATGGATTCAATGTCAGCTGCCCGGCCCCACAGTAGAATGCCATAAGACATTATGCTGTGAAAGTAGCTAAAGTATACCAAACGCGCAGTTTCAACGTCTGTTAACTGTCTTATCTTTCTAACAGCGTAAGCGGCTGAGCTTAATCGTCCCGCAAGAGATGCTATATGGGGGCCCCATTGCAATTTATCGTCTAGCGTGATTCCCAGGAAAACAGTCTGATTAACAAATTCCAGTTTTTCTCCGTTCAGTTTGATGTCACATTCGCTACTTCTAACATTTGGTAAAGTGAATCTCATACATTTTGTTTTTTTTTCATTGAGTACAAGATTATTCAATGTAAACCAATTTTGAACCTGATGAATAGCGTCATTTACCGCATTTAGATTTTGTGAACGTCGGTCTATTTTAAAAATTAGAGAGGTATCATCTGCAAATAATACCATCTTTGGTTGATTTTTAAGTAAGTGAGGTAAATCATTAATGTAAACTAAGAAGAGGAATGGACCCAGAATCGAACCTTGCGGAACGCCCATTGTCATTTTAGACCCTAACGAGTTCATTCCATTTACTTGAACTTTTACCTTTCTATCTTTCAAGTATGATCTGAGTAAATCAAGAGCAGTATTTTTTATCCCGTAATGCTCCAGTTTCAGCAGAAGTGTTTCATGGTCAACGCAATCGAACGCCTTTGAGAGGTCGCAAAAAATTCCAATGGCATCTTCTGCTTCCTCCCAGGAGTTAAAAATGTTCTTAAGTAGGGTTACACCGGCGTCAGTTGTACACCGTCCTTTGGTGAAACCGTACTGATGTTCATGAAAGATGGAATTTTTATTAAAGTGACGTAACATTTGAGTAAGCATCAACTTTTCAAACACCTTACTTAAAACTGGTAAAATTGATACAGGTCTATAATTGTTCGGTTCCTTGCTATCACCTGATTTGAAGAGTGGGACTACTTTACTGTGTTTCATAAGATCTGGAAATACCCCTTGGTCTACACTGTTGTTAAATATAATAGCTAAATAAGGAGCAACGGTTTCTATTACAGATTTACAGACTTTAACAGACATTCCCCAAAGATCTTCTGTTGACTTAATTTTAAGATCTTTAAAAGCTTTAATGACAGCTTGGGGGTTTGTGTGATGAAACCTAAACTCCACGGGACATGACTTTACATTCTGCCTAAGTAAGGCAGAAGAGAGCATTGCAGAAGAATTTAAAGTTTCAGTCGTTTTAATAGGTATGTTAGAAAAAAAGTTTTCAAATTCCTGAGCAATTTCTTTGTCATTATTTATAGGGCCATGTGCAGTTTCTAAATTAAATTCAGTATTCCGCTTTTTATTTCTACCTGTTTCATTATTTATTATTTTCCAAGTAGCTTTTATTTTATCATCAGCAAATTTTATTTTATTACTGATATAAAGAGCTTTCGCTGTTTTGCACTCGGTTTTAAAAGTTTTTGAGTATTTTGCTACATACTGACTAAAGCTAGTAGTTTTTATATGATTTTTAAGACCGTATAATTCATAAAGTTTTGCTCTGCTTTTACGAATACCAGGGGTTGCCCAATCACTAAACAGGAACTTTGTACAGACACTTTTAGTTATCAATGGAAACATACTACTAAATTGCGTGTTTAAGATGGAAAAGAACTCTGCGTAAAACTCATTTGGGTCAGTTATTTTGTTAAAGCTACGTTCACATAATTTACTTGATAATGTATTATTTAACTTCTCTAAATTTTTACATGTAATAGGCCTAAACTTTATCTGTGTTTTTTGAAATGGAGTGTAAGCACAAAATGTTATTGTTTGACCACTGTGATCAGATGGTAATTTATTTACTATTTCCTTATGTAAATAATCGCAAATGGAAAATATATTATCTATACAAGTGGCAGAAGAAGCTGTCACTCTGGTTGGTTCTATAAAAACATTTGATAAATTAAATGACTTAAAAAGGCTCAACAATCTAATGCTATTGGAGTTGTTATCTAATATATTAATGTTAAAATCGCCACAAATTATGACAGATTTACTACTATTGCTTACTTTATTTAGCACATCTTCCATTGTAGAATCAAACAAAGGTAGATTCTGGTAATTTGGGGGTCTGTACACATACTATAACATGCTTATCTAGCTCAACACAGGACAATTCAATGGTGTGTTCAATAGACAGTCCAACAATGTCATTTCGCACTTTAGATTTAATAGACTTCTTTAATAATATCAATGACCCGCCATGTAACATATTTTTACGGCTAAAATAGCTAACTACAGAATAATTATCATAATTAATAGACATTACTTCATGATCTTTTAACCAATGTTCTGTAAGGCAAACAATATCAAACTTGGTTGACTCTAAAAACATTTCTATTTCGAGTAGTTTGGAAGAGCACCCTTGAATATTCTGGTTAAACAATTTTAAAGTGTGTTGCTCTCCATTTGATATTTTATACTTAACTAATTTGCTAGAAGAAACCTGTTCATTGTTCACTAATAAAGAGTTACTAACTGTAGAGGTTTCTTCTGTTGTCTTACAATCTAGTTTAAAATACTATCCGGAGTGACCTCCAAAACTGAACCATTCAGTGTACCAGCAGGAAGGGAAAACCCAACCTGACTAGTAATGGTCTCCAAGACTGGTGGTATTTCAGGTAGACCCTCCTTCGTACAGCATGCAGGTACAGAACACTGTATCACTATGTTGTTAGGGCAACTTAACAACACAGATTCGTCACTTAAACTACTACTTAACCTACTTAACCTACAGTGAAATAAATCAGCAACAACATGGTTAATAATCAATCAGAATCATAAGCGACTGTCAAAGATCTACAAATAACAGCCGGGACCAACGGCTGTATGTGCTTTCCGACGCAATGAGGAAACTCGCTTTGATGGTCACCCATCCACAGACCCACAGACACACATACGCATAGCGTATGTCACCAGACTGTATCTCATGAACCGTGATAATTGGACAGTTGAAATTTTCACAGATGATGATCAAATACTAAAAAACAGAACAAAACAAATATTTAAGGGGGCTTCCATACAGCAGACATGATTTTTTGGCGTTTTTGTAGATAGGTATGGAAGACTTCGTGCTCGGATTTGAGTTGCATGTGCCTGGTTTTTATTTTATTTTTATGTTTGTTCCAGATCAATCCGTCCAACTGTACTACCAAGTGGAACTCCACTGTGTTATCGATGCCTACCCTCCTCCCCGTACTATCTGGTATCACAACGGTACTAAACTGGCCTCTGGTACCAACGTGCATATGTCTGAAGATAATTCCACGGTTTATTTGAAGAGAATCGACTTTAGTGATTTAGGAGCTTACGTTTGTGAAGCTGATAATGGGTATGAGACATTGAGAGTGGAGGGGAGTGTTAGTGTTACTGGATTGGGTAAGATATTATTTTTTTAATTATTAAAATAGCTGTGGACCAAAAGTACTACTTTGTAGAGCCCTGACACAGCCAGAAGGCCTCGCGGCAGACCTCGTAGAAGATGGCGGGATGAGCTGGATAAAGCCAGCGATCAGTGGTCCACTTTGGCCCTGGATCGCAAAAACTGGAAGTCGTGGGGACAGGCCTTTGTCCAGCAGTGGCATAAAGTAGGCTAGCAGTATCATCGTACAATAATGGTACATCGTCATCTCAGCCTCTAGGGTCGCGGGACTGTCTCCGGGGTCGCGGGACTATTTCATCAGGTAACCGTTACCCTGGAACGTAAAGGGCTATTGGAAGGATCATCGTGGATTTTAGTCAATACAAAAATAAACATTTTAGAACCTTCCTACTCCACCTTTCGTTAGTTCTTTATCAAACGTGACCTGAATAGTGAATATGCATGTAATTTTATCTTCTTTTCAATATTTCATTCAGTTATAAGTTTTCAATTTCTATTCTTTCAGCGTCACCCATGTTATCTAAGGAGCCAGCTACAATAACTACGCTTTTGGGACGCCCTACTATAATCACATGTAGGTGAGATTATGTATAGTTGTAACTTATAATTTCTACTAACTTATACCCGTTGCTCCGCTCTAGTTAATTTAGAATTTGCCACCAAGTTTAGCGACAGAGTCACCATCTTCTGTGATATAAAATTTTGTTGTAATTACTATATTTTTTTATCAGTTTCTCCACTTGGCTTGCACCATGCTAACCACAAATCGTAGGAATATTATATACAAAAGTGATTTTTTTTATTTGTTTGACACACCTTTACGCCTTAAGTAGGGTCATAAATTGGTCATAGGATATTTTTTTTCCCAAAATTATGTTACGTACGGTATTATTTTACCTCTCGATCGACCTCTGAGTCCCCTGACAACGTTACAAGTGAGACTAGAAACGAATCTTCTATAATCTATAGGAATTAAACTGCAACATATAAATTAAAATTATTTTTAACTGCCTAATTCTTCTAGCAAGTTAGCAACCCAGATTTTTATGAAACCAGCAAAGTGAGAAATAGCATTCACTGGTTTCGAAAGTACATTTTCAACTCTATTGCTATTGTAATCCAGGAACATTATTATATTATTCTTTGAAAAATGCTGGAAAATCTTTCACACATCAAATATATTAAAACGCCTTTCTCATTTTATTGCAGTACCCTCAAAGGCGAGCCAGAGCCATCAATATCCTGGCAGTACAAACGAGACTCTGGTAAAGACTTCACCACACCCCCCAAAGGGGTGATAGCGAGTGATAAGGAGCTAACTATAACTAATACGACAGAAGACCATGTTGGGGTGTACCGCTGCGTGGCTACGAACGTGATCGGGAAAGACCAGTATGATGTCCTTTTGGTTGTTCAATGTAAGTTCTTGTACTTGTATAATACCACTTGCACTCTTAAAGAGGTTGCCCATAACGCGATTTGAAATTTCTACCAACTAAAAATGAAAATCGTCCTTGCTACTGCGATATAATGATGCAATTCGATTGACTTTACGTCGTCGTGGCGAGCGTTTATTTTTCATCTACCTGTAGACAACCGCACGTTTTATGTCATTATGTCGTAGTGGTAAGGATGATTTTCACTTGTAGTTAGTAGTTGGTCGAATTGCGTCGCATCGCGTCGTGGGAAAGCTACCTGTACGAGGCCACCAGCAACGCCGCCGTAAATGTGTCAGAGTTTTAGTCGAAACTTATGTAATTTAACCTCTAGGGCCCGAAAGCGCCCCAATGGCACAATTTTGTGCCACCAAACCCCGAACGATTTTAAACTGTATTTGGTGGCAAAAAGTTGTGCCCCGGGGCTCTAGAAGTTAAAGAAATCATCGACACTATGAAGAAGAAGTTCCTAAGTCCGCTTATCACGTCACCTGCGGCTACATATTATTATAACCTACTAGCTTCCGCCCGCGGCTTCGCCCGCGTGGTGTTTTGATAGCCTATGTTCTTTCCCAGGGTCTAAAGATTGTCTGTGCCAAATTTCATCAAAATCGGTTGAGAGGTTTAAGCGGGAAAGCGTAACAGACAGACAGAGTTACTTTCGCATTTATAATATTAGTTTGGATAGTTTGGATGATAGCGGCTGAGCGATTCCAATATTCGTGGTAGTATTATTATCACGGCTGCTTTGTGTGTTCTGAGATCTAATCCAATCCCCTGTAACTTCTAAAAAAAGATAATGATAAAACTGAGAAAATATATATAAAGGTGACCCATGTAACCTTCCACCGAAAATTGGTTTGAACGAGATCTAGTATTTTTTTAATACGTCATAAATCGTAAACGGCAATTTACCTTTCATTCTTTTTTTTTAAATACCCGTTTATGTCCCACTACTGGGCAAAAGCCTCCCCCCTATCCTTCCAAGTGCTCTTTTCCAGTGCCACTTCGGACCAGCCATCGAGGTACGCATCCAGATCGTCTTGCCACCTCTTTTTGGGTTTCGTCCATTCTTATCAACTCAAATATAACTGAAAATGTAATATTATGTTACTTGCTGCTACGGAACCCTTCACGGGCCAGTCCAACTCTTGGCCGGTTTTTTTATTGCTGGCCCTCTGGACGCTTAGGTTTTTAAAATACGCAACGAAATTAGCACGCTTTTCATGAATGAGAAGTGTAATTAAAGAAGAAGCTTCATGCATGTAAGCACCATGTTAGATCCATGCCAGTACAGGTTGCTATTAAAAATATATTAATACGCTTTTTTTCAGATCCACCACGCTTCCACAAATCAGTAAAAGGAGATGATAAACCTCGACAAATAAGAGTAGGAGAGACGGTCAAGTTCTCCTGCGAAGCCGTGGGCTTACCGCCTCCTACCACAGTATGGACTAAAGATACGCGGCCGATCGTTTTTACTAATAATTTGTGAGTTTTTTTATTTAATCCTAGTAAAAGTGCATGAGTTTTTGTACAGGGTTACTGAATAAGTCGACCTAGATCCTTTGAGGGGTTATAGTATATGTATAATGACTGACTGGTTTTAATAAGGGACCCCCTTTCCAAATTCCTATCCTTACCTAAATCCTTACCGGTTTTGACCTTTTGATACTTACTACTTACCTAAATTAAACTACTACTTACTACTTACATATACTTTGACAGGCCTGTTGGTCTAGTGGTTAGTGACCCTGACTGCTATGCCGGAGGTCGTGGGTTCGATTCCCACCCAGGACAAATGTTTGTGTGATGAGCACGATCATTTGTTCTGTGGCTGGGTGTACTTTATCTTTATTATGTATGTATTTACAAATATACAGTTGTCTAGTACCCATAACACAAGCTCTGCTTAGCTTGGGATTAGATGGCGTTGTGTGATAGTTGTGGAATATTATTATTATATTATTATTACTTATCTCTTTTGAAATTGAAATATTTTTCTTTTTTTTAAATTTCCACCTTCGCCTCATAAATTTGACAATGAGGACACGGTTTTTGCAGTGACTGAGCGATCGACTGCTGCGCTGAATGTCGCGGGTTCGATTCCCGCACGGAACAGATATTTATATGATCTACAAGTAGTTGTTCCGGGTCTGAGTGTTTGTGTATGTGAGTTTCTATGTTTGTAAACGCACCCACTATACAGGAAGAAAATCTATTTAATAAATAACTCCTTATTGTGACAATTTTACGACGTTTAGGACCCTATATTTCTACACAAACAGAACACTTTCAAAGTCTTCAACCAATGTGTGTTACCAGTGATGAGTTACGGCACCGAAACGTGGTCTTTCACTATTGGCCTCATCTCAAAGCTCAAAGTCGCTCAACGAGCTATGGAGAGGGCTATGCTCGGTGTTTCTCTACGTGATCGAATCCGAAATGAGGAGATCCGTAGACGAACTAAAGTCACCGATATAGCCCACCGGATTAGCAAGTTGAAGTGGCAATGGGCAGGCCATATTGCTCGCAAAGCAGATGGCCGATGGGGTCGAAAAGTACTAGAGTGGAGACCACGGACTAGCAAGCGCAGCGTAGGACGTCCACCAGCAAGGTGGACAGACGACCTTATAAAGGTCGCCGGAAGACGCTGGATGCAGGTCGCTTCCAACCGGTATCTGTGGAGATCAAAAGGGGAGGCCTATGTTCAGCAGTGGACGTCCTACGGCTGAGATGATGATGATGATGACTTTGACATCCCCTTACTAATAAAAATATTTGTTTTTTTGACAGATTACTGAGCAATAGCAGTGAGTTGGTCATAAAGAAAGTAACGGCTTATGACTCTGGAACCTACACTTGTAATGTAACAAGCGCCGTTGGTTCCACTCACAAGGACTTCTCACTCAACGTGTATGGTAAATCAGTGTATTTTTATTTGTAGGATAAAATAATCCCATGATTCCTCCTTCCCTGAGTGGAGCGGAAGGGTCTGTCCTGACTAAAATTCCACCCTGTGCCTTTCCTTTACGTTCCAAGTTCACGGTAAACTGCTTAGTTTGTTGACAGCTCTTTGAGGCGCGCCTTCTTGGTCGGACGGCGAGCTATGCATGGCTAGGGAACCGATCAATTTACCGAATTTTGTTTGTTCGAATTTCATTATACCGAAAACTATTGACCGACATCTCTTTTGCTATATGCATCATTTGCCATATTTTCAGATCATCGAAGTATCATTAGCCATAAGTATTATTATACCGAAGTATGTTCCGCCGATTAACAAAATAACTTTTTACTATTGACCGAAGCCTCTTTTAAACTTTTTTCAATTGCCAACTGATTTATTTGCCATATTTTCACCATACCGAAACAACATTTTACCGAAAAATTAAATTACTGTCATAAAAATTCAATATATTTTGCTACAAAACATTGTGGCGGAAACGAAATGCTGCAAAGCCGACTTTACGTAGTCTTGTCTGCCCTACCCCTAGAGTGTAATTTAAAATCGCGTAGGCGCGGAGGGGTGGGGTGGCCCGCGAGCTGAGGAGCAGGAGGTTGGAACGACCGCCGCCGCGGCTGAGGCTGGCCGGCGAAGCCGGCCAGTAAGCCGAAGCTGCGGTGGTGAGCGTTCAAATCATCTGCGACGATAAGCTCGCGTGGGGCCACCCAAAACCCTGCAGCGCCGGAGCCATGACAGAAACAATGCTTGTTGCATGTTGCATGCTTGCTGGAACGCTGCGTGTTTGCTGCATGTTGCATTCTGCGTGCTTGCTTGCACGCTGCATGCTCGCTTGCATGCTGCATGCTTGCTTGCATGCTGCATGCTGCATGCTGCATGCTGCATGCTTGCTTGCATGCTGCATGTATTAACAGCAAATGTCATTAATTATAATACAATACCCTTCAGAATTATATTATCGTATACGACATTTGCACAATTATTTTGTGTTGTCTACCTACATTTCAATGGCGCCTGCTAAAAATGTAACAGCAATAATTAGTGTGCAAAATTTTCTAGGCGTTCGGTGAAATAAAAATATGGCAATTAAAACAGTGGTATAATGAATGTTTGGAAACATAATACTTCGGACAACCGTCACTTCGAGTAAGTGTAACATCGGTAAAAAGTTTGTCGGCCAAATGAAATGCTGGAGAAACGAAAAAAGATGAATAGATAACAGGTTAACTGAAACAGTGGCAAACGTGACTTCGATGAAGTAAAAAAAAACCAAAAGGTAATAGTTGAAAAGTTTTAGGGCAAATGAAATTCGGTCAACCGTTTTTCGATCTTATGATAGGTAACCGCATGGCTAACATAATTTCTAGCTCCTAATTCTTTATATTTATAACCTGTGGACTTAGTCTTAATAAAACTATGTAAAAGTGTTCAATATAATATCAATAAACTGTCCGTTGATACATGAAAGTTTCAATCAAGCAACTCTTTGAAGACGGTAATCCCCATCATTAAGTCGGTCCTTCGAGCTGGATAGTTACATCTAAAACTGTATATTCGGTGTTACGATATTAATTATTTCATTTCATAATCACAATTTTTAGTGCACTGCCCAGCCGTATTTCTTATTTTGTTACAGTAAAATTATCAATATTAATTAAAGCTTGTAAATATTTGACAGCTATTTGCGACGTTGCCAAAAATGTGGATGTTTGCGTATGAAATAAAGACATTATTATCATTATATATTATACTTTTTTATATATACTTTCAGATCCGCCCACAATGCTATCACCAAATTCCTCCGAGCCTATAGAAGTGCTAGAAGGTCAGCGAGTAGAACTACCATGTTCTGCTAAAGGACTGCCTGTGCCCATAGTAGAGTGGACGCACAATGGAGATCCAATTAATGGACACAGGATGTATGTCGACGAGGATGGATTGAGGTAAGCACCATCAGTTTATGTATTTTAAAATATTAAACGCATCAGAAAATCTTTGTAATCCGAAAAATTTCAAAGTCCTGATAATGTAGTCGCAAGGTGGAGCTGTCATAGGACATACAGCAAATATTTAAGCTTGCATTTAAATTTTTTGCAATTTGGGTTGACTTTAAAGCTTATTATATGAAGAATATTAATTTAATTTTAATTATGGAACGAATAAACAAAAAACTTTTTGAAAAAAAAAAAAACGAAAAGTTTGCATTTTGTTTTCATCTCTTGCCCAACTTTTTTATAAGTGTGTTGGCATCAGCTGCCTCTCGTACTAGATGCAACTGAATACCGATATATCGATCATTATTTTATTTTTTATGTCCCATGTTAAATGCCTCATAATCATTACCCAGTTTACTACAACGAAAAAAATAAACCTACTACAATTATGTTTTCAGATTTGTAGCAAACTTGACTGATTTTGGAGAATATGTGTGCACAGCTAAGAATATACACGGAAACGCATCTACCACCTTCTTCTTGCACGTTTGGGGTAAATAATCCTACTTCACTAAATAAATGGGTCTTTTAGGGGTCAATTCATACCAAAGCGACGAAGCGAAATTATTTATACGATTATGTTTCCAACATCGTCACATCACATCATGTCGCTTCTTGTTGTGAACTGACCGTAAGTAAGTAATAATCTTCCCCCCTAGCCAAGTCGCAACATGTAGCAAACGATAATCGTAAACGCTCGGTACTCATCAATAGATTTTCAACTTTATATCACAGATCCTTAAGTTGAATTTTTTTTAAAGTTTTTTAAGCGTTAGCGACTGGAAACAACGAAAACCATAGGCAATCTTTACTAGATCAGGTCAGGAGGTCAGGTACATCAGATAGGCAGTCGTTCTATATAAAACTACTGGTAACATGCTTGAGAAATGGTTGGGCAGATGACGATGATCGTAATATTGTCAAGGCAAACCTCATAATATAAATAAAGAATAAAAACTTATTGGATAAAGCGACCTTGTAAAACGGACTTCTGTGTGAACGGACGTTTAATTACATCCGTGCGAAGCCTGATGGAGTTTATTTAGTTTATTAATTTTTTTCAGTACCTCCATACATAACACCGCCATTACAAAACCTGAAGGAGGTAGCACTGGGTTCTAACGTTTCCTTACAATGTGACGTCATTGGGTTCCCGATACCGAGCATATTTTGGCAGTTCCAGGGAGAAATAGTCACGGAAAATACTACGGGTCTAAGGTGAGTGAAAAATCTAGCGTTTGATCGCATATACTTGCGGCAAGCGATAAAGGTTAACGCTCAGTAGTCGTTAATATATTTTCGACTTTATACCCTAGCATATAAATTTAAAAATCTATTAAAGATTATGCAGAGCGTTTTCGTTTGTTCCGGTCGTTAACGCTCGGTTGGTCTTCAAGGCTTGTTTTTTACTGGTAAATAAATGATTTGAAGTACAATGGGCTTTTTTGTTTACGTGGTAATTCCTCAAATTGCTTCTCCCGTGAAAGGCAGTATCAGACTCGGACTGACTAAAACGAACCTTCAATTACCCTTTGCCATTCAGGGTTGCGATAACTCTTGAATATTCCCGCAATCCTGGCTGACATTTGGTTGTATAGGGCCCTGGAGTTATGGTCTTTGAAGCGTTCGTAGAACACTACGCGCCGCCGCCGATTCCTCGGGCCTGGTGGCCTGTTCCACTATACTATGGGAAAGAGACGGAGCTATATAAGTCGTATAGCGCCATCTCGCTTTAAGACGTCATGGTAGGCCCCCTTCTCCTTATTGAACGGTGAAACCCGTTGCTCGCCGTCCGCGTAGCGTGTTGCAATGACCCACTTACTTCCCTTTCCAAAGAACATCAACATTTATCTATTTGTCATAGTGTGTGATTCTCCTTCTAGCTTCAACGACATTGGCAACATGTACATATTGAACGCGAGATCAAAGCATGAAGGACTGTACGCCTGTATCGCTGAAAACAATGGCGGTGTCGCGCAACAAACTACGTACATCAAAGTTTATGGTAATGTATAATTTTTCTAGATATAAACCCATTTTATATTGGCTTTATTTTTAGCGTGTTAAAATCTTCAAATGAGTCCTCCCACACAGGGCAGAGCGGGACGGTCTATCAGGCTCGTACTAACTAAAATCCACGGTGGTCCTTCAATAAAAATATTCAAAGTCAGGACTTTAATAGCAGTCACTTTTTCCCACTGCGTTAAATACTGAAGCAAGTAAGCGACACAGAGGAAATGTCTAAAATAGGATCTATATTATGTTGCATTCTGAATTAAAAAATCATGGGAGTGCCACAGAATTTTTGATTAGACGCATTTGGAGCAGCAATTTCTCCTCCAGCCTTTAGTCACCCAATGCTGAGTGTAGGTCTCTTCCAATCTTTCCACGTCTGGCGGTTTTGTGTTATGGCTACCCAGTGTCTTCCGGCCACTTTAACAAGATCGTCTGTCCACCCAGCCGGATACCTCCCTACATTCTTCTTTTCCGCTCGTGGTCTCCACTCCAACACTTTCCTGCATCATCTTCCATCCTCTATGGCGTATTTGGCCCGAGCAGCAATTTAGCCTAGTCGTAAGACCGCTATCACATGGACTGCACCACAACAACCGCACGCAGTTGCTATATTTAACTGCATGCAATTGTCTGCAGTCGGATCTGACTTCACGCAGTTGACGCTAAGTATCTAGACCCGGAGCCAATGTTAGGTTTGACGTTGAAATGGAAGCACAGACATTACTTCATTTAACTGCATGCGGTCGGCGGTGGACAGCTTGCGCCGACACAACTGTAGCCGAACGCGTGAAGTTGAAGGCACGACTGCATACAGTTAATATTGACTTCTCTCGACTGCAGCCGACCGCGTGCAGTTGGTATCATGACTGCACGAAATCGAACGTACAGCTCCAAGCAGTTGAATATAGCAACTGCGTGCGGTTGTTGTGGCGCAGTCCGTGTGATAGCGGCCTACCAGAAAATAGTTGGAGCACGGGTCCGCGCTCATAGTCATAGTAATTCATTATTTTCAGAGCCTCCAAAAATCTTGGAAGACAACTACACTGGGTCATACGTAGCCACTGACATGGACACTGTGGTCACGATCGCATGTCAAACTACAGGCAAGCCGAAACCTTATGTCGTGTGGTCTAAAGATGAGTTTTATTTGAATAACGGTGAGTATGTTACTTAATAAGAAAAACTCAATCCATGTTCAACACTTCGGGGATATCGGACGTGTCTTACAGGCTGTTGTATACAGGGTGAATTTTTCAACTGGGTGTGAATGGCTATATCCGAAACTATGAGGAAAGTCGAAAAACATTGAAAGGAGTCTCAAGGCCGATTTTGACAAAAACTAAAACTGAATCATTGGATTTTAGAAACTTCAACAATCCTGGCCAGGAATCGAACACTCTGATTTTGGAAAAAAAATCACACCCTGTATTACATCATTGGATAGTGTTGCTATGTGCAATATTTCCACTTCCGGCAATATTTCCAATGTGCCACTGCCGGTAAAATACCAAAATTGCCAGCAACATTGGCAATATTGCCAATGTTTTATATTTTTATCTTAAAGCATTATTGCCCATGCGGCAACATGGGCAATAATGCAGATATTATATTACCGGGAATAATTATTGCCAAAAACGCTGGCATTAGGCATTACCTATTAGCAATTTTACAATATTTTATGCAGTATTTTATTGTATCTGTAAATGTTAATTTCAAGTGTTGTACATAGTTTCTGTACTTAATTTGACTTATAAATAAGCAATATTTCCAAATATTTCCATTCCTGGTAATATTTCCACCAATATTCCCACTTTGGGCAATATTACCGGCAACAGCACATCTCTAGATACAACCATATAACCTGATTATATTTCAGATCCTCGCTACGCTATTGATGTGGATGGTACATTGAGCATAAAATCACCGTCTGAAGACATGAGTGGTAACTACACCTGTACCGCGACCAACTCAGTTGGAACAACCAGTAAGACGGTGCCTGTTGAAATATACTGTAAGTACTAATTAATAACCATACTGGTCTATTGGCTACTTATCTTGAGGTCTTGGGTTCGGTAGAGTGGTATTTGCTCAAGGCCCGGCCATCTATGCTCCGTCTATGCATTTTTTCGTTTAGTGCAGAAAGGACTGTCGGATCCGTTTGATTTTTATGCACTTGCCATGTTATTTCTCCACTACCCTTGGTTGACTGGTAAAGAATGCTTCAGGCATTAAGTCCGCCTATGCACCTTTTGTGTTGCATGCAGTTTTAAATCTATACTTATAATAAATTTGTAGAAAAGTGGTGTCTGTACAATGGAAATATACAAAAAAAAAGTAGCAGGGGTTGTTATTTTATCGATGCCGAACCCGAAAATGTAGTTAACTTTTTTTTTGTCTGTTTGTCGGTTTGTCTGTTTGTCTGTTTGTCTGTGTGTTTGTGCACGCTAATCTTCGGAACTACTGGACGGATTTGAATGATTTTTTTTTTGTTGTATAGGTATTAAGTCCCGTTAACATATAGGCTATAATTTATCTTGGAAACTTGAACACCTGATGCAGAACCGCAACAGACCTGCTTAACTATAAGAGATACAGAAATGGTGCCATAGCAAAAATTGTTCCACGTGATGATCATTTTCTGCTGAGAGAATAAATTTGAAGATCCTGGACACCTGATGTGGAACACCAAGAGCCCAGCTACACTATGACATATACAGGAATGACGTCTTAGCAAGAGTTGTTCAGCCTGATGAGCACCTTCTGTTGATGTATAAAAATTGAAGATCTGGAACACCTGATGTGGAACTTCAAGAGCCCACCTACACTATAACATATACAGGAATGACGTCTTAGCAAGAGCTGTTCAGCCTGAAGAGCACCTTCTGTTGATGTATAAAAATTGAAGATCTGGAACACCTGATGTGGAACTTCAAGAGCCCAGCTACACTATAACATATACAGGAATGACGTCTTAGCAAGAGTTGTTCAGCCTGATGAGCACCTTCTGTTGATGTATAAAAATTGAAGATCTGGAACACCTGATGTGGAACTCCAAGAGCCCAGCAACACTAAAACATATAAGTGAATGACGTCTTAGCAAGAGTTATTCAGCATGATGAGTACTCTCTGTGAACGTATAAAAATTGAAGATCTGGAACACCTGATGTGGAACTCCAAGTGCCTAGCTACACTATAACATATACAGTAAAGACGTCTTAGCAAGAGTTGTTGAGCCTGATGAGCAACCTCTGTTGTCCAATAAAAATTGAAGATCTGGTACACCTGATGTGGAACTCCAACAGCCCAGCTACTTTATAACATATATAGGAATGACGTCTTAGCAAGAGTTGTCCAGCCTAATGAGTACTCTCTGTTGACGTATGAAAATTGAGATCTAGAACACCTGATGCGGAACTTCAAGAGCCCAGGTACACTATAACATATACAAGAATGACGTCTTAGCAAGAGTTGTTCAGCCTAATGAGTACTCTCTGTTGACGTATGAAAATTGAGATCTGGAACACCTGATGTGGAGCTCCAAGAGCCCAGCTACACTATACTTAATATACATACATAGGAATAACGTCTTAGCAAGATTTGTTTAGTCTGATGGTCATTTCCTGTTGACTCACAAAAATGAAAGATCTGGAACGTCTGGAATCGTCTCGCGCATCCCGTTGTTTTCCCGTCCCCAGGCTCTTAGAATTCGACGTTTCAGATCTTCGATTTTGACGACCCCGTCGTCGCTGGCATAAGCAACAGGATCCGCGTACGAAGTCGCGGGCAGAAGCTATAAATAAATAAATTCGTACTGTCTAAAAGCCATACTGTCTTTTGGCAGCATTTTACGTTCTAGTCTAAGTAGTCTCTTCTCTTGTAACATTTTGTTACTTAATTTTACAGCCATTCCAGCTCACTCACAATCAGAAGAGAGTTTAACTTCCGTGACTGTTCTAGAAGGAACAAACGCGACAGTCGAGTGTCCCGTACGAGGCGCCCACACACTCAAATGGTATAAGGTTGGATGTTACACTATGAAATTACAAAAACAAATGATAAAGCCGATATTACACAGGTCAATTTCGGTTCAATATTGCTTTCAATTCCATTGCTTCAATGGCATTGACGCATCTAAACACATTTCAATTTGATTGTCTAATATCATTGAAAGTTAAGATTTTTAATTGACTTTCAATGCAATGGAACCAATATTGATCAATCGAATTGACGGTTGAAACATGTAAACACGAACATTGAACAATGACCAGTCCGCGAACGGCAGCGAAGGAATCGGACGTATAGGATTGTGTAGTTACTAGCGTGCGCGCCTGTTTTTTATTTTGAAAATGGTTTTTAAATGGCGTGTCCATCATGTTCCGCATTAGGATCTTCTGCTGCCAATTCTACCAATAAACTGCTTGACGCTCCTGTGGTCGTTCTTCGCGAAATCCACGGACGTACCCATCAACGCCGAGATTTTCTTTTTTTCTTTTTATTTAACTCATTTATTTAATACTCACAAATAAATGAAACACCCGCACGCACGACTTGACGACGCGACATCGCTAGGCAAATGAACATTGAATGTCTTGTTGAATGTTTTGTGTGTAAATAGGAAATATGTGCAATGTTCAATGCTTTTCAACGGAATTGCTGTCAATTTAGTTGAACCGTGTAATATCGCCTTAAGTTCTAAAGCTAAAACCCGACTACTAAATAATTCTAAAAAACTGTGAAAGTATAAAATATTCTTATTTGAAATTGTTGTGTAGGTACTATGCGACCACGGTCAGGTGAAACTGTGATGGCGCCATATTGTGACGTCATGCACACTTTTCCCCTTTTTCATTCTTTCAGCAGTTGAAAGCTGCTTTGGTCCTTAGTGACATGGACAATTAGGGGAAGGGGGGGGGGGTTGTATGATGAAGTAAAGGCGCTGGCAAAAGCTAGTTTGACTATAAAGTTCAACGCCGTTAAGCGTTGGTGTGCTTGCGCCCAATTTTATACTTTAATACAGTTGTAATACCATCCTTTATCCAGCAACTATATGTCTGGGTCAGAACCCCTTTCTAATTTCGAATAATAGCCAACAGTTGTAACCTCGAAAAACAAAAGAAGATCAGTTTATCGCAAGCCAAAATACTCTAACCCACTTAACATAAAGCCTTATTTCCAGAACGCCAAACTAGTATCATCTGGACCTCTTGTTCTAACAAATGTTTCTCGATCAAATGCATCTGCATACGCTTGTGTAGTGGCGAATGCTGTCGGTTCTGCGTACTCGAAGGTTCAAGTTATAGTGGAATGGCCACCAACTTTTGTGGGGAACCAGTCTACGATGGTCGAGGTCGTGGAAGGAGACGATTGGTACTTCGACTGTGCTGCGGATGCGAAACCTAGGGAGAAGGTTAGTATACCTATATACGAGTACGTTCACATCTTTTTCCTATATCAGGCAGATCCTCCTTTAGCGAAGCAGTCATGCTCGCGAAGTAGGTGGCGGGCCGCGTGAGGGAGAGGACAGCGTCCTCCCTCCACCCCAGACGCGGTGGTAGACGCCTACGGCCACCACAGGCGCGGGCATGCGGGCGGTGAGTAATGGGCGACTCGCTGTCCGACTATGTACCATGCCCGGGCCAAAGCCTGCCGGGGTCGCGGGACTTATCGAATTACCGTGACCCTGGAACGTAAAGGAATTACACCGTGGATTTTAGTTAGTACGAGTCTGACAGTCACTCCCCGCCCTGCCCTGGGTAGGAGGACTCGTTTGATGACTTTAGCACGATAAAAAAAAAACAGACAAAAAAACTATAAAATGTCCCGCTATGAAATCATAAAACTTCTAGATTTATCTAGATGGGCGACGGATTGCCGTGTAGCGTGTTGCGGATTCTATCCCCGCACTGAACAAATATTTATGGTTTGTGTGTGTGAATTTTGATCTAAACACAACTACAATACAATTTAATAAACAATTAAAAAATTGTGTTTGTTTTCCTTTTTCAAAAAAGCTGATGTACAATGATTTTCAGACGAAATGGATGTTCAATTCCAAGCCTTTAGTATTCGAAGATGGCGACCGTTTGAAGCTCATCAATGTTCAGCCGCACAACGCGGGCTCTTACAAGTGTGTCGTCAGCAATATTCACGGCACTGTCGTCAAGCAGTTCTCTTTGAAAGTTTTGGGTAAGTGTGTACAATTTTTTTTTTGTATAACTTCCACACTTACAGCCAATATTTGTACTGTTTGGGAATCCAAACCGTGGCACGCAGCGCAATAGTCGATCGCTCAGCCACTGCGCCTGCATGTGACATGTCATCCGATTTATTGGCTTATGCTAGCATCTTCGCCAGGGCGCGCCAAAGTTCACCTAAAATTTAAACTCCGATCATCGGAAACCCGAAAATTGTATTCCTAACATTTTTAATCCTAATGATCACAACTCCTAATTGCACTGTCACTAATATTCGTAATTCCGAATCATTCGACTTCATAATGTCGGTAGCAATAAACATCTAATATACTATTATTTGTTTTCCTATATTTTCTCAACATAACCTTCTTTTACACTATTATTCAAAGTCATATCTTTTTTGTTTAGATTTATTTTTATTTTGTTGGCATATTAGCACGTATACTTGAGGAAGTGCTTGCTTCGCACTCACTAATTATATGAATTGGTTTTTTTTTATTAGTTAAAGCGTCTTCTTTAATTTTATTTAAAGCGGTGTGTACCTGAAAAGATATCCATACGTTAGGTTAGGTTAGAACTGTGACCAGCTACTCGCAAGTCGAGCGAGCAAAGCGAGCGGTGCCGCGGCAGCGGCCGGCGAGCGCAACCTGGAAATTTGTCGCCAGTATTTTTTTCATAGTGACCCCAACACGACACTCTGACCAAAAACGACTGGGGGCACCCCGACTCGGACAGGTTAGGTTAGAAGGGGATGGCGGGGTCTGAAAGACCCCGCCATCCCCTTCGTGGTTATTTTTTTTTAAACCACCCAGAAGTAGGAGCACCGCGAAGCGGTGCTCCGTCGAATTTTCTCGACATTTTACTTTATTTAGTTTGACTAAATTGTCGACATTTTAGTCATTTTACTGGATTTAGTCAAACTAAATCCAGTAAAATGACTAAATAAAAATATCACCGTAATAATGTTTAGGGATAAAAACGTTATGATAAAAAACAGTAGGAGTTTCAATATATTTACAATAACGATATTATTGATAACAATTTTCGGAAAAATGGGTGTTATGAACATCGCCGGTAGCACTACAAAAAGTATGAATAAAAACTTTAGGATGAAAAATTTTAGGAAGAGTGATCATTCGGATTACAAATCGTTAGGAAGAACAATTTCGGGTAAACAACTTTAGGTGAGCCAATATGGACCCTCTTCGCCAACTAGACTGGCTACCAACTACTACACTGTCATTCAACATGATAAAATAACAAACATCTATAAATCAATCCAAACTTTCGCATTTATAAAAACTTTTTCAAAAAAAGTAACCGACTTCAAAAACAACAACAAAAAAAAGGGTAAAATAACCTAATTAATAACTTCTTTCGGAAGTCGGTGGCTATATTTTTATTTTCATTGATTTTTGCCACCGACTTCCGAAATTTACCCTATTTTTGTTGTTGTTTTTAAAGTCGGTTACTTTTTTGGAAAAAGTTTTTATTTTACCCTTTTTAGTTTATGTATTATTTAATCAACCCAAATTCTTTTATTTGTCTTATACATGTGATGATCTTGTAATCCGTCACCACATAAATATCCAATATCTGGTTGACCGAGCTTCGCTCGGTTTTTAAAATGTCTATATCTTGGGAACCGAGCTTTTCTCGAACCTGGGACCTTGATAAATCGATTCCTTGAGCCGAAAAACCCCTAACCTGTAACTTTCATGAAAATCCTTGGAGCCGTTTCCGAGATCCTGATTATATATAAATAAATATACAAGAATTGCTCGTTTAAAGATATTAGATATCTCAAAAACTACTGAACCGATTTTGATGAAACTTGCAGTGTACCCTAAGTTGAACAATACCTAGTATAACAAAAAAACTTGAGAGGTGTCAAGGGACACCCGGATGGAACGAAGTTACTGTATACACTCAACAAAAATAATCGTCGCGACTCCACTCCAGTCCAGTCCGGTCCAGTCCGGTCCGGTCCGGTCCGGTCCGGTCCGGTCCGGTCCGGTCAGGTCCGGTCCGGTCCAGTCCAGTCCAGTCCATTCCATTCCATGGTAATAAACACATTACCCTCCTTTGCGTCGCGCAGTCGGATAAAAGTGTCGTGACAACTTTTCGTAAGATTTTTTTCCGTCCAGCCCCCTTTCACAACGCGCGTTAAGGAACTTCGTTCCAAAAACAATTACTTAAATCGGACTTGTGGTTCCGGAGATATGCGAACACAAACATAAAAACATACATACATACGCTTTCGAAATTTGGCACATTTGTTCAGACGCTTATATAGACTAACATATTCGAAAACTGGACAGTTCTGGAAATATTACATACATACGGGTCGAATTGATAACCTCCTTTTTTTTGAAGTCGGTAATATTAAAAATTGCTAGCTTGTGTTATTTTTTCCAAATCATCAAACGCGGTACCTCACCGTCCGATCAAGGACCCAGTCTCGAGTTTACGACGCGTTGACTCACTCACTCAGCTGAAAAAAAAATCTGCGTATATTGTACCTACTTTCAGAGCCTCCATTCATTTCGGAGTTTGACATGCTGGACGTACAACTAAAGGAAGGGATCAACGCAACATTAGAATGTAACGCCAAAGGATCGCCTGCGCCGAAACTTACGTGGACGTACAAGTAATGGATATTGTTACCTAAGTATTGTATTTATGGTCAAAATCGTAGTGGAATACCCTCTAAATTATTGGGATAGATCTCAGTACCTATCTTATTTCCATGTAACTCTTAAGCTTCAAATTACTGTGCAACAGACATGTCAATAATGACCTTGGCGCCATATTGTGTTGCTTGCTCTTAGCAACAATACTGGCTTACAACAAACTCACTCATAACGAAAATTCAGAATGAAGGTGTATTACTTGGTAAACCTATTATTACGTCATACCTGTTAAAAATTATGAAAAAAAAAAACTTAAATTTCATTTTCACAGTAACACAAACTGGTATCAACATAACTCCAGTCTATCAAGTACCAACATAACGAGCCAATCAGAAGGCTTATACCGCTGTGACGCCGTCAATAAGGCCGGGGCGACGCATATAGTGTATAGAGTGAACATCATCGCGGGTCCCAAGGTCAAGGACATTGTGGCGTTTAGCAACGGAGAGGGGGTCACTGTTGATGGGACTGTGGAAGTTGTGGTGAGTACTCTTTTCTGTAGGAGTATCAGTAAAGTGTACAGAGCGAACATAGTCAAAAGTTCCAAGGTCAAGGACATTGTGGCGTTTAGCAACGAAGAGGGGGTCATTGTTGATGGGACTGTGGAAGTTGTGGTGAGTACTGTCTTCTGTAGGACAGTCAGTAAAGTGTACAGAGCGAACATGGTCAAAAGTTCCAAGGTCAAGTACATTGTGGCGTTTAGCAATGAGAAGGAGGTCGCTGTATATCGGAATGTGGTATTTGCGTTGAGTACTGCTTTGTGATAGTGAATTATTGTAGTGATTAGAGTGAACATAGTCATCGGGCCCAAGGTCAAGGACAGATTGTGGAGTTTCACAAGAGAAAGGGGGGAACTGTTGATAAGATTCTGTAAATGTAGTCAATGATATGCGCTTTATATTTAATTGCGTGATGCGGGATTTGGTCATTCTTCAGTTGCTGTATAGATGGCACTGTAGTCGTCTTTTTGTTGACGACTGAATTGCCTTCCCATTAATCACATCGTCTTTTCTAGCAAGGGTCCCGTACACGCATAGCTTGCAAAGCAACAGGGAATCCAATCCCAGAAATTCAGTGGATAAAGCAAGGCCGGGTGGTCAGTGAGAACTACTACGATATTGACTATGCGGACCTTGGTCTGAACAATGTTCAAGTGGGGCAAGGAGGCATGTATACGTGCGTGGCGGCCAACGAAGGAGGAACTAGTGAGAGGAAACTGAAGATTGAAGTACTTGGTGAGTGTGTACTTGATTAAAGACTAATACTCGAAATTAATTAATGTTGTATTTTAATCCGAAGTCTGACAACCAATAGAGGTCAGATAGACAGTTTCTCTATGTAATATACTGATACAAAGCTGCATCTGGTTCGACTGGAAGCCGAACATAGTTGGGAAAAGGCTAGGCAGATGACGATGAATCCAATCCTGTTTATGATTGGACATCTGCAAGACACAGATTGGTGGCCGTCGATTTGGTCACAGGCAAAGATCGGGTTCAAAATAACAACTGAAATACATGAAAAACTAGTTAGAATACCCCGTTAGTCCAGTAATCGCAAGCGTAACTGCTGAGCATGAAGTTCTGGGTTCAATTCCCAGGGTTTGGGTATCATACTTAATCATACACTCATACCCAAACTCTAGGAATTGAATCTGTAAGGAATTTCTCAGTAATAGAAATTGTTTCTCTATGACTAACAGTTAGGACAGCGTTATCAGTTTTTCTGAAATACTGAGTTAAATTTAAAGAAACTAGCTAGTTTTGTATCCGTAAAATGGAAATAGACCAGCTGCTTTAAAATTTGTGAGTTAAGATAGATCAGCTTTACTAAAATTATTGAATTAAATATTCTCGCTTCTGCAAAATCGGTACCAGTGCCATTAATGACCAGAATCAGTCTCATCATCATTTATTTTGCTATCTTCTTCCCCAACAGAACCGCCAAAAATCTTCCAAACGCTTTTCCAAAATTCAAACACAAGTTCAAACGAGGTCCATTTAGAAGTGGTATCAGGTCAAGCGTTCTACCTTCACTGCCATCCGTACGGGAACCCACTCCCTTCCGTCTACTGGTTCAAAGACGATGTCCCTTTGAAACTCTTTGATGACTCTATGGTCTCCACCAACTTTGGAGAAGTCATTGTGGTGAAGAAAGCGGTGGAAGAACAAACGGGGAATTATACTTGTGTTGCCAGGAATAAAGTGGGGAATACTAGTGTTGTGTATTTAGTTGATGTGCTGGGTAAGTACTTTTGGGGTGCTTGAATTTTTTTTTTGTAATGGTTTTTAAGCTTTTAGCTAAAAAATGAAAATGAAAATGGTTAAAGGAAAGATCGTGAGGAAACCAGCGTGTCTTAGAAAAAAAATCCAAGACATGGCGTGATAGTAGTGATTAACATTCGCTCCCTGTAAGTGAGGGAGAGGCCTGAGTTTTAGCAGTTGCAACATTAAGTATAGGCTGTATTTATAAATCACTACGACCTTTTTTTTCTAAATTGATATCACTTTAAAATGACTTAAGTATATAATGAACATTCTCTTTTAAAGCTGTTTGAAAAAACATGTAATGCTACTGAGCGTAGTGTTTTTCTTCAAGAGGTATTTTAAAAACGATACCTGCTTCCTAAATGTGAACACATTATTTTACATTTCTTGAAACTAAAGAAAAAATGGTCTCCAAGAAGTTGGAGACCATTTTTAGGGTTCCGTAGTCAACAAGGAACCCTTATAGTTTCGCCATGTCCGTCCGTCCGTCCGTCCGTCTGTCCGCAGCTTAGCTCAGAGACGCCCAGTACTAGAAAGCTGTAATTTGGTGTAAATATACGGATTTATTGTGCCGAAAAAGTGGTAAAATAAAATCTCGTAAAATATTTTTTTTAGGGTACCTCCTGTACACATAAAGTGGGGATGTTTTTTAGACGCGTACCCTTTAGTGTGGGGTATCATTAAATAGGTCTTTAAAAATATTGATAGTTTCCATTAACAATTTTTTGATAAAAAGATTCGTTTGTGAAATATTAAGCTTTAAAGTGCTAATTTTTGCTCGACTCGAGTGTCCCCCCCCCTCTACCAGCTAAACTGTTATGTTTGAGGGTGTGAAAAAATTCACAATAGTAGTATATATAACGAAGTTTAAAAGAAAATTATCATGACTAAGTAGGCTTTACAAGTTTACGAGTAATAGTCGACCAACTTAACGTACTTGGATAACATATTTTCTTACAATACTCAATACTCAATTATTTATTGCATTCCATAATTATGTTACAAAGTCTTAAACAAAATGTATCGGAGAACATGTTCTTCAACTGCAAATGTAAGTTTGTCAACTTTATTTTTACAGCTATAATAGGTGGGTATGTTTTGGGGATAGGTAGGTTTTTATTGTCAACTATTTTTAACTAAATTCAAATAAAGGAGGAGGTTCTCAATTCGTCGTAATCTTTTTTTTAATGTATTTTCCCCGATTTCTCAAAGACGCCTGGACCGATTTTGAAAATTCTTTCTTTTTAAAATTAAATTCAGCGAATCAGTTTAGTTAGTTCGCATAAGTATTTTGATGGGCAACCACGGAACCCTACACTGTGCGTGGCCCGACACGCACTTGGCCGGTTTTTCTTTATAGTCCAGTCAAATTAGTAAATTCACCTCGGAATTCGAGATACCCAACTGTAAATCTGTAAATACTTGTATTTGGACACCCTAAAAGTTGTCTCAAAACCTACATATGGTAGGGTGTACGCAACTATAAAATTTCAAGGTCAATATATCATAGAATATATATATATAATATACAGGGTTACTGGTTAAGTCGACCTAGATCCTTTGAGGGGTTATAGTAGACGTCATTTTTGACTGATTTTACTATGGGAACCCCTATCCCAATCCTTATCGTTTTTGAGTTATTAGACTTTTAATTTTTTTTTAATCTTTCCAGTCATTTATTTCCCAAGATATGAGTAATTTATCAAATATACTGGTTTCAGTAGAATGAGTCGTTCGTAAGCTATCAAAAAAGAATCACTTTAGCGTCCTAAACGTCGTAAAATTCTTACAATAACCAGTTTATGACGCAGAGGTGGAATATTTTAGAAAAAAATCAAAAGTACTAATGACTCAAAAACGGTAAGGATTGGGATAGGGGTTCCCATAGCAAAATCAGTCAAGAATGACGTCTACTATAACCTCTCAAAGGATCTAGGTCGACTTAACCAGTAACCCTGTATATGATAATTTGACCTTGAAATTTTATAGTTGCGTACACCCTACCATATGTAGGTTTTGAGACAACTTTTAGGTTGTCCTAATACAAGTATTTACAGACTTACAGCTGGGTATCTCGAATTCCGAGATTCCTAACTAATTTAAGCTAAAATGACTCGACTATTAGTTTCAAGAAATCTGAAAAAATAGACCAAAAAAAGAGGTAAAAACCTTTTTTTCGTTATTATTAAAATAAACTACATTACTTTTAGTACCTCCACCAACACCCAAGGAATCTTCTAAAAAGGTGACAGCAGGTTTTGGTAAGCCACTGGTGCTGACTTGCCCAGCAGTGGGCAGCCCATTGCCCAGCGTCATGTGGATCAAACACCCCTACACGGAAATAAATGGGGATGACAGGGTGATTTTGTCTGATGATAATTTTACATTGGTAAGATTCATAAACTTCTTTTAATTCATGAGAGATCATCATAATGACATTTATAACTATTGGAATAAAGTTTAAATTGTAATAACAGCTGAATAGGGTATTTGAAAGAAAAATTAAATAAGTCCGTCAGTAAGATAATTAAAACATATTTGTGATGTATTTTTTCTTTTTTTACGTAAACCAAAATTTATGAAGATAGAACACTTAAAATTGCCAATATGTCACAAGCAAGTGCAGTTTTTAATTGCTTCTGACGTCAGGAGCCGGGCTCGGATTTTGATGCGTTATATCTTTTTTTTTACCCGACTTCGGCAAAGCCAAAAGGAGGGTTATGATTTTGACCGGTATGTATGTATGTTTGTCTGTTCCCTCATATCTTCCAAACTACTTATCATTACATGACAAATGAGGTGTCGTTAGAAGCGTCTCAGTTGTCCGCTGGTTATAGGGTAGGTGACGTGTCACCAAATCCAATATGGCGCCCTCTAGGTGATGTAAAGTCGTGACCGAAAAAAAAAAATCGCACAGTATCGACATGGGTATCAAATTAAAGGGCTTGATGTGCACATTTGAAATATATATACATTATATAGCTTTTATATACATTAATAGCTATTTTGCCTGTTTCTAACAGTGTCAATATGGGTATCAAATGAATAGGCTTAATGAGTACATTTGAAATTTACTCGCTACTCTGCTTTTATTATTATATACTTATCAAATAATTAATAATATACCTAACCCCAAAATAGTGTAGGGTTAAGGCGGCAACAGTGGCTATAGCGGGAACAGTGGCGCAGGCGCCATTAGAGCGAAAGTAGCACAGATATTTATACATCTCTCTCACTCCTCGGAAGCTCTCGGGATACGAACAAGTATAAACTAGTCAAGTTGCGGCTGCCGTGACCGTATGGCGTGATGTGAGACATTTTACGTTTTTACCGGAGAAAATTTGCAATTTAAGGTAAGATATACTTTGTTTTTACGCCCTACAGTTTTGTTGTATTAATAAAACAATGTTTCTGATCAAAACTATATATAAATGAGATTGCTTTGACGCGTAATCCATCTCTCAACAAGCAATAACGTGGCATGTGGTGCGTCATCAATTAAAAATGGCGGCCAAGTACTAGGTGGATCAGACCGCTTGAGGACACAGTGGATCACGAGCCACTGTGTACTGTATTGAAGTCCATTTCAGATATGAAATATAAATTGATCTTACATCTTTTGTTATTACTAACCAAAATGTATTAATACGAGGTTATAAGTTTGTCCGTTGAGCATGTATTATATTTTTTTCAGAATGCCACGTCCTCTAAAGCCCCGTAAAATCGGGAATCATACTGCTGAAGACATGAAAGAAGCTCTAAAAAATATAAAAAATGGAATGAGTGTGAGGAAATCTTCCCAAATTACGGGCATTCCCTTTACAACTCTGAGGAGACACGATTGACGTTGAAAATTGACTGAGAAAATTTTAAGTTATTTTAAGTCCATATTTTTCCAGAAGAAGGGAATTTATGTTTAATAGCAGTTGATTAATGTTAAGGTTTAAAAGACTGATGATTAAAATGTACATGGTACTAAGTTCCTATTGAGTAATTAAACTTAATAATAAACTTAAAATTGCATTTTATTTTAGATTTATATTTAAAGATCCACTGTGTACCTACCCGATTCACTGTGAACTAAAGATATATTCACTGTACCCGACCCCCGGTACACAGTGGCTCAGTGGGACTTTTTTTTAAAAATGCTTTCTATCTCCTTTTTCATTTATCGGTTGGACAAAATACAAGAAAAAATATAAAATAGATTAAATACACTACGTACGAGTCCTATTTGTAACTTCCTAACACTACTACAAATAAAAAGAGAGCTGTCTAAAAAAAAAGTGAGCCACTGTTGCCGCCTTGACCCTAAATAAAAAATAAGTTAAAAATAACTAAAACCCGACTACGACAAAAATGTGCACTGAAAAGTATAAAACAAGAACAATATTAATTTGACCGATATTATTGTGCTAGCCGTGGTCGTGTGCCACCTGCGGATGTTTCACACAATCTTCGTTAGGTAGGTGTCACACGACCACGGCTAGCACAATATCGGTCAAATTAATATTGTTCTTGTTTTATACTTTTCAGTGCACATTTTTGTCGTAGTCGGGTTTTAGTTATTTTTAACTTATTTTTTATTTGTACTGAAACTTACTGATACTGGAAACCGGAACTTTTTTTTTATTATAGATAGGTTCGCTTTTGACCACTATCTCGCCTGATGGTACGATATGCGGGCGGCGAGTAATGGGGTGACTCGCCGTCCGATCATGGACCATGCCCGGGTCGACGGCGCGTTGTGTTCCACGCGCGCCTCAAAGAGCTGTCAGCAATCTGACGGGGCCCCCCTAAGAAGGCCAGAGCCTGCCGGGGTCGCGGGACTGTCTCACTCGGTAACCGTGACCCTGGTACAATCGACAAATTTGAATCATCACCCACCATAAGCTTATATTCCTGGTCTGGTCTGTCTACATTCGCGTAAATAAACATATCCATGGTAACGACTTTGGTCTTTGTTAATTTTACGGATTCAAACGATTTATTGTCAAAATGGGTCATGATTCAACTTTTTCGATTGTACATAAAGGGCTATTGAAGGAACACCGTGGATTTTAATTAGTACAAGTCTGACAGTCCCTCCTGTCCCGCCCTGGGCGGGAGGATTCATTTGATGCTTTGCCACGATAAAAAAAGAAGATGTGGTGGACGGTGAAGCACGTTTGCCTAGAAGTAACCTGTTCACTCTTGACTTGAAGACCCCAAGGTTATAGCTGTCGGAAAATACAGATGCAGGGACCTATTAAATGCCTAACTATATCTTTCAGGTTATCAACAAAACTGATGTAACTGACAGCGGTAATTACTCGTGCGTTATGACGAACAAAGTGGGCACCACAGAGGTTATATTCGACGTCACTGTACAGAAGCCGCCGTCCATTGCTGCTAATGTTGGCACTAATATTGTAGAAGGACATGTTGTCGCTTTGAAAAGGAGCATTGTATTGAAATGTGAGGCTGATGGGTATCCAATGCCGAAGATTTCTTGGTTGAAGGTAGTTTTTACATTTTAGGCTTTTATTTTAATTACGATTATGTATGACTTTTGTCTAACTGGCAGAGCAATCAAGGAACTCATTTCCAAAGAAGAGAGAAAAAAAAACTTTTGTATTACATAAGACCCCAAATCGGCCATCTTTCGTTGCTTCATGAGGTCATAGGTTGGATACCCAACCAACTAATTTGTTGAAGTGAAAACTTATTTAGGTGCGCTGAGTTCTTTTTTTTTTTGTAAATATGGATGGAATGAGACTGAGCTGTCCACTCGGTTATGTAGAAGGTCGGGTGTGTAGTACTCGCAATTGACACGCTTTTATGACCAGAAGTATGAATGTGTATGAACCGGAAGGAGTATGTAAGCATCGTAAAAAGTAGTCAAATGAACATGTCTTACGCCACGTCGTGTTCCACGCGCGCCTCAAAGAGTGTTAGCACAATGACGGCCTTAGAGGGTCGAAGCCTGCGCGGGCTTACGAGCTACCGTGACCCCGTAACGTAAAGGGCTATTTAAGGACACTCTGGGTTTTAGTCAGTACAAGTCTGACAGTCCCTCCTGCACTGCCCTGGGTGGGAGGACACATTAGATGAAATAAAATTCTCTTGAACATTTTCAGGACACACAAGCACTTAGCGAAAGTTTATCCAACATACACAGAGTGCTAGGCAACAGTTTACTTGCAATATGGAGCGCTGACGTAAAAGACGCAGGACAGTACATCTGTGTCGTAGAGAATGAAGCTGGCACTGCTCATCGGAGGTACAACGTGGCCATACAAGGTGAGGCGACTGTTGCTAGGCAAAGGGTTGTACCAAGGACATCATCTCTCATCATGCTTTCGCTCCATGTAAAATACTGAGGCCTTATCATGAGTTTTCAGTTATTCTGACTAAACTGGAACTTTAACATTTTCAAATTGACAAATTTCAAGGAAAAATCCTTCTTCGTACACCAGAGGCGCTGTTCCATTTCTCCATACGAGAAACGCTGTAAATACTGGAAAGACGCTGTAAAGTAAAATAGTGGAAACTCGTGATAAGGGTACTGATATTCAGCAGCATCTGGTTCGACTGGAAGCCGACCGCAATATAGTTGGGAAAAGGCAGGCAGATGATGATCATCTCTCATCATCTTGACAAAATCTGAGTAATGCAATGTTTGGATTATAAAAACCTGATAAAACTGCGATTTTTAAATTAGTTTCAGTGTCTTCTCATAATAGTCAGTTATGAAACTCTGGCCTCTGGCATCATCGTTTATACAAAAAAAAGTTGCAAAGTATTATCAACATCTGCTTGGTTTTTTCGTAACTATAGTGGAATTGACTGCCAGTCTAAGTTGATGACAGGAATTTGTATGAAGCGATTGGCTATGTGTCCTTCATAACTGGCATTATACATATAATATCTTATCTCAATATCTATTCTATATTGTATAGTATTACCACATAGTATTACCATTGTATAAAATATCAGTGGTCATTTCTTCTAAAATTGTCTTTTAATTATTTGTTCTAGTGCCTGCTAAATGGAGTCCTTTTAGTCAATGGTCCTTATGTAACGTTTCTTGTGGCTCCGGATATCAACAAAGATCCAGGTCCTGCTATTATATCGACGATAAAAACAATACTATTGGTAAGCAAATCTTACTAAATCTCTTTTACTCCTCCTGCATTTTTTTAGTAGTTTGAATTATGAAATTACTTTTTTTTGCTAATTCCACCAGCAACTTCCACAAATTAGGTATTGTGGAGAAAATACGCTTGGTAGTTAAAAAAGCAACGAAGTGTAGAACAGTCCGTCTTATAAAAACCCTTTGATAGACTTAACCATCATAAATGTATGAAAAGCTTTATAAAAATTTACTTTACCTAGTAACATATTCTGCTTTACATCTAAGTAGTACTGCTATTCAAGTTTTTGATAATTTCGAACACTTTGAAGTCAGTATTTTGTCTAAGAACCTCTTTTTGTCTCGGGTGTACCACAAGGGTCGATTCTAGGTGTAATCTTGATTATAGAAATGTTTATACATCAAACCATATTATGCCTTTATAAAACTACATTTCAGACAGCTCTTCAAAGTCAGAAAAGATTATTCTAGACGAGTCTGCATGTAAGGGCCCTACGGTCGATAAAAGGAAATGCCACATGCCTCCCTGTGATGTAAGTATCAACTTACGAATTTAAAGTTGTAATTTTACACATTTTAAAGTAATTTCATATTCCAGGCCGGCCGGGTGCCCATCTATGTTTCTATTGTAATTTCTTCCCCTATTTAGCCTCTATAAAGCACTGATAAAAAATATTAAGTATACCGTAGTTTTTTTGCAAAGGGCCATCGTCCGATTGTATAATCGGCCAAATCAAGAAATTCCTGAGCATATCATGAAACACGGCCATGTTATCATTTGCCCAGTCATATCATATAAGACTAGGTGGAGTGGAAGGGACTATCATACTAACTGACTAAAAATACACCCTGCTCCTTTGGTTGCCCAATGCATTCCAGAGCTACGGTGTCTTTTTAAAACAGTCCCGCGATTCCGGCAGGCATTTTTTGACAGCTCGAGGCACGCTTGAAAAATAACGCTCCTTCAACCCGGCCCTGATTCTTGATCAGACGGCAAGCTAGCTACCCCTTACTCGCCGTCTTTAAGAGAATGTTAATCGAAAAGAGATGACGATAGCTCATAACGTTTTAGATGGACGAGTCCAAGCCGCGTTGGTCAGTGTGGTCGCGTTGGTCGGAGTGCTCGGCCACCTGCGGAGTAGGCACGCAGGCGAGGACACGACGCTGCAGGAGTAAGGCCAAGTGTGAAGGGGATAATGTACAGGTAAGAATCAACATGTAGGCGTCTGATGTGGTAGAAAAGTAAAAAGTAGGTATAAGGATTGAAGGCATAGGTGTTAAGCACTGGTATATTCACGCAGAGAAATGTCTAGCTACCTGTACGAGAACTTCTGGTTGCAACCGTGACAACAAGACTCACTAGATGACTTTACAACATTCCTAGTAATAAATACTAAGTAAGTAGTAGAGATAACAAAAACTTAGTAATAAATACTAAGTAAGTAGTAGAGATAACAAGGACTTAGTATTTATTACTAGACATTTTGTAAAGTCAACTAGTGAATCTTGCTGGCACGGTTGCAACCAGAAGTTCTCTTATACATTTCTCTGCGTGTTCTTATACCGCATTTACATTCAGCCGTAGTGAGCAGGGAAATGGGCAGGGAAGTGGGCAGGACAAGTGTGTAAACGCAATACTTCTCATGCCACTGCCATTGCTACTCGCGCTGCCCGGCGCTCCCCAAAAAGGCGGTTTTTTGTGCGGAAGTCAAAGGACCGGCAGCGCGAGCGGCAGTGCGTGTTTACATTCTGCTCCGACGCTCAGTACTCGCCGAGCGCCTTGAGGAGAAAGACGTTCGTTTAGATCATCGAAATGCCGTTCGAATGGAGCAATGAGATTACAATAAAATTCTTAGAACTACTGGAAACGGAAAAAGTAATTTGGGATGTTAAGGATAAACAACATGAACAGTTATAACATAAAGTTCTATTTCGATGGATAGTTATCATCCACCATCGTCTACGACGAACATTCTTTTTTTGTATTCGATATCTTTTTAAATATCGAACATAATTATGTATCGCAAAAAGAGACAGCGCGGCCGTTGTAATTATTTCGACGTCTGCCATTGCCGAAACTTGAAAGCGAAGTGAGTGGTAGGGCAGTATGTAAACACACACTCTTCTCGATCCTGCTGCAGCAGTATTTAGGGAATTATTGCCGGCAGCGCGAGGGGCAGCGGCAGGGGCTGAATGTAAATGAGGCATTAGAGTTTATTCGTTTTGTTTGCTCAAGTAAGGTTCTCGAATGGAGAACTCGCACCAGCAAACGCAGTGTTGGACGTACATCGTCAACGTTCATCCTATGAAGACCACAGGATCACACTGGATGCAAGGGGCTTCCAACCGGTCCTATTGGAATTTAAGTCTATAGGGGAGGCCTATGTTCAGCAGAGGATGTCTTCTGGCTGATATGATGATAATGATGAGAGTTTATTTGGTTAAACGCGCTAATCTCAGTAAGAACTGGTTCAAATTGAAAAAATATTTTTGTGTTGGATAGTCCATTTATAGAGGAAGGTTATAGGTTATAAAACATCAAGCTACGACAAAGTAGCCGTGGGGGTGAAACCACGTGGAACAGCTAGTTAGTTTTGAAGTTAGAGCATTTCATTTAATTTCCATCATAAGGCATTCGTTGCCTATCTGAAGAGAAAAGTGGTCATCACTTCTGGACCGTAACAAAATAACACCTATTACTTCTAAAGGTGCGTACAGACCATGTAACAATGTTATATAACACTACAAATGTATGTAAAATGTTATATAACATGTCATGTTACATAGTCTGTACGCACCGTTAGGCATAATTGCCTAAGAAGTAAAATATTGTACAATCGAAAAAGTTGAATCGTGACCCATTTTGACAATAAATCGTTTGAATCCGTCAAAATAACAAAGATCAAAGTCGTTACGATGGTTAAGTATGCGAATGTGGACTTAATTGTATTTGAATGTCTGTAGTAAAATAAGCTTATGGTGGGTCATAATTCAACTTTGTCGATTGTACATATTATTTTTACCGGGACACCCTGTATAAGTCCGGTTTAATCTCGATGTTTTCCTTCAGCTTATGTTAGTGATTTTAATTTTTTTTTTGTACGGCATTCCATAAAAACTGTTTACTGAACTGATTTGACGAAACTTCACACTGATGAAACAGGATACATCAGGCAGGACCATTTCCCTTTCCAGATAAAGAAATGTGCTGATCTTCCTCCTTGTAACCCTACCTCGACTCCAGCTGACAACGATGTGATTGACAGCAGAGAAGATAACGACAATGACTCATACTTGCCAGACGTAACATTTGAGTTGCAGCCAGAAGTGATAAACTCACATTTTTCGCCGGATATCGAAGAATTCTACGAGTCATCAGGTAAACGTATCTATCATTGGATAACTTGGTCGCGGGACTGTCTCATCAGGCAACCGTGAACCTTGAACGTAAAGGGCTATTGAAGGACACCGTGGATTTTAGTCAGTACAAGTCTGATAGTATCCCGTCTCTGGGTAGGAGAACTCATTTGATGATTTTACCAAGATAAAAACAAAACAACATTATTTTAAAAAAAGTTTGTCATAAAATGTGTATTTTTTTCGCTTATTCTATGGGTCCATCTAATTTGAATGAAATTTGAATATAATATTTATTATTTCATCAAATACATAGCATCAGTAGCATTTGTAACCGGCTTCGCCCGCGTGGTACCTACTCGGAAATTATCCCACGGGATGTAATACCGGGATATACAGACCAAGTTTTTAATTCAAGCTAAAATGCTCTAAGCCAAAATTTATCTAGTTCCGATCAGCCGTTATTGAGTAGGAAACATCCATCCATCCATCCAAACATATGTAAATACACTTCTGGGACACAGACCTTCTCTCTGAAAGAAGGAGTCTTCTAATTTTTCTTTCTAGGACATGCTAGTTTTCTCACGAATTTATCCTTCACTGTTTTTAGAGCAGTGGTGATGAAATAAATTACACAAAGTAATGCGCCTGTCTGGGTTCGAATACTCGACCTACACCTCGTAAGTCGAGGCCGATACCAATGGGCCACCATTGACTGCTCTCTGTAAATACAAACTGTTTTTTTTTTATAAAATTAGACTGTCATTTTGTACTTTTACAAATCTAAGCGCACGGTAGTGCGCAGGCCAAGTTCCAGCAAAAGGCAGTGCGCATGCTGTGCACTATTTACACGAACTATTTCGAGCCACTTTTGACCCCCTGTAGTAGTCTTGGGCATTCTAGTTCACTACCGAAAGCGCTCAATTTAGTTCTCCGCTCTTCAACGAACTAGTTCATTCTTCTAGTTCGTTAGTTCCTAGCTCGTAATAGAGACCGACCGATCAAGAGCGATCAAATCGTTCGCTCGCAAAGAGATTTCAGATTTAGTTTGTCTTTGTTCGCTCTTTTTAAATACGGTTCCTGCTGCATGCGACACTTTGTGTAAAGTGTACGAAACGGGATGCGCGCATGATCGGTGAGCGAACGGGAGTATCATAGTGTAGTGCTGTCCCGCTCCCGTGCAACGATCTTAGTTGAGTCGATCTCTTTCATTCTGTCCGAACTACTGAACTACGGAGCGGAAAATGTGGGAGCTAGCTCACTAGTTCATCTGTGGGAGCAGTTCTTTCGAACTAGTTCGTTCGCAAACTACACAAGACCACCCTGTAGCTCAGTGCCTATTGCAAGTTAATACAACAATACCAAGGTCAGGTTGTATTTTCAGGTTCACAATCTACAACTGTATTTTTCGATGTGAGCGTTACTGAAAACTTGGACCACAGTGATAGAGGGCCGTGCGACCCCGGGTATAGACACAACAAGACTGCTAAGACTTGTGACGGTAAGTTTAAAAAGAAAAAAAATTGATAGGTGTCAAGGGACACCCGGATGGAACGAAGTTACTGTATATACTCAACAAAAATAATCGTCGCGACTCCACTCCACTCCGCTCCACTCCACTCCACTCCACTCCACTCTTTGAGCTCTAGCACCCTTTCGCAATAAGGAACTTCGTTCCAAAAAGTGTCGTGACAACTTTTCGTAAGAATTTTTTCCGTCTAGCCACCTTTCACAACGCGCGATAAGGAACTTCGTTCCAAAAAATAATAATATTGAGGAAACATCAAGATTGTTCAGCCGTCGTAACATGGCAAGCATACGACCATCCGTTCAGCCAGCTAAACATACGCCCGCAATCTTACTGCAAAAAAGAGTAGTTAAGTTATTTATAGACTCCATAGATAGATAGATAAGATGCTGAATTCCTATTGGTTGAGTTTCAGCCAAAAAACTGTTTAGATGTCAACACATCAACCTACCTCAATCTGTCAACCTTTAATAGATTTTCAATCTAATCACCATAGTGGAAGGTAATTTCCGATTGGTAAAATTTGACATATTCAGGTAGGTTGACTTGCTAGCGTCTACATTTAAGAGCCTATGCACACCACGTTTTCTAAACGCGCCGGGTGCAACGCGTTTTAGAAACGCGCGTCGACGACGCGTTTTAGAAACGCGCGTCGACGACGCGTTTTCATCAGAGCAGTTTGTTGTCGTTTGTTTTAAACCCCTTCTACACGATCAGACCCGACCGCCGACAGAGGTGACCTTGGTCGCGTCAACAGTACCCAACCGTGTGGAACGCTGTCGGCTGACGGTCGGGTCCGACCGCGGACGCAGCCTGTCGGGACGGATGCGCTCCCGATCAAGGTCATCCAAAGGTCGATTGACTCCGCCCATATTTGGTCCGCCGACCAACGTCTACACGGTAGATTTTCACACTAACCGGACCAAAGTCACCTCTGCCGGCGGTCGGGTCTGATCGTGTAGAAGGGGTTTTAGGCTGCGTCTGACTTGCGTGCGTATTGTGTCTGTATCCCGTCAAACGCGTTACGCGCTGCACCGGCGCGTTTAAAAAACGTGGTGTGCATAGGCTCTAAAATCTTCTATTTTCGTAAATTTTCCAATACCTACTAACATATTTATACTTGTCATTTTGTAAAAGGAAAAGATACTGCTTTCTTATAGCCTCACAAATTCTGATATTTTCTTATTTTAAATTGTTTTTTTTTTTGTATTCTCAGATGTAGACGAATGCTTAATAGACACAAACCAGTGTCACTCGACGCAGCTGTGCGTGAACACCGAGGGCGCGTACCGCTGTCAGTGTCCTCCCGGGTATCTGTCGCTAGCGGCAGGACAGAGATGTCTGGGTAAGTGACGTTATAATGTCTTACTGAAAAACAGGCATACTGGACGTTGTCAAGAAGGCTGAAATGGGATTGTGCAGGAGGGGTATATTCCAGCGAGTGAAAGTTAAAACCAGGCATATTCCGGCGAGTGAAAGTGACAGATCTATACAAGTCGTCTAGCGCCATCTCGTTCACTCACTGGAACAAGCCTGGTTTTAAGACGTTGTAATACCCCCCCAGGTTACCTAAGCGAGCTTGCTGATGACGCGATGCGATGCAATTCGACCGATTTCAAGTACAAGCGGAAATCATCCTTACCACTACGACATATGATATAAAACGTGAGGTTGTCTACGGGTAGATGAAAAACAAAACACGCTCGCTACGACGACGTAAGGGACTTTACTCATGGCGCGACGCGATTCGTGCGATATCGAGTCGATTGCCGATTTAACCCGCACGTATTTACTAATGGCATGATGCGATGCAATTCGACCGTGCACTTCGAAAATCCACCTTACTACTACGACATAAAGGCGCTGCAAACCAAAGACAAAAGATGTCGCACGTGACGAGTAGTTGCGCAATCGAATTTTGAACAGAGAATCATGTGCATTGTCTAATGACAATGCACATGATTGAGGTTTATGATTGGTGTTTTTGTGCGTCTCTCATCCATTTATTCCCCGCAATCCTGACGATATCGTCAACCCAACGGGCTTTTGGGCGGCCTTGGTTTCTTTGGCCGAACCTTGACCACCATTCGGTCAAAAGCTTGCTCCATCTGCCATCTCTGCGTCTAGCCAGATGTCCTGCCCAACTCCACTTGATGCGTATCGCCTTATATCCCCGACATCATAGACTTTCGTCCGACGACGGATTTCGGTGTTACGCACTCGGTCTAGAATAGTTATGCCGAGCATGGTTCGCTCCATGGCCCTTTGTGCAACTCGTATTCGGTGCATAGTCTCGTTTGTAAGCGTCCATGTCTCGGCACCGTAAGGGACTTTACTCATGGCGCGATACGAAAATCAATCTTGCCACAAAGAAACAAAGATGGAATTCGATTTACTTGACGTTGTCATGGCCATCGTGATTTGTTTTTCATCGTCCCATAGATAAAAACGTGTTTTGTCTTATGTCATAGTGGTAAGGTTGATTTTCACTTGTAGTTGGAATTCGTTCGAATCGCGTCGCATTGCGTCGCATCGCGCCATGAGTTAAGTCCCTTAGGGTGCTCCCACATCTATCGACGCGGAATCGGCTTTTTCCGTCGCCCTTTCTCTTTCTGTCGCTTAGAACTGTCATTTGCTAGACCGAGACAATGCGATAGCACGCGGCCGCCTCGAGGATTCCGCCGCGTGCTATCGCATTATGCTTTCTGTCTTGGTCTAGCAAATGGCAGTTCTAAGCGACAGAAAGAGAAAGGGCGACGGAAAAAGCCGATTCCGCGTCGATAGATGTGGGAGCACCCTAAGTCATAGTTGGCAGAACAAAGGCGAGTTTTTAGGCATTTGGGTATCTTCCTGGATCGAAAAACATGACATATTCGAGCTTACCAAACGCCGCCCACCCCAGCTGTATTCTCCTAAAAAGCTCTTTATTTGAATTGTCCCTTTCAAAAGATGCCGCATGTCCCAGATAAACGTAATGGTCAACCAACTCCAGACGCATTTCATACTTAGAAGCCCCGTATCATTGATATGGCTGATACGCGGTAGTTATGCCCCTGGATAGATGGTCAACCATTAATTTGATATTATATTCGTATTTTCCCAGATATAAACGAGTGCGAGTTACAAACGGACGGCTGTTCGCACTCGTGCGTGAACACCGCGGGCGGGTACGTGTGCGCGTGCCCGAGACATCTGCGGCTGCACGTCGACAAGCACCACTGTGTCATACGTAAGATATTCCATAAAACATAAAATAACCAAACTTTTAGTTTTTAAATAGTGTAGTATAACGTATACCGTTTGCCACTTGTCTAGGGGAGCAGAGGTTCCCAAACTCTTCCGTTCGTGGCCTACTTACAGGATTAATATTTTTCTAGCGTAAAAACGAATTCTCTCAGAAATTACAATGAAACTCTTTATAGATGACTTAGATGACCGCAATTAGCGATTTCTCGTTTTTAATTTCCACTTTCAATCATTATAATAATATAATTATGTTTAATTATTTCAGCTGCGTTATACCGAAGACCTCTCGCAGAGTTGGAGACCGAGTACTTGAGTACCACCATAGAGTTACCGACAAGGTACATGAAACCCATCCGTAATACTTAGTTGTTTTCATATTACATGTAGAATAGGGTATTTTACTAAAAAAAATATATATTATGTAGTCCCAAAAATACATTTTCAAAAAATTTGACCCGTATTTATCTTTTGTTACGTATACCAAAATTAACGAAGATACTGCTTGTAAAAATCACAAAGCGTCACTCGGTCGGTATAATTTTACAGGCGTTATAACGTTACAAGCCCCCAATCCCGAATTTCGAAGCGATTTATTTTTGATAAATTCATTGATTTAAAAAAAAAAAACATACCGACCGAATTGAGAACCTCCTCCTGTTTTTGAAGTCGGTTAAAAAAAATATAAGATTTCATTATTTTTCGATACTCGAACTTAAACTTCGATATTCGAATCGAAACTTCGAAATTCGATAAACGAATCTTCGATACTCGATTGACGGACTAAAAATATTTTCTATTTTTTTTTTTTTTTTTAATGTGAGATGGGTTTGCTCTTGACCATAGTCTAGGTCAGGAATGACTAAGACAAGGTCGACGGTGGAGCGAGCTTACCCAGAAGAAGCCTGTTCACTCTAACTTTGAAGAGATTATGATTTATGCAGTAAACATCTCTATTGTAGATTAAATTAATTCTACTAACTAACTACACTGTACCTATATTTATCTATTACCTCTAAAAATGTGTTCAAAACTCTGTTGTCTTCTAAATATTGTGTAGAATAGAGTAAATATCACTTTAAATTATTTTGTAAAGATCGTGGGATAGAAATAAAAGAGTATCGTTATTTTGTTATATTGTTTTTTATTCTACGTGTAAATTACAATAAATATGTGAATTTCTCTTTTGTAAAATATGAATAAAATTCATTGATTTGCAGTCATTAATTTACATTTTACTACGTAGTTAAAACTAGGTCTAAGTTTGTATTTAGAATCCCTAACATGAGTATCTACAGTCATATTCATGCCAAGCCACTGAGTAGTGAGTGAATGAAGTGCTAATAAACTAAATGAATTTTTCTGTCATTTTTTATACTGTTATTTAGAAAAATCGGGTAGTAGCGCTCCAGAGACAAGACCAGCCTATACTGAAACTACGATTTGTGTGTAGTTGATTTTCAACCTTATTCTCAGAGTATAAAGTTGAAAATATATAAAAAGCTCGTAGTAGAGTTATATAGAGAATAGCATAACATGCTCGCTGGACCCTCTCTTTTCAATGGAACATGAGTAAATGTACTACTTGTACCTTATAATCTTCATCATCTTTACAAACTGCACTTATTGCACCTATCCCCTGATCATTAACTTTCTGGCGTGTTTGTAGCTTTGGGTTCAATTACTAGTCGCTAAAAAGGGCAAATTCTACAAAATAACTGGTAACTATTTTTCATAGTTTCAAATTAGGTCATCAACTAGGTAAATGTTATCCGTAAAAATAATATAAAGCAGACATCTATTAGGGTGCGTCCACATCTGGCGAATGCGCAGCTCGCGCACCGTTTGCGAGCTGCACGCGTGCAGATCGCGCGCCGCGCGCGCGCCTTTTGGCGTACCAAACCATTGCTGTTACTGCGCGCGTGCAGCTCGCGCGCCGCTCGCAAACCGCGTGCGAGCTGCGCATTCGCGGCGCATTCGCCAGATGTGGACGCACCCTTATATATTGTATGTTTACAGTTCACTACTCTAAAATGTACAATCGACAAAGTGGAATCATGACCCATTTTGACAGTAAATAGTTTGAATCTGTCAAATTGACAAAGATCAAAGTCATTACCATGGATATATATGTTTACGCGAATTTGGACGTAATTGTATTAATTGAATGTCTGTGGAAAAATAAGTTTATGGTGGGTCATAATTCCACTTGGTCGATTGTACTTGTACCTATAATATTTTTCTAACTTCCTTATGAAAATAAACTCTACGGGTGTATGAAATAAGGTTTGAATTAGGTAGCAATAGGTGCGAGTCGCTCGTTGCCGACGATCTTCTTTATATGTCCTCGCTTTGGGTCCAACACTCGCTCGTCCTGCTTTCTGGCAACATTCCTGGAACGTAATGCCAGTAGGAATAAGAACGAATCAAACCTGAACTGCAGCCTCACTTTATCAATTAAAAAATAAATGTCAAAGAATAAGTAATGGCAGAGTCGTATCTTGTGTATTATTGTTATGCTTTAATGCAACGTTTTTTTTTAACTTTGAATGTGCTCTCATTGTTATTCGTATCGTTATATGTTTGATAAATGATATTTATTTTGCAAGTTGGTTATTGTTAAAAAACACTTTTACACATCAAATAATATTTTTATAGTTAGATGAGGCCGGTGTTTCGTACCTGACTAGTTGACTACTCTGAGAAGAAACATCAGAAACAAACTCAGAGGTCACTGTCTCTTTTATAGTTCAGACATTATACTGTTCAAGCCATACGAGGACCATGCAGGTGTCTGAAATGGTCTTTAACCTTTAAGTATGGACGTGGAGTCTCACAGGCTACTCGATGTTTTCGTTTTCTTAGTTTCACCTAATTCCCCCCACTCCCCGCGATTGAGCGGCTCAGTAGCTTTTGTATTAGTTGTAAAACTACCAACGAGGGAGGAGGTTGCGTCTTCCGATGAATATCACGTATGTAATGACCATCCAAATATTGACCGACGCCTATCAGGCTACACGTCCATTGTTGCCCTATGATATATTTTAAAAGGGCGATTAGGTTTGTTTCGAGAAAATATTGACAACAACTTTAGTGGTCGCGTCCGGATGCTCAGGGCCCACACAGGGGCCCCTTAGAGGGCCATGAACCGCACGACGCCGGTGTACAGCCTTCGGCAGGAGGCATTTGGCCAGCCGAGATTGGGCAGGAGTCGCCTGAGTGCGGCTGCTGCCCGGTTCAGCCTTGGGGCCAAATTCAGGAAATGCTTCCTGAAGTTCCGCCGGCTGTCGAGGACTAGGCTACCTAGGTACCTACTTCATCGTCCTCCTGATGCCGATGCGAACTCCTACCTACCGTTATGTTGTAACCCGACTGTGGCGCGTTGACGTGGCCATGAAAACACATGGCCTCCGTCTTGTGCAGCGCCACGTCGAGTCCCAACCGCCGGAACCTGTCGACGACTGTCGCGACCGCTTGCCTCTCTTCGGTTCCACTCTCCCCGGTGACCGGGGTAGATGACGGCTCTGTCCGTCAGGTAGTCCTCGACTATGCGACATAGGTAGGTCGGCACCCGGTGATACCGGAGTGCCTCCCTGATGCAACTTCAGGGCAGGGTGTTGAAGGCATTGGAGATGTCTAATGACACCGCTAAGACGACCCTGCCCCGGGCTACTGCATCCCCCGTCGTGACACGCGCATGATGGCGTCCACCGTCGAGCGCCGACGGCCAATAAACTTACGTTATTAGACTGTTGTCAATTTTTTTTATATTTGTTACCTGAAATAGGTGTTTTGCGTTTTTGGTTTCAGATATATTATACTTTGAGAAAAAAAGACTCGTTTCGTTAAAATAATTAGTTTAGCTATTTTTAATACCTAAAATATAAATGAAGTAAATTTAAACTGAAAAGTACCATTATTTTTGTTTTTTTGTAATTTCTATAATTCTTCAAATAAAAGTTGATTATAAAAGCACGTTATTTTATTGCTAAATCACATAACTTTAATATTCAATCAGTTTTAAAGCGATCTTATATCAAATTCCCAAACAAAATGTGTGTGCATATAGGAGCCTCTGAGACTCCACGTCCACGGTAGTGTTAAGAAAAAATGACGTCCATACTTAAAGGTTAAGCAATAGGTACCACACAGATTTGAGTGGACCTGTACAGTCAGTGCAAGCAATTGTCGGTTGTCGTGAAGCTCGACTCATAACTCTAGGAGCTCAATTTTAATTTAGAACATAATTATAACAAATAGATACTCTGTTTTAAACCATGATCACGGCACGTTATAGTTATTGTGGAGGGGTGTTTATGAGCTGACCAAATAGGTTATTCAATGAGTACCCCCTTCCTCAAAGCCCCCGGTCTACTCATAGTATGACAAATTACCATGCCAGTTGAAAATTTGTACTGAAAATCTAAATACAAATTGTATGGTAGAATAGATAGGGGTGGTGGTGTATTATTTTAGTTTAGGTATACTCTGCAACTAAGGACCCTAGTTTGGTCTGGTTATTAATTGTCTAAATACTTACTGCCAATAAGCACTATTCTTCTGTAGTCTCATTATATTGTTCTGGCAAATCATCAGCTCGTTTTGCAAGTACGTTCTTTGGTCGTTCACTCTCACGAACAACTGAAATATGGTAAGCATATAGACTAAAATTACAAATATGATAAAACAAAAATAATCACCCTAAAAACTCGTCATAAGATTTACCCCTGATTGGTTGTGTTGAATTTACGACTTTCAGTGATGAGCCTAGCGTCTGAAATCACGTATCAGCAAATCTTTTGTCTGCTTAGGTACAACCTTATGACAGAAAACTGTACAAACACTTTGTCTCACTTTTGCCAGAGGGAGATGCACTACCTATAAAGGGTGTGAGACAATTACGGTGGTTCTCGAAGGTTACGAAGTGTAGTAGTAGTCACTACTTAATTGACGCTAACCCCAAATCCGCTGTTCGTATGAATGCGAGTTACCTCCTATAACCGCATTTTTTATTCGATTTACCTTAGATTCCGAGTCCAAGCGCCACTCTTTGCTACGCAGAGTGCTTATCAAGTCTGTTTTGAGACGCTCAAATCTCTTCACCGTCCGCAACAGTTCTGCCTGTAAAAGAAAAAAGTAGTAAAGGGCTATTTTTCTAAGAAGCAGATTCTCATACAGTTAGAAGGCGCACCTTCCCTTAGTTCTCGATGAAGGCGGTGTGATAAACTGGACAAAACCAACGACCACATCTCGACATTTGTCCTAGATCTGAAAGTCATGGGAAAGGCCTTTGTCCAGCAGTATGATGACATAGGCTAACAGTACCAGTAGGCCAGTAGGCATAGTAGCCAAAAATAGGCTTCAACTTCGGAATGAAATGGGAGTAAAAATTTTAAGTCTCATAAAATTTCTTGTGTCGTTTGACCTTTTTTTTTTTTTTAGCGTGGCAAAATCATCAAATGAGTCCTCCCGCCCAGGGCGGGACAGGAGAGACTGCCAGACTTGTACTGACTAAAATCCACGATGTTCCTTCAATAGCCCTTTATGTACCAGGGTCACGGTTACCGAGTGAGACAGTCCCGGCCGCGACCCCGTCAGGCTCTGGCCCCCGTCAGCTTGCTGAGAGCTCTTTGAGGCGCGCGTGGAACACAACGTCGACCCGGGCATGGTCCATGATCGGACGGCTAATCACCCATTACTCGCCGCCCGCATGCCCGGGCCTACGGTGGCCGGAGATCGTCTTGCGACGTCCGTTGCCGTGGCCATCTCCCGCGGCGGCTGGGTCGTGAGGTGGACGCTGTCCTCTCCCTCACGCGTTCCGCTTCCTCCTTTGCTAGCATTACTGCTTCGCAGAAGGAGGCGAAGCCCAGGCGCTTCCCATTCCGTCTCGCCCCGCAGCATGGTCTCGACCAGTGCCGGGCGCGAGAGGTCGCCGCCTTCGCCTCCGTGAGGACACGGTGGTGCTCTGCCCGCTTGGGCAGTCCTGCACCGTATGCTCCACCGTGTCCTCCGGGCGATCCTCGCAGTGGTGACACCCAGGCGTTTCTTCCTTTCCCATACGACACAGCAGGAACCTCCCGAAACATCCGTGCCCGGTGAGGGCCTGCGTCAAGCGGAAGGTGAGGACGCCGTGACGCCTCTCCAGCCACTCTCCAAAGAGGGATCTTACCGCCGCGATTGCGGCGTGCCCGGTGTCGTTTGACCGTGAATATATTATCAGGTAAGAGAATAAACGTGGCAGACAGTTTTAATGTGTTTATTTTAATATTCCAAACTTATAATAACATACCCAAGAAGAAGTATTTTACACACACGAAAAAAGAACGTCTTGACACAGGAAAAGATGGAGGCACAAGGGAGCATAGACACTATAGATGCACAGTGCCATAGATTATGAATATGACATCTTAAACCTTTTTAATTTCTTATGTTGCCATTAACACCGTCCCTCAAAATAAGAAATTAAATTACATAAATGTCCAACATTTTAAAATACTGTAAAATATAACTTGCACCCTTTACATACAAAATTTTAACTTATACCCTTTTACATCCTGCGTCTGCATTTACAAAATTATTAAATTTTGAGTTACACAGTTTTACATTTTACTTTTACAAAATAATGAAATTGTTACACTTCTACGTATTTACTCTATTTTAAATACTGTCCTTGAAATTTTACATTTAACTTATACATTAAAAACTTTTATTTATGTCAATTTTAAGTATCCCCTTAATTTAACAAATGTAGGGCCTGACAAAGGTTTGGTTAGCAAGTCAGCTACTTGTTCTGATGTTTCAATATAATTTAATTTTATTATACCTTCTACAATTTTTTCACGAATAAAATGGTGCTTAAGAGCCAGTTTACAAAATTCGAACGCTCGAGTTTAGGTAAAAGATGGGAGCAATGTTCATGTGTGCGTAGCTATTCACACATACACAACGCAACCAGTGTAGCGCTAGTGTTGAGACGGACTAAACAATCTTGAGCCGATATAATCGTAATGCACTTTGGTTACATTTCTGAAAAAGTTTTTTTTTTTGTTTATTCAGTCTATTAGACTGTTAAATGGTATAGAATGGAAAGCATCTCGCGCGCTGATTGGTTGAACGATATGTGCCTGGCGGCGGCGCCGCCATAATTATTTGTTAGATAATTCGTTTGATGTCGAATGTTAACAAACTGATCTGGTGATTTTAATTAAATTTTGTGTTAAAAATAACCTGTGAGTTAAAGTTAGTTATATTTTATTGTTGTGGAAGTAAAACTGAATCTGCGATAAACCTAAGAAGTGAAGTTTGAACAATAGTCAGATAACTTTTATCTGAGGAATAAAAATGGCGGTTCGACAGCATATCTATAGAAAATATGTCAAACCGCTATTTTCATTCCTCAGATAAAAGTTGTCTGACTATTATAAATCAGCCCTTAGTCATCGAATATAACCTAAATTTAATATATTTTCCGTGTTTTCATACTTTTTATGAATGTGAACCTTAAACATTTACTACAAGAACACAGAACGAGCTACTGTAAGAAGTTCAGAGTGCCGCGTAAAAGAAGAGTTGCGTTTATTTCTATAAAATCACGAGTGTATTGCGTTGTGTAGGTATATGGCTGTTTGAAGTCGGCTTCATCATAACCGGAGATTTTGTTATTTAAACTCCCTGCTTATTTTGAAAGGTAAGAATGATTTTTATCAATATCGCATTCTATATCCGCATGAACGTTTAATAAATTCGTAAATAATTTGTAAAAAAAACCAACATGGTTTCTGCTACAATTGGCTGGCCTGTTGGTCTAGTGGTTAGTGACCCTGACTGCTATGCCGGAGGTCGTGGGTTCGATTCCCACCCAGGACAAATGGTTGTGTGATGAGCACGATCATTTGTTCTGTGTCTGGGTGTAATTTATCTATAATATGTATGTATTTAGAAATATAAGTATGTTTATCAGTTGTCTAGTACCCGTAACACAAGCTCTGCTTAGCTTGGGACTAGATGGCGTTGTGTGATAGTTGTGGAATATTATTATTATTATAATTTCTCATAATAGGCGTCTTTTCATAGTTTTCGTCTTCGAGGGTTTTGAATCCGATAGTGCTGTCAAAATGTAAATCCAAGATGGCGGCTGCAAAAAAATCGAGGTTTTCGTCATGGGTGTCGTTTTCATGGTTTTCGAGGGTGTTGAAACCGATGGTGCAGTCAAAATGTAAATCCAAGATGGCGGCTGCATAAATTATCGAGGTTTTTAGTCATGGGTGTCGTTTTCATGGTTTTCGAGGGTGTTGAAACCGATGTTGCAGTCAAAATGTAAATCCAAGATGGCGGCTGCATAAATTATCGAGGTTTTCGTCATGGGTGTCGTTTTCATGGTTTTCGAGGGTGTTGAAACCGATGGTGCAGTCAAAATGTAAATCCAAGATGGCGGCTGCATAAATTATCGAGGTTTTTTGTCATGGGTGTCGTTTTCATGGTTTTCGAGGGTGTTGAAACCGATGTTGCAGTCAAAATGTAAATCCAAGATGGCGGCTGCATAAATTATCGATGTTTTCGTCATGGGTGTCGTTTTCATGGTTTTCAAGGGTGTTGAAACCGATGTTGCAGTCAAAATGTAAATCCAAGATGGCGGCTGCATAAATTATCGAGGTTTTCGTCATGGGTGTCGTTTTCATGGTTTTCGAGGGTGTTGAAACCGATGGTGCAGTCAAAATGTAAATCCAAGATGGCGGCTGCAAAAAATATCGAGGTTTTCGTCATGGGTGTCGTTTTCATGGTTTCCGAGGGTGTTGAAACCGATGGTGCAGTCAAAATATGGATAGTATGGAAACTAGGCCTAATTGTAGAAATAAATACCTACGCTCTCAACTGCAGCGTTAGGGTTGTCGAGAGCGCGGAGAATGGAACATAATTATGTGGCGCTGATGCTTGATTAACCCGGTGGCTGCGCACCGTACTATGCGTTTCAACTAAGTATAAGATGACCTAGGCACCATATTGTAACTGCAATTGTGTTTAATGAAAAATACTTTGCGCAAATTACTTTACAATACTTAATATTTATCTTATTCATGTTATTTTCATGTGATTTTTGTTATTTGACATCTGGGATTTCTATTTTGATAGCAATATCGGTTTCAACACCCTCAAAAACCATGAAAAAGACATCCATGATGAAAACCTCGATAATTTTGGCAGCCGCCATCTTGGATTTACATTCAGACTGCACCATCAGTTTCAACAACCTCGAAAACCGTGAAAACGACACCCATGACGAAAACCTCGGTAATTTATGCAGCTGCCATCTTGGATTTACATTTTGACTGCACCATCGGTTTCAACACCCTCGAAAACCATGAAAACGACACCCATGACGAAAACCTCGATATTTTTTGCAGCCGCCATCTTGGATTTACATTTTGACTGCACCATCGGTTTCAACACCCTCGAAAACCGTGAAAACGACACCCATGACGAAAACTTCGATAATTTATGCAGCCGCCATCTTGGAATTACATTTTGACTGCACCATCGGTTTCAACACCCTCGAAAACCATGAAAACGACACCCATGACGAAAACCTCTATAATTTATGCAGCCGCCATCTTGGATTTACATTTTGACTGCACCATCGGTTTCAACACCTTCGAAAACCATGAAAACGACACCCATGACGAAAACCTCGATAATTTATGCAGCCGCCATCTTGGATTTACATTTTGACTGCACCATCGGTTTCAACACCCTCGAAAACCATGAAAACGACACCCATGACGAAAACCTCGATATTTTTGCAGCCGCCATCTTGGATTTACATTTTGACAGCACTATCGGATTCAAAACCCTCGAAGACGAAAACTATAAAAAGACGCCTATTATGAGAAATTGTAGCAGAAACCATGTTGGTTTTTTTTACAAATTATTTACGAATTTATTAAACGGTCACGCGGATATAGAATTCGATATTGATAAAAATCATTCTTACCTTTCAAAATAAGCAGGGAGTTTAAAAAACAAAATCTCTGGTTATGATGAAGCCGAGTTCAAACAGCCATAATTATACGTAACATAAATTAACGCAACTCGTCTTTACGCGGCCCTCAGAACTGACAGCACTGCGATGTCCGCTTAGAAGCCTCGTAGATGCACGTGTTTGTGTGAGTGCACCGTTTCGAACGTTAGTACGTAATTTCCGTACTATCCATATTTTTACAGTGCTACGGGGCAGAGAAGAGCCACTCAAAGCGTGGGAGCGTATCTTTGCAAGTTACAACCACGATCTATACACGTCATGTAAATATATCCCATAAATAATATACGCCACCACGTTTTGAGTGGCCCCTCTCTCAGCCCCGTAGGGTTATTTTCTTTTTTTTTTTAAGAAAATTAAAAACGTGGGTTTTTCATATTTCTGACAGCAAACCCTTTCATTTGATACCCATATCATGGGGGTGCATTTCAAACAGCCAATCCGCCATCTTAGATGTCCGCCATGTTGGATTTAAGACACGTGACTATTTTTTTCGTATTCCTGACAGCAAACCCTTTCATTTAATACCCATATCATGGGGGTACCTTTCAAATAGCCAATCCGCCATCTTGGATGTCCGCCATGTTGGATTTAAGACACGTGACTATTTTTTTCATATTACTGACAGCAACCCTTTCATTTTATACCCATATCATGGGGATGCATTTCAAATAGCCAATCCGCCATCTTGGATGTCCGCCATGCTGGATTTCAGGTACGTGACTATTTTTTTCATATTCCTGACAGCAAACCCTTTCATTTGATACCCATATCATGGGGATGCATTTCAAATAGCCAATCCGCCATCTTGGATGTCCGCCATGTTGGATTTAAGACACGTGACTATTTTTTTCATATTACTGACAGCAACCCTTTCATTTGATACCCATATCATGGGGATGCATTTCAAATAGCCAATCCGCCATCTTGGATGTCCGCCATGCTGGATTTCAGGTACGTGACTATTTTTTTCATATTCCTGACAGCAAACCCTTTCATTTGATACCCATATCATGGGGATGCATTTCAAATAGCCAATCCGCCATCTTGGATGTCCGCCATGTTGGATTTAAGACACGTGACTATTTTTTTCATATTCCTGACAGCAAACCCTTTCATTTGATACCCATATCATGGGGGTGGATTTCAAACAGCCCGACCGCGATCTTGGGGAGGCCGCCATATTGGATTTCTCACCACTCTTGCGCCCCATTGCAAAAACTAATAAAACAAAAACGGATGGCTAATTAATGCACAAATTCTACAAACTACTATTATAATTATAATAATACTTTAGTTTGATAAAGTAACGAAAATCTTACCCTATGAAAAAAATATGGAGAGAATCAAAATGTGGCAGTCGTAGTATAATATTCCGTTCACGATACGTACGTTCTATAATCAGGACGAGGAAAAAAGTGATACAGGTCCTACGTCGACGGGCGCTGGAGCCGTACTGATCGCAGCCCGGTTATGTTTCGTAATTTATACTAGTTTAGAGTGATTTTAAAAACGATAGTATGTTTAATTACATGAAGGGATTTTAATGAAATTTAGAAATTAGTTTAGTCTGTAAACATAGTTTATATTTACATAGTTTTTTTAATGTAATTACGCTTTGTTCGAACCAAAAATGGCGATAAAACAGCGATATAAAACGTAAAAATTGACCTCAGAATTTATTTTTTTACCAATTTGTGTTATTAAAAATATAAATTCTACTACGCAGTTTGACGACAAAAACGTATGTCTGATGATTTGTGTATTTTTTTTGGTTAAAATTACGAATATTAATGGTAGATGTAGGAGTCGCAAATCGACTCTGCGTTGATTTTTCAGTAAACTACTTGTCGGAGATTAATTACCACAAAGTTAATAAAAGAGTTTTTTGAAATATGTTACGTCAAATTACAACACGAAAGACTGGTCTTTCTTTTACAGGTATTCAAAAATGTTGGAGTATTACTTAATATGGTAAATTAGACGACCATAATTTTAGTTCTACGCGCAAATGGGTAAAAGGCCTCTTAATATCAATGTGCTTCATTCGTTTGTGCAAAACTGGATTTTTAGCAACTTTAATTGAACTTTGGTTATCCTCATACATTAATACATATTCAACATGAATAGAAAAATCACATAATAATTGTTTAAGCCAACAGGCTTCTGCTGTAGCCATACTAAGGGCCATGTACTCAGCTTCTGTCGAAGACAAAGCTACAGATGGTTGCTTTCTAGTACACCATGAAACAGGAGAACCAAATATATTAAAAACAAACCCAGCTGTTGACCTTCTGTCAACCAAATCACCTCCCCAGTCAGAATCTACATAACCAACAATGATAGCATCATTCTTGTTTCTTTTAAATACTAAAGTTAAGTCAATTGTGCCTTTAATATATCTAAGAACTCTTTTTAACATATTCCACAATTCTTCACTAGCACATTTTTGAAAACGACTTAATATTGAAACACTTGCACACAAATCAGGTCTACTGCCTAATACTGCATATAACAAACAACCAATTAATTTTCTACATCTTGTTTCTAACTCTTGAGATTCAGAATTTTCCCTTTTAAGGCTATCAGTTTTGAATTTTGAATCCATGGGTGTAGCAACGCTTTTACAATCTGCCATATTATATTTTTGTAAAATCTGTTTAAGGAAAGCTTTCTGATTTATTTTTAAAACACCATTAATGACATCCTGTTCGATAGATATACCCAAAAAATATTTTGCTAAACCCATGTCTTTCATACAAAAATTTTTCTTTAACAAATCTTTAGTTTTGTTTACACATTCAATATCCGTCCCTGCAAGTAATAAATCATCAACATACAGTAATAAATAAACAATCTGTCCATCATACTGTTTTACATAGAGACCATAATCAGTTTTACATTGTTTGAAAGATTCGGATAACATAACTGAGTTAAATTTATCATTCCAGTTTTTGGGTGAGCTTTTTAGACCATATAATGACTTTTTAAGTTTACATACCACACTGTTATCAGAATAACCCTCTGGTAATGACAAATATATCTCATCTTTGATATCACCATGAAGAAAAGCACTTTTGACATCCATTTGATGTACTGACATACCCTTTTGATTACAAATTGCCAATAGAGTGCGAACCGTTGGAAGCTTAGCAACTGGTGCAAATAAATCATCATCAATAAAATCTGTTTGTTGAAAGCCCCTAGCTACGAGTCTAGCTTTGTAACTAGTAATATTACCTTGATCATCAAGTTTTCTTTTAAATACCCATTTGCTTTCAATAACTTTACTATTTACTGGTTTTGGTACTAATTCCCATGTATTATTTTCAATTAAACTATTCATTTCTTCTTTCATCGCATTTTGCCAATTTGCTTTTTCAGTACTTTTCATGGCTTCTTCATATGTTTTAGGATTGTCTTCTATAAGACTTAACAGACATGTATAATCAGTACTATAATCTTTATGCCAATCTGGCTTCCTAATCTGGTTTCTTGGTCTTAAGCTTCTTGTTTGTTCTAGCTGACTAACCCGACTTTGAACTTCAGTATTTGTATCATAGAACTCTCCTTCAGATTCATTACTCGACTCATCAATACTTGAACTATCATTAAAATTATGACCCAATGTTTCGTTATTACTTTCTATCCCTTCTATCTGACTACTTATTGTACTATCCCTACTATTTTCATCCTGTATAATATTGTCAACATCATTATTTTCCTCCAGTGAGTTTCCAGTATTTTCATTATTTTCTTCGAGTGTAATTTCAAAATTGTCTGTGATTTCCCTATTAGGTATTTTATTTTTATCTTCAAAATCACTATCCTTTATAAAAACTACATCCCTTTTAATCTCTACTATATTTTCTTCTGTATAATAGATTCTATAACCCTTAGTCAATTCTCCATAACCGACAAAGTATCCTTTCTTTCCTTTTGAATCTAATTTTCTTCTTTTCTCTTTAGGTACATGACTAAAAACTGGATTTCCAAATTTATGTAAAGTATGTATATCAAATTTCCTACCTGACCAACATTCGTAAGGAGTTTTATTAGTATTTTTATTTTTAACATAAGTTCTGTTTAACGTATATACAGCTGTATTAACCGCTTCAGCCCACAGCGTTTTATCTAAATTAGATTGAATTAACATAGTCCTAGCAGCTTCTATTATTGTTCTCATTTCTCTTTCTACCTTACCATTTTGTTCCGGTGTATAGACAACCGTAGTTTGATGCTGTATTCCTTTATCATTTAAAAAAGACTCTAGTGTTTTATTTAAAAATTCTGTCCCATTATCTGTCCTTAAAATTTTTACTTTATTATTTGTTTCAACTTCAGCATAATTAATAAATTGTTTTACTTTACTTGGCACTTCAGACTTATGTTTTAAAAAGTAAACTTTTCTATATTTTGAGAAATCATCTTTGATTACTAAAATGTACCTTGAACCACCAACAGATACAACTTCCATCGGTCCACAAACATCTGCATGTAATATTTCACAACACATACTTGTTTTATTTAAACTCTGAGGAAAAGGCAAACGATGACATTTTCCTTCAATACATGCTATACATGAATCATCAGAATCAATGAATTTTATGTTATTATTTTTTAACACTGAACGACAATAATCAAAGTTTTGATGTGCCAATTTTTCATGCCAATCCTTAAGAGTATTATTATTTACCTGAGTAGTTAAATTTACTTTAGATGACGAAACAAAAATAAACTGCATTACATAAAACTTATCCACACTTTTACCAACAGAACATACTATGTTATTTTTAATTAACTCACATTTTTTACCTTTAATTTGAAACATATAACCATTATTTACAGCTTTTGTAACAGAGAATAAATTTACCTTCAGTTCAGGAACATATAATACATCATTTAGTGATGTTTCCACATACTCGTTACCGTTATAGGCCTTGAGAATTATTTGTCCTATTCCTTGTACTTTTAGTTTTCTTCCGTCTCCAACTATGACATATCTTTCATCTGATATCCCTGAAAAGCTGAAAAAATAATTTTTATTAGGGGTCATGTGGTCACTTGCACCACTGTCCACTATCCATTCTTCTGCGCCATTGTTATTACCAATAAATGCACTTGAAACAAAGGCATTCGCTTTTGAGCTGTCCCCTTTACTATCTTGTGAGCTATTTCCTTTATATTCCTTTGAAACCTGTCCTTTATTTTCTTTTGAATCTTGTCGTTTATTCTCCTTTGAACTGTTTCCTTTTTCTTTATTTTTCTTAAAATAGCACCGCTCTACTGTATGTCCTATTTTCTTACAATAAGAACACATCATGTTTAATCTGCATACATTTTTCTTATGGCCACTCTTCCCACACTTGTAACATTTTGTGTTTTGCACGGTTAAGGCGACGGGCTCCTCATTTCCTTGCATGCGCTCTTCTTCTATGAGCAACCTTGCCTGCAAGTCATTTAACGTTTGAGATGTTTGAGGAACACTTTCCCACGCTGACACGAAGTGTCTATATTGGGGTGGTAATGTCATGAGCACCTTGGTGATGATCATTCTGTCAGAGACTGTTTCGCCTAACTGCTTCAATTGGTTTGCCATGTGTTCTATTTTGCTAAATAAGTTTGCCATACCTCCTTCTTCAAATTTATATTTCATGAATCTTTCATGCAATAGATGAACGCTCGTTGAGCTTTTAAGTTCGTAAATACTTGACAATTTTGTCCACATTTCTGCCGAAGTACTACAAGTTAGCAGATGTTGCATGACTTTTTCTGAAACTCTCGACACGATGTGTGTTTGGGCTTTGGCATCTAAATTCTCCCATTCCTTTGGTTTTAAGCTTGCCTCATTTTCCTTTAGTGTACCATTGACGACACCGAAGAGACCTTGCCCGGTTAGTAAAATCTTCGTTTGGAATTTCCACAAAGACCAATTCTCGCTGCCTGTGAGTTTCACTACAGTGATTCCAGCGGCGGCGTTTACCCCAGAAGCAGAATCCATGATGGTTTCTAATCGTTCCGAGTTTTATTCAGAACCTGTCTGCATCCACGTTAATCTCTGTTAATAGGCGAGCCTGGGCCCATAACCTATTATCAGGTAAGAGAATAAACGTGGCAGACAGTTTTAATGTGTTTATTTTAATATTCCAAACTTATAATAACATACCCAAGAAGAAGTATTTTACACACACGAAAAAAGAACGTCTTGACACAGGAAAAGATGGAGGCACAAGGGAGCATAGACACTATAGATGCACAGTGCCATAGATTATGAATATGACATCTTAAACCTTTTTAATTTCTTATGTTGCCATTAACAGAATAACTTACGATCCAGAAACGATATTTTATGAAACTTGAGACAAATAGAACGCCAGAATTTCCGACTTATAATCTCGCATTCCGAGGAGGATGAACCGGGAACCCTCTAATTTTAACAGGACTACTAGGGTAGATCTTAATTTGCAATATGCTGGAAGTGTAAAAGTTTGATGGGATGAGATTCATTATAAATTCTATACAGAGCTAAGCACGCATTTGACTGGTGGCTTACCGGTGTTAGAATATCCAGATTTATGTTGAGGTCATCGTGTTTCAATTTGCAATCTGGAATATTTAAAACACTGTTGAGATCAGACAATTTAAACTTAATTATTTGTTAGGCTAAAACACGCATGCTAATTTCTGGAACTACCACCCGTCATCATCAGCTGGAAGATGTCTACTGCTGAACAAAGGCATCCCCCTTTAAAGTACCACTGTGATGAAAAAAATATTTTGTTGTAAGTATTTGATAGCCATATCCTTTTTTTTATCGTGGTAAAATCATCAAATGAGTCCTCCCACCCCGGGCAGGGCGGGAGGGACTGTCAGACTTGTACTGACTAAAATCCACGGTGTCCTTCAGTAGCCTGTTATGTTCCGGGGTCATATCCTATCCTAGCCATATCCTTGAGGAATCTTAATGCCGTTCATCAGAACACTACAACCCGTAAGAACCCAGCAGCGGGCAATCAGCGAACTCGCTTTTAAGCCGCAGGTATTCCCGAGCCCGACCCATTTCATTTTAATGGGAAACACAATTTGCTCAACATGATGTGGTAACTCGATTCCATAATAGATACAGCCGTAACGGTTGGCGCAGTAACAAGCAATCGGCTACTGCACTGCGTGTCGCAAGGTTCGATTACCTACCGCTTGGAATTGAAAAAACATTTGTTTGGCCCACAGACAGTTGTTTCGGATGGTTCCATTTGAATTAAAATCTTCGTAGCGCACCCATGATACGGGAGCAATTCTAAATGAGGAAAGGAAGCTCATGATGGGCTGAAACCATCACTGACTCACCCAAGCCACAAATCTTAGCGTTTTTAATCTTCTCCTTCAAGACTGGCAGTTGTTCCCTCAAAGCTTCTATGGTGTCCTGGTACACCTTGTGTCTCGCGCTCTCCTTCATCAGTTCGTCGTCATGGTCCCAGGTGTAGTCAGTCTTGCGCAGTTCATCTTGAACTAGTACTATCTGCTTTTCAAGTTCTCCGTTCTGCCAGGCTGCTGTTTCTCTGTGAGATTGAAGATTATCAGATTATGCGTAGGTCTTCTTCTTTGCTTGTCGATGTATTCAAATTATATTCGACTGGAACTCATCATCATCTACCTAGCCTTTTCCCAACTTTATTGGGGTTGGCTTCCAGTCGAACCAGAAGCAGCTGAATATCAGTATTTTACATAGAGCGACTGCCTTCAGACCTCCACAACCCATTAACAGGTAACTGGGTAATACGATACCCCATGGTAAATTATGGTATCCGACACGAACTTTTTTTTTTTAGCGTGGTAACATCATCAAATGAGTCCTCCCACCCCGGGCAGGGCGGGAGAGACTGTCAGACTTGTGCTGACTAAAATCCACGGTGTCCTTCAATAGCCCTTTATAAATAAGTCACGCGACCCCGGCAAGCTTTGGCCCTCTGAGAGGAGCCCCGTCATTTTGCTGACGCTCTATGAGGCGCGCGTGAAACACGACGTGCCGTCGACCCGGGCATGGTCCATGGTCGGACAGCGAGTTGCCCTTTACTCGCTGTCCGTAAGCCCGCGCCTACGGTGGCCGGAGATCGTCTGCCGATGTCCGACCGCCGTGAGCGTCTACCACTGCGGTTGGGGCGGAGGGAGGACGCTGACCTCTCCCTCACGCGGCCCGCCTCCTCCTTCGCAAACATTACTGCTTCGTAGAAGGAGGCGACCACTTCCCACTCCGTCGCGCCCCGCAGCATGGCCTCGACCAATGCCGGGCGCGAGAGGTCTCCGCCTATCGCCGCCGTGAGGACACGGCGGCGGTGCTCTGCCCAAGCGGGGCAGTCCCGCACCGTATGCTCCACCGTGTCCTCCGGGCGATCTTCGCAGTGGTGACACCCGGGCGTCTCTTCCCTCCCTATCCGACACAGGTACCTCCCGAAACTTCCGTCCTGTGAGGACCTGCGTCATCCGATAGGTCAGGACGCCGTGACGTCTCTCCAGCCACTGCTCAAAGAGGAATCTTACCGCCGCGATTGCGGCGTGCCCGATCCGACTCGAACTGTTGTTTTAAATACTATACTGTTGCTAGGACTATTACGTCCACTAGCGACATCTAAGCTGTATAGTAAATTATCTTACGAGTAGTTCATTCGAGAAACTTATATTGCAGTACGACGTAAAGATATCTAAGACTTATTTGAATTAAAATGCCGTTAATATCATGCCTTTATAAATCGACAGACGCATTTTTTTATCATTCATTTTGAAATCACATGCAGCAAGGAAGCGAGCAAGTTGGATAACTGGGTTCTTATAGCCTTGACCCATTAGAATAAGGCCGACTTTAAGTAGGTTGGTATGGGTCGCATAACCAAGTACCTAGGTGAACATGTAAGGCTGCTAGGTAATAGCTTCTATATTTTTCTGCAGTGCCAGTAGGTACAACACTATTAGATAACTCGAGAAAAATAATTAATTATTAGGGCATTTCAACAGAATTAAACTAAATAAAGTTCAAAATAGTACAGTGCGAAGTTAGTGCAAGCAATTTCGTAATAAAAGAACGTAGGTACTACTTCTACGGATTTGGGTCTACAATTTACTGACCGACAAGTTTTCTCATGTTCCAATTCACTTTTCAAACATTCAATTTCACATTCGTTCATTGTGGCAAATATTTTGGCTACTTTTTGGATCAGTTATTGTCGACTGCTGAGCTTTAATGAACACACTGGTGCCCTTGGGCCTTCAATTGATTAAACAAACGGCGGGCGATGGCAACCAAGACCATCCACTTGAGCGCGATACAGTCCAAATCAGCCAATACAAACAGTTTCAATTTCCATAGTCATTCAGCTTAAATTCTGAGTAATTAAATAAATTAATACTGGTTTGCGAAAGAGTTGAACTCTTTCAGACACTAAAATATTTCAAATGGTTTGTATTTTGAGAAAGTATATTTCCAATGAAAATACTCCAGAAAGAAGTGATTATTATTTTCAATGAAAACCAACATCATCACAACATCACAATAATTTTGCAAAATCAGTTTATTTAATATTACCTTCATTATTGCACCTTCACAGTAGTAACGAAACGCAGTGGTTACTAAACGTAACTGAGATTATTGTAATGTCGAAAGGCGGGAAATCGTTCGAATAGAAAGGCGCGCTTTTTCAGTTTTAAAATCTTTATTTGTTAATTTTGTACAATTTCTTTGTAAAATCTTATTTCAATAGTTAGTTTTAAGTAAATAGTAGTAGTATAAGTGTTAATAGGTATATATTCTAGTGGTTTAGAATGGCGAAAAAGAGAAAGAGGAAGGACGGGGAGCCGCCACCGGATCCTCATCAGGTATCAACCGATTCCGACTCAGCGGAATCGGTTGTAACGTGTTCATCTTACAGGGATGTAAATAGAAATAAGGACCCTAAGGAGAAGTACACTATTTATAAGGTAAAGGGTTACAGTCGGAAGTACCCAGAGGAAACAACCAAAAAGGAGCTAGTTGTTTTTTTAAATCACGTGGAAGAAAATCGTTTTTTCACCGACAGGGATCGCATGGCGTTGTCGAAAGGCATACGCGAACACGGCGTTTCAGGCGTCTTACACATGCGATCCATAAATAAATATAAGGTTGGCATCACCTTCGATTTGCCAAATAATGCAAATATGTTTTTAAATAATAATAAAATATTAGATCAGTTGGGTCTTAAGGCTTCCATTCCTGCCGTTGATACAGAGGTAACTGGAGTCCTCACTTCAGTGCCTATAGATATGTCCAATGCAGATATATTTTCGCTAATAGGCAGCTCTAAAAATGTTGTACAGGTCAGGCGCTTTATGCGCAGGGTAAAGAATACTGGCAGTGTAGAATTCGCACCTACACAAGCGGTCGCTGTTACCTTCGCATCCACTATTCTCCCAGCTTATATATACTTGGACTCATGGCGCCACGAGGTGAAAACTTATATTCCACCTGTTAAGCAATGTCTCAAGTGTCTGCGCTATGGTCACATTGCAAAATTTTGTCGCAATATCGAGGTATGCTCAATCTGTACATTAAATCACAATTTTAAGCAATGTCAAGTTGAATCAAAGGATGCTAAGTGTGCAAACTGCAAGGGTGACCACATTGCCATTTCCTCAGTTTGTCCAATAAAGAAACAAAAAATTGAAGAAAATAAAATAAAGTCAAGAAACGCCACATATTCTGATCTTTTCAATGTAAATGCTTTTCCAGCTCTAACTGCAAAAAATTTAGATGTACAAATAAATAACTTAATGAAATCTGATAAATTTATAAATATCTTAGTAGAAGCAATAACCAAAATTGTTAGTAATAAAGATGTCCCTATAAACTCGTCTTCAATTAAAGAGGTCTTAAAAACAACTCTAAGTAACAAAATTCCTTCACCTACATAATGGATTTATCAAATTTAAATATAATGCAATGGAATGCACAAAGCCTCAATAGCAACAAACATATATTTATCAATTTCCTCTATACACACAATATTCATATTGCAATAATTAGTGAAACATGGTTCAAACCTGAACAAAACTTTAAAATTAAAAACTACAATGTTGAAAGAAATGATTGTGGCAACAAACACAATGGAGTTGCCATTATTATTCATAGAAGTATTCATTACACTAAAATTAACACTTATTTTGACAATTCATTACAAAATATTTGTGTAAAAGTTCTAATTAATAATAAGGAAATAAGTATAGTCAGCTTTTACAGTCCTTCAATTTCTATTCCAGCTTTCAATAAAGATAATTTTGATTCATTAGTCAAGTCTATTCCTGGTCCTTTTATATTTGCTGGGGACTTTAATGCTCATCACACATCTTGGGGTTGTGGTTCAGACTCTTCACGTGGTCGAAATATTTTAGAGGTCATTGACGAAAATAATTTAATTCTTCTTAACAATGGTCAGGCAACAACAGTTGGCTCTTTAACATGGCGTGCGAACGCATTAGACTTGTCTTTGGTTTCTCCATCATTGGCACTTAATTGTGAATGGCACATCCATGATAGTCCTCTTGGTAGTAGTTACCACATTCCTGCAATTATAAAAGTAATAATGAATAATAGTCAAAACGATTCTTGTAGAGATTGTTCTAATGCTGAACATTTGCCTGTCTATCCGAATTACAAAATGGTGGATTGGCAAATGTTTTGTAATAAGGTGGATGAGTTATTAGTTGATTTTGAAACAGATAACATTTGTCCTCTTGATTTATATTGTAACTTCTGTACAATTTTACGCACAGCTGCTGCAAATTCCATTCCAAATCGCAATGTCAATATGAATACCAGCAATCGTTCCTGTTCCACAAATAGGAGTAAAAGACCTTCCCTTCCTTGGTGGAATCAAAAATGTACAGAGGCTGTATCAAATTTCAAAACAGCTTACATTGATTTTAAAAATAATCCATCAGAAGAAACATATATACATTTTAAAAGACTTCGTGCACTTAAAAAATTAATTATAAAAACTGAACGACAAAAAAGTTGGTTTTCTCTATGTGAAACTTTCAACAGATGCACGCCAATATCTATTATATGGAATTTCATGCGTAAATATAACAAAACGTTTAATTTCAATAACCATGAAAACGACGCCTGGATTTTAGATTTTTTGAAGAAATATTCACCAGATTTTGTATCTAATGACCCAAGACCCTTATTTAATAATACAACCAAATTCAACCATAGTTTTCTGCTTGATCCTTTTACAATTAGTGAATTAATATCCGCCATTTCATCCCGAAGAGACACTACTTATGGTCTTGATGGCATGCCATACATACTATTTAAAAAACTTAGCATTACTGGTTTAAAAATATTCCTGAAAGTCCTGAATTTGCTATGGGAAAATAATATCATACCCCAAGACTGGAAAGTAGATTGCCTTGTACCAATTTTAAAACCCGACAAACTCAAATCCTGTCCTGATTCTTATCGTCCCATAGCACTTACTTCTTGTGTTGGTAAACTATTCGAACAATTGTTGAAGCAGCGTTTAGAGTTTTATGTTGAAAAACATCATATTCTACCTTCTAATCAATTTGGTTTCCGTAGAAATCGGTCGGCTAGAGAAAGTGTCTGTCAATTGCAACTTGATATACATTATGCTTTATTGGCCAATGAGAATTTGGTCGGAGTTTTCTTTGATGTCGCTGGAGCTTTTAATAGCGTAAATGTAGATATTTTATGTCATGAATTATTACAAATAGGGATTTGTGAAAAATTTATAAATTGGGTCAGAAACTTTTTGTGCAACAGAGAAGTATTCGTCAAATTTAATAGACATCTATACGGTCCAAGAGTTTCATCAAAAGGAGTTTGTCAAGGAGGTATATTATCACCTTTATTATTTATATTGTATATTCGTAGATTAAATTTAATTTTAGGGTCTCAGGTTAAAAATTTACAATTTGCAGATGATTTAGTAATTTATGCTTCTGGAGCCAATTTATCGCAGGTTGTTCAAATAGTCAATGACGCCCTCTCAAATCTGTACAAATTTTTCTCTTATCTTGACCTTAATGTCAATCCATCCAAGTCTAAAGTGGTTGTATTTGGTAAACAGTCTCATAATATGCCCCTTGTGCAATATAACAATTGTGCATTGTCTATTTCACAAGAAGTCAAATTTTTAGGAGTTCTATTTTCCCATAATTTAACATGGAACAATTACACTAAACATATTATCAGTAAAGCAAATAAAGCTTACAATATATTAAAATCGTTAGCCGGTTCATACTGGGGTGCAGACCCAAAAATTTTGCTACTGCTGTACAAATCTTTAGTTCGTAGTCATTTTGAATATGGTTTTTATTGTTTTGCTGCAGATACTAAAATTGTAAATAGTCTAGATGTTCTGCAAAATAAATGTTTGCGTGTTATCACTGGGGCATTCAGAAGTACTCCTATAAATGCAATGCAGGTTGAATGTAATGTTCCACCATTAAAAATTCGATTTCATTACCTGAAAGAAAGATTTATATTGAAACTTTATAGCGTATCCAATAATAGTCTTTTAGTTAATCTGTTGCATTCAAATCCCAGTTTAGGTATGAAACCATTTTATATGTTAGAAGACCTTCATAATTTTATAAATTTTATTAAAAATACAAATATATATCAATCACAACACATTCTGCCTTGTTATCAAGGAACATTTGCTGCAAAATTTCCAGAAATAAATATAATTATAAAAAACAAAAAGGACCTCTCTTCAAAGGAGGAAGTTAATGCAGTATTGTCAAAGTGGCCAGATTATAAATTCGTGTACACAGATGGCTCGAAAAATGATAAAGCAGTGTCTTTCGCTCTTTATGAGCCAATCTCAAACATAGGAATAGGTCGAAAAATTGACAAAAATGCTAGTATTTTTACAGCTGAAGCTGTTGCTATTTTGAGCGCTTTAAAACATATTAAAAATTGCAATTCAGGTCACAGCAGGTGGTTTGTAGTAAGTGATAGCATGAGTGTATTAAAAAATCTGGCAAATAACAAACTACATGCTAACACTAATTACATCATTTACCTGATAAAAGATTTATGGACAGAATTGTCTTTTTCTAATATTGAAGTTGGTTTTGTTTGGGTACCTTCACACATTGGTGTTACAGGAAATGAAAAGGCAGATTATCTGGCCAAAAAGATTGTTGATCTAGATGAATTGATTCCAAATACTGATATGAGTGTTTCCATACCACATACAGACGCAGTTAGTCTTATAAGACAGCGTATGTATCAGGCGTGGGGGAGACACTCATACCAGTCCACACAGGTAGAAAATAAAGGCACGTGGTTTGCTACTTTGGATGTACAAATAAACTCCTTACCTTGGTTTTGCAAGAATAACAAGTTTATAAATAGAAAATTTTATTCATTTATTTGTCGTATGCGTTTTGGTCACTGTCGTCTAAATTATCATCTTCATCGTCTTAAAATGGTTAACTCGCCTTATTGTGAGTATTGTCAATTGGGAAAAGTCCAATCTTTACATCACATCTTCTTTGAGTGTTCGTCTTTCAACATTCAGCGCCTTGTGTTGTCAGATGAACTTCTGAAAATTTATAAAAAACCTGATATGGTCCCGCAATGCATTCAGGAGCTACTGAAGAATGCCTCAACCTATATATATTTGTACAAATTTATATTAGAAACTGTAAATGAAATTTAGGTTATGTTTTTATATATTTTAAGTATTTATATTATACTTTATTTAAAACCTTCTAAATTGTATAATCTATGTACATAGTTCTGTATTGGTTTTGTAGGATAATTTTTGAGAAATAGCTAAATCTTAACTTGACATAAAGTTCCAGTCATGTTTGACTTGACAATGACGTACACATAACTTGGATTTGACAAAAACTAAAGATTAAAACGTACTTGAATATTATTACAATAAATTGACTTATTACGAAAGACAATTTAAAAAAATACTAAAAAACTATGAGCAAACACTACGAAAGACAATATTATTTAAACATATCACGGAAGAAAATATTGAGACGAAAGACTAGGCAATAAGGTTGAAAGACCATAGCCTTCCCATCAGGGTAAAAAAAAAAAAAAAAAAAAAAAATTATTGTAATGTCACCAGCCTGACGTGTTATGTCAAAACAACTTCAACTTTTGAATTTGAATCTTCCGAAACTAACCGAAACAAAAGTTAATTTTAATTAAAGTTTTAATTAATTTAATTAAAATGAGCTTATTAAGTGCCGTTTTACAAGAAGCCGACAAAGTAAGTACCCAAGACTTGAAGAAAAGTCGTGATCAAGTATTGCCCATTGTGAAAGACCTAACTGAACGAGTGCAATTACTGTCTTGGGCTTTACAACAGAATATTATCGATACTTACGTTAATTTTACAATAACAAAGAGCTTGGAGCAATTAAACTATAAAAACCGGAAGGCTAATATAATCTCTGATCATTCAAAATGCGTTGAAGACATAAAATCTTTACAAGAAAGATTCGAAGTGAATGATGAGGAATTTCGAAGCCACTGTGCAAAGCTAAACAAATCGTTTGAAATTTTCCAAGATCTATGCATTGTCGTCGATGGAAAACGTATTTTGGAGAAGGCTAATCACGAATTCGGTAGATACAACTACAGTGATGCAATGTTGGCAGTTAAAAAATTGAAAAAGGAACTGAAAAATCTGAAATTCGAGGGTAATATGGCGAAGGCTTTAACCACCATCAATGCACAGGCTGAGAATCAACTAGCTTTGTACACAGCGCAACTGAGTGTTGAATGGGAAGATATCTTTACATGGTCGGAGAAAAAAGGTCTAAAGTTTTTAACTTTTTCTCTGTCTGTTCAACAAAGTGACCCATTCTTGCTTCAGAAAATACTTAAAACCTTATATGCAACTGAGAGAATGTATGCAGAACTTGGCCTGTTCTCACATTTCTTTATAAACAACCTGCTTCACAATGTAATCAGGCACAACTGTGACATATTTACAGAAGATCACACTGGAGCTATTGTTTTCAACATCAAAATAGATCGAAATGACCCCAAAAAACCGAATTACCAAACTATTTTTAATAATTTAACCGCTATCTTTGAATTTCTACACTCAACTTTAGGCTCACAATTTGATAGCGAGATCACATTCATAGAAATCTTTGCTGAAACAATCCGCCAGAAATTCTTTAACAAAATCATTGAAGATTGTATTAGAATGAACTTGCCATCTTGTGACAGCAGTTATCAGAACTACAAGAACATTGTAATTGAATTAGATTCATTCAACAAGTTCTTAATTGACTTAAAATTTGTAAAAGCTGATGAATCACCTTTGAATAAATACATAGATGATACTGAATGTGTTTTATATAACAAGAAATGTGATAAACTACTCTCCGATGTCCGAATTCTGCTCAAGGAAAGTCTTTCTCACGGAATTATTATGGTTGGCTCTGAAGAGAACATTGAGAATGATTCCATACTAGATGTAACAGACAACAATGTTGTATGGGACCTAACAAAGCCTCTGTTCCTTCCAAAATGTGTGATTTCTCAGAATGTGAAAGGTATCATGTCATTAATTGTGGAACATTTGGAAGAGAGTGCAAAGTTACCGCAGAAATACAGTCAACAGTTAGTTGGTTACATAAAGGACATTGCTGTTATGTATCAGAGCCTAGTTCCCAAGAAGTTCAAAGTTAATTTAGAATGCTGCCCAGCTGAAATTGGTAAGAATTCCTTTTTTTCTCTAATAATTTTGCTACTAATGATTCACTTTTGATCTGGTTAGCAGAAAATAAAACAATTTTTTTTAAAGTAGCATTGTCTTTCTTTGGTTTGATGAAATTTTGAGATTCACGCTTTTAGAGAACTTACCATTTTAATCTTCTTCTTGAACCCTATCTGAGTACTCTGAGCTACCCAATGCTGAGTATAGATCTCTTCCAAACCATTCTACTTTTGGTATTCCTCTTTTGCTTTCCCCTCTGTTGTTATCAACCCAACACCCCCTCCATTTTTCCTCCATTATATTTTTTGTTTTCAGCTCTATTCTTCAACAACTGCTTCTACTTAGCCCATGGCCTCCTCGGTCCTCCTTGGTGCAACAGTTTACCGAAGTCTCTGGCTGATCAGCTCACTGTAGTGCTGCTGGAGTGCATCCAAGACCTGAGGGTTTTGGGGCTGGAGAAGATATCCCTGTACTTGCAGAACCAGAAGAGCAGTATTGTGCAGAGTATTGAGGCTAATGGTAAATATTATGATGGTATAAAGTTAGCTCAAGCTCATCCACATTATGCATTATATCATCCGAAAATAAATCTTATAGTCATCAGTGGGGTCTTATTCCTAATAAGACTATTAATTATAGGCAAATAAGGTTCATTTTTCGATGAAGTGCGACTGGGTTCCCGGGTCAACGGCGCGTTGTGTTTCACCTACCGTACAAGGCGGCGTAGCCTACTATTACCTATCAACAAACACGAAAATATATTAAAATTACAGGAACCGCATGGACTCACGAATCTTACGAGCAATTCGACTGCGCGATCAATAACGCTGTCGCCCTAATGAAGGATCTCAAGTCCTGCTGGCTCCACGTGCTGCCTTCACGCATGTATGAAATGTCAGTGTGTACGCTAGTACAGACTCTATGCCAGTCAGTACTGGAACGAGTACTGGCGGACAGTAAACCGGTCAGTGAAGAACTGGTGTATATGTTGGCGATGAGGGTAGAGAGGACTGTGGCTGAGGTTTTTACTCTTTTTGAGGTGAGTTTATTATTTATTTAGTTTATTTGATTAAGCTGATATATTGACTTGGGGAAAGCTTATGCTATGCATCAATAGCACAACAAATACAGGCTGCAGGCACAAAAATTCCTGAAGGAAATATCCGATCACTTTACTCGACCTTTTTCTTTTTTTTATCATGTTAAAATCATCAAATGACTCCTCCAACCCAGGGCGTGACGGGAGGGACTATCAGACTCGTACTGACTTAAATCCACAGTAATCCTTCAATAGCCCTTTACGTTCCAGGGTCACGGTTACCTGTTGAGACAGTCCCGCGACCTTAAACACCACCTGAAGTAGAGGCTGCATATCGGCAAGCGGATCATAAAATGTTTAGGTAAAACGGCTACTCTTGGAATCTGATAAAATTAGACCCCCGGCAAGCACATCAACCTTCTCCACTCTGAAAAATTCTCCCAACCGAAAACGAATCTTCTTGCTTTTCAATAAAGCTGAAAATCTCTATAAAAGAAAAGTCACTGGGCATTTTTGACGCGCTACGCGAACATCATCGACTGGCCTGTTGGTCTAGTGGTTAGTGACCCTGACTGCTATGCCGGAGGTCATGGGTTCGATTCCCACTCAGGACAAATGTTTGTGTGATGAGCACGATCATTTGTTCTGTGTCTGGGAGTTTATCTATAATATGTATGTATTTAGAAATATATAAGTATGTTTATCAGTTGTCTAGTACTCATAACACAAGCTCTGCTTAGCTTGGGACTAGATGGCGTTGTGTGAATGTTGTGGAATAGGTATTATATTATATTATTATCATTGGTGATGGTTAACGTTTCACGAAATGTATTGTTTGACGACACGGTTGGCGCAGTGACTGAGCGCTCGACTACTACGCAGCGTGTCGCGGGTTCGATCCCCGCACCGAACAAATATTTGTATGATCTACAATTAGTTGTTCCGGGTCTGGGTGTTTGTGTATGTGAGTTTCTATGTTTGGAAAACGCATGCTCGTTTACCTTAGACAGATTGTTGTAGGTTGATGTCAACGACGATATAATACTAGACTCCTAATAACAGGCGACCGTTGTCTGTCAACACATTAGGCAAAAAAGTCTTATATTCGTCTCATTTCGACCAATCCTGTGAGCCGTAAACATACGTTGAGACAGAACAGACCTAGAGTTAGCCAATCACAACGCAGTACCCCGTCCCCCTCGATCGTGCATGCGGAGTCTAGTATTATATCGTCGTTGGTTGATGTGCTAGCGTCAGTACCCGCTGAAATAATCCTTCATTCTTTTCAGGAGCCAATACAATTTGAAACAAAGATCAACATTTGGTGTAAATTCACAAAACTGCCACAGTTACTGAAGGCACAGCTGCTAGAAGTATCGGATCTATGGAACAAGGACAGGGATCAGTTCAAGAGTTACAGCTGCGAAGAAGTCAGGCAGATTGTGAAGATGAGGTTCCCTGATGATAAATATAGGCTTAAGATATTGAAGGAAATACAGTAATTTTATTATATTTAAACAAAGTTTTTGATTTTGTACCAGGTAAGCTTTGCAAACATTTTTTTAGCCCACTGTCTCACTGCTGGGCAAATGCCTCCCTATAAAGTTCTTGTCCAGCGCCACTTCGAACCAAAACTCACGGTAAAGCCTTATTTAGACGATGCATGAACTGACGATGTTTCATGCGGGAAACGATCCCGTGATATGAAGAGCAGCTGCCAGTCGATGATTGCTCGGCCACAGCGTTGTGCCTATAATATCTGGGGGCAAGGCGGCAGTGCCCCCGCCAAGACTAGTTAAATTTTTTTGAAATCCGTGCGAACGATTTCGCGGTTGGAGTACTGCGGGTCTAAACGGACTCGACTTCGACCCCTAGGAATGATTTACTTAGTGAAAGAATAGCCAGTGTCATTTTCTGGAAATACACGAAGTTTAAGTTTTTTTTTTTTTTAGCGTGGTAAAATCATCAAATGAGTCCTCCTACCCCGGGCAGGGCAGGAGGGACTGTCAGACTTCTACTGACTAAAATCCACGGTGTCCTTCAGTAGCCTGTTATGTTCCGAGGTCACGGTAAGGAAATAATCCCGCGACCCCGGCAGGCTTTGGCCCTCTGAAAGGGGGCCCCGTCATTATGCTGAAGCTCTTTGAGGCGCGCGTGGGACACAACGCGCCGTCGACCCGGGCATGGTCCATGGTCGGGCAGCGAGTTGCCCTTTACTCGCTGCCCGCATGCCCGCGCCTACGGTGGCTGGAGATCGTCTGCTGACGTCCGACGCCGCGGGCGCCTACCACTGCGGTTGGGGCGGAGGGAGGACGCTGTCCTCTCTCTCTCGCGACCCGCCTCCTCCTTCACGAGCATTACTGCTTCGCAGAAGGAGGCGACCGCTTCCCACTCCGTCTCGCCCCGCAGCATGGCCGCAACCAATGCCGGGCGCGAGAGGTCTCCGCCTATCGCCGCCGTGAGGACACGTCGGTGCTCTGCCCAAGCGGGGCAGTCTTGCACCGTATGCTCTACTGTGTCCTCCGGGCGATCTTCGCAGTGGTGGCACCCGGGCGTTTCCTCCTTCCCTATCAGACACAGGAACCTCCCGAAACTTCCGTGTCCGGTGAGGACTAGAGGATAGGTCAGGACGCCGTGACGTCTCTCCAGCCACTCCTCAAAGAGGGGTCTTACCGCCGCGATTGCGGCGTGCCCGAACCTCGGTTGCGACAGTCGTTGTCTCCATACTGCCCTGAGATCGCGCCGGACCTCTTCCCGCCGCGCCTCGACTTGTCGGGGCAGCGGGAATTCTCCCCGACGCTGCGCCTCCACGCGCCACTCATAGACGCGCTGGAGGGCAGTCGCCTCCAGATCCCAGGGCAACAATCCGGCAAGGAGGCTGGCCGATTCGCCGGCGATCGTGCGGTATCCCCGGATCATCCGGATAGCCATGACCCTCTGGCATGCGACCAGCTTTAGTGGTCGCGTCCGGATGCTCAGGGCCCACACGGGGGCCCCGTAGAGGGCCATGGACCGCACGATACCGGCGTACAACCTCCGGCAGGAGGTGTTTGGCCCGCCGATATTGGGCAGGAGTCGCCTGAGGGCGCCTGCTGCCCGGTTCAGCCTTGGGGCCAAACTCAGGAAATGCTCCCTCAAGTTCCATCGGCTGTCGAGGACGAGTCCCAGGTACTTCATCGTCCTCCCGACGCCGATGCGAACCCCTCCCACCGTTATGTGGGACTCTGACCGCGGCGCATTCAGACGGCCATGAAAACACATGGCCTACGAAGTTTAAGTTTAAGAATATTGTTAAAAGGTCCATAATATAAACCCTCTTGTATTGTTATAAAGAAGTAGAAATTGTGCCAACACTGTTTTACTTACTTGCATTTATGAAACGACGCGTGAACAGTTGAACATAGATCATACCGCGTGATTAATATCGCTTAAGTTCTAGTGATTAACGGGGAGTTTGTTTATGAAATGCGCCATTAATCCTAGTCGTAAACCATCGCTGAATGTGAACATCAGCAATGACCGGTAGCGGTCATCTAATAACCATTTATCACCATCACCACGATTGACACATGGAAGTGGTGATCAGGATCACAGAATGTTGGAGCAGGAAGAAAGTGTTCTAGGTAGGTGGTATGTTTCCTAGTCCTAGTTCAATTTCCGGGATGAGCAATTTTATTTTGTAACTAGCTTCTAGCTTCTGCCCGCGGTCTCACTTGCGTTATATAGGCATTTGGCCCTACGAAGACCCCGTCAGTTTCTTGGATCGCGTGGAAAACAGCCGTCTACTCCGGCCTTGTGTTGGTCGGACGGCGAGCTACCACTACTCGCCGTACACTAGCGAAGTGCCTACGGTGGGCGGAATTTGCGTTACGATGTCCAACGCCCTGGGCGTTTTTGTCGGTGGCTGGAGCGTGGGGTAGAGGATGTCCTTCCCTCACGCGTTCCGTCTGTTCCCATTCCCCACGCCTTTAGGTCATAGGTGACAGAAATGAAGTCTACGATGGAATGAGCTTACCCAGAAGAAGCCTGTTTACCCTAACTTGAAAATATTCGAGTTGTATGTGTTCGGGAACACAGATGCAGGTGAGTTCGATCTTTTTTGCTATGCGCATTAAAAAGAATGATTAGAAACGGCTTAGTGCGAATGCCAAATAAGGCTACACTTTACCATATTACAACTTATAAACGTAGGTACAGGCCGTAACGGCCGGCTTTGGTTCCTGACGTCTTTCATTATTGAAGTTGTTTCGTAATATTGCAATGTTTTTGGTGTTATATTACATCACAATTATTTTTTTCAGATATTCCTGCCTTCCGAGCTTGAAAAATCGATCAAAAAAGTATAGGATAAAAAACACTGATTCAACACCTCAGCAGCCTTTTGAAACAGAGGTAAGTACGAAAAATGCGTGTTACAAATTAATTAATAACCTTAGTGGAAAATACGAGAAACAGTTGAAACAACACCTGAATCAATACTTGCGTGCTTTGATTGTATGCTTGCATAAAGTCTTGACTTTTGATGCGTGAGGAAGAACGGAAGTAGGAAAATGGATATAACAGATATTTTAGCGCGCAACTCTTCAATTTTGGATAACAGATTTGGCGGGAAAACAGTATTTTTTTTCCATCGTACACAAGAGCAAACCCATCTCAAATAAAAAAATACCGTCACTATAATCTTCATTATCATCATCGTCACCTGGCTATCCTTTTCCCAACTACATTAAGGTCGATTTCCAGTCTTACCAGCCAGATACAGCTTAACCAGCAGCAACTGCTTTCAAATGCTCTCTGACCCTTGAACAAACGAGTTAGGTACCAGTAGGTACTTAGGTATATGACTTTAGTGACCAAAGATAAGAATAAAATCACGCCAAATCAATATGGAAGGTTGGTTGTTGTCTGAAGTCATCGTTCTTCTTAGTAGTTGTTTGAATAAGAAAAGTTAGGTGTCACAGCCGTGGTAAATTCTAGATGATTTTCCAATAGTTCTGGACTTGTACCGCTAAGGGACTCCAATGATACTGGCATTGACAGAGAAAGTAGTCGTCCTGTGGCTCAGCCACCCATTACACGAATGCTATATAAGTGAGTGGTGCTTCCTCAGATATATCATTACGTTCATGTCTGCATCGGCCGCAGGCACCGCAATATGCAACACTTATCGGTAGGTAAATCAATTAATTGAAATAAAATATAACCATCCCAAAACAAAGTAAAATATCTAAAGGATTTTTAAAGTGGAAACAAAACGCGGAATTAGCGTTGGATTATCAAAACGTTTCAAATATGGCGCGTATGTTTTGGCGGGAAAACGGTGCGTAGTGGTGTTTGTGTTTTGTGAAGAAAAGTTAGAAAAAGTTTCAACAAAAGTGGAAGTTAAGTGCAATTGAAGTGTTTTTTTCATAGCTGTGTGAAATAAATGTTGGTGTATTGATAGTGATTGAAGTTTTTGGAGTGTGGTAATGTAAAATACCTAGTTATCTTTAGTCAAATATGTAAGTGTGAAAATAGACACAAGAAAGATGTAAAATAAATCTAGACTACCGGGTTTACCCACAGTTGTTTCACTATACCTAATGACGAAGTAAATTGACGAAATCTGGAATTATTACTTTTTTATTAGTATTGGTGCAGGATACAAACTGATTGAACTCTGACGACCTATTTTTAGGGTTCCGTAGTCAACAAGGAACCCTTATAGTTTCGCCATGTCCGTCCGTCCGTCCGTCTGTCCGCAGTTTAGCTCAGAGACGCACAGTACTAGAGAGCTGTAATTTGGTGTAAATATACGGATTTGTTGTGCCGAAAAAGTGGTAAAATAAAATCTCGTAAAATATTTTTTTTTAGGGTACCTCCTGTACACGTAAAGAGGGGATGTTTTTTTTTTTCTCGCGTACCCCTTTGTGTGGGGTATCATTAAATAGGTCTTTAAAAAATATTGATAGTTTCCATTAACAATTTCTTGATAAAAAAATTCGTTTGTGAAATATTAAGCTTTAAAGTGCTAAATTTTGCTCGACTCGAGTGCCCCCCCCCCTCTACCAGCTAAACGGTTATGTTTGGGGGTGTGAAAAAATTCACAATAGTAGTATATATAAGGAAGTTTAAAAGAAAATTATCATGACTAAGTAGGCTTTACAACTTTACGAGTAATAGTCGACCAACTTATAAAATGTACTTGGATAACATATTTTCCTAAACAAAATGTATCGGAGAACATGCTCTTCAACTGCAAATGTAAGTTTGTGAACTTTATTTTTACAGCTGTAATATTTTAATAATATGTTTTTACGGTATGTTTTTTGGGGATAGGTAGGTTTTTATCGTCAACTATTTTTAACTTACTTCAAAAAAAGGGGGAGGTTCTAAATTCGTCGTAATCTTTTTTTTATGTATTTTCCCCGATTTCTCAAAGACTCCTGGACCGATTTTGAAAATTCTTCTTTTTAAAATTAAATTCAGCGAATCAGTTTAGTTAATTCGCATAAGTATTTTGATGGGCAACTACGGAACCCTACACTGTGCGTGGCCCGACACGCACTTGGCCGGTTTTTTTCAATTTAGCTTGGCTTGGCGTATACTTTTGATAATTGTCTGAAAGAATACTTAAATGTAGAAGCAGTTTTGTCAACGACGTTTTTTTTTTTGCGTAAATCTTACTTTAGAATAGGTATAACTTTTCTCGTTGGCCTGTTTTCTAAGTACACGGTACGCTCAAGAAGCATTGTAATGTGCACAGAGGGATCATTTTACTTTATTAAATGTATTTCTAACTAGCTGGCCGGGTAAACTTCGTACCGCCTCAAAATCACCTTTTAAACCTTCCCACTTCCAAAAATAATTCAAAACAAAAATTTGCCAAATCGGTCCAGACGTTTTTGAGTTTCAGCGAGACTAACGAACAGCAATTGATTTTATATTACCTATACCTATAGATTAGAAATACTTATATAAAAATGATGATGCAGTAAAAACCATAAAAAACTTAAAATATTTATTCCATACCTGTACTTTACAAATGTGACTACTGGCTAGTCACCTAAAATGTAAGAATACGGAAAGAAGCATCGCGTGACAGCTTAGAACACGCATTGGCGACGTCGATAGTAAAAACTGATTGAAAAATATATAAAACAACGAGATATTTACAGTTAACACGCCTTATTTAATTGTCTTTTTGCACTTATCAATTTCTTATCATTGACACGAGCTGAATTTAAAAGACGATGGATTACTAATATGGTTTAGTGACTCTTGTATTTTTGAACTGTAGACATGCGAAAATTCAAACAGGTACGCTGAAGTGTTGTTTTTTGTTAATGAGATGAACAACTGCTAGATTCTTTCTAAAAATATAATTATCTTATTACATGATGAGATGATATTGCCATGCCAAAAAAGGGCGGATCTGCAACGAGAGCTTTTTGGAGAAAAAAAATTTACCTTAGAAGTAGTGCCTGTTTGGCTCCAGCTATTTGGACTGATAAGTATTATTTTCTTTTCAGACGGCATTCCTGATCATTTCGTTAGTGATCGTCGTCAATCAAGGAAGTGGCGTGACGGCACAAGATGACAACTTAGACGAGCCGCTCGCTATAGAGTCGAAGAACAGAGCTGTGACTATAATACATAACCCAAAGTACGTAGCGCAACCACAACCTAACAACCAATCACAGACGAGACCCGACTTGCCTACTCACAAACCTGAACAAAGACCGCCAAGTAAACCGCCCAACATTCCTGATAAACTCGTGAAACAAAATCACAAAGTCGATGTCCCTCGACCTCATCACGGGCAGATACAAAAACTACCGCCGCCACGCCTCTATCCTAAACAACCTGTGAAGCTGCATCATTCACCAAACTCTATTTACAAGTTTCCTAGAGTGATCCCGCTACCACTGCACCATAGGACATATTACTTCAAGACTAGCCGACCGTTAATGTATGCCGCGTCAACTGGCAAACCCATAGTTGCAAAGAGCCCTAAGTTCAGCTTGCCCGTCCAAGTGATCAATGGCATCCGATCCGATTTTGTCAGACCGCCGAAAATTAATGCGACGACAACAACGACCACGTCCAGTACCACCACCGAAGCGACCACCACTACCACCCACAAAGTCCTGCGGACGAAAAGAATATGGCCCAAACGTGAACTAGACAAAGAGAACTCGACTTTGCTAATACATAACACAACACAGACTGAAGGCAACACAACATTGACAAAAGGCAACACGACATTGACTAAAGACAACACGACTCTTACAAAAACTAACACCACTAACGAACATGATCGTGACCCCTCAGCGAGCATCATCTACCGAACTAGATTCGGATACAGAAACTTAACGACTACTGTGACGACTACTACGCCAATCACGCCCTCAACGCCACGCGTCTACCGCCCAGTCACCAGAAAGCTTAAAGTCAAAACCACTACGCATCTACCACCGATTAAATTCACACAAATCGAACCTAACGACTGGGTGCCGATATTGCCCTCACATTATCCTAAATTGAAGAAGGCCCCGCCGACACCAATCACTAAACGATCGGACTTATTCACTGCCCAACCCGCCGCGCCTCAAAGTAAGCCAATGATGTACTTACAATCTTTTGGGCTTGTCCCAGTACCGAGTTCTCAAAATCCATTACACATAATGGGCAGAAAAAAAATGGTATTCTTTAAACGGAAACGTCAATTGAATCCATATTATTCTGGTTACAGTGGGAAGCGGGGACGCTCACCGATGCACTACATGTACGGGGACCTAGAGAGCGATGGCAGCCACAGTCACCCACGAGTCGTCACCAAAATCAAACATCACCATCACCATCACCACCACAGATACATTAAAACTGTTGAGAAACCTGTAAAAGTACCATATAAAGTCGAAGTTCCAAAGCCATACCCAGTCCAAGTAGAGAAGAAAGTTCCAGTACCAGTCGAGAAGATTAAAGTGGTGGAGAAACCGGTTCCATACCCTGTAACAGTAGAGAAAAAAGTTCCTTATCCTATAGGAATCAAGGTACCACACCCTGTACCCGTAAAAGTGGTCGAAAAGGAGTACGTACCAAAACCGTATCCAATAATTCACCAGGTGCCAGTAGTGAAACACGTGCAAGTGAAAGTGCCCTACCCAGTGGAGAAGAAGGTGCCGTACCCCGTGGAAGTTAAAGTGCCGGTACCAGTGGACAGGCCCGTCCCAGTGCCCGTCCATGTGGAGAAAAGGGTCCCTTACCCGGTGCCCGTCAAAGTTCTCGTCCCACAGCCGTACCCGGTCGAAACGAAAGTGCCTTATCCTGTCCAAGTGAAAGTGAAAGAGCCAGTCGAAGTAATAAAACACGTTCCGATAAGGGTGCCGTACCCCCAACCGTATGCCGTTAAAGTACCGCACCCGGTTCCGGTGCCCTACGAGAAAAGAGTGCCTTATCCAGTCGAAGTGGAGAAAAAAGTGCCGGTGCCAGTCGAAGTGCTTGTTCCTCAGAGAGTCGAAGTGGAAAAACGAGTGCCCGTTTACGTGCCAAAACCGTACCCGGTAGAAAAGAAGGTTCCGTACCCGGTCAGGGTTCCATATCCTGTGAAAGTGAAGGTGCCTGTGAAAGTACCGGTAAAGGTTCCTGTAGAGGTGCCGGTGTACATTCATCACCCGTTCCAAGTGTATACTGATAATCAGTACAGCTCCCATTATGGGGACTCGGTAAGTCCGTCTCCTATAGTGTCAAGTACACCGGATCATACAGTAACAGTGCACGGGAACACGGGCTTCTACGGTTTCCAGTCTCGGTCTGATAAAGAGGAAACATCGACATCGAGCACACCAGCTAGTTAAGTAACGAACTTTAGTAGAATAACCAAAGTTAAGTTGTTAAAGCACAGTGGAAAGTACTCGACCCACTAGAATACTGTACCTTGTTATTGATAAATTATTGTGGTGTGTGTGCAATGATAAAATAAGTTGGATACGAGTAAATGAATGGTGCTGTGATAAAAAGTGTTGTCATTTTAAGAGGACTCATCTTGGTTTCGAAGTTACATTACAGTCAAGGAATATTTTATAATGGAAGGAATTTTTAATAGGTTGTGTGTGTGTGTAATGCTATAGAACCTACAAATTGCCAAATTAACTTCTGGGGAAGCTGAAGTCAACCCGCGGTAAGGTTTCGTAACCAATGTTTTCTGCCGATTAGGTACAGTAAACACTTAACAAGCTATTGTTTGAAGGTTAATTTAAAGCACCAATAAAGGAACTGAGTACACCTACGGTAGATGTTCTCTCAAGTTCAATGGTAAGTGAACTGGGCGGTGCAAAGCTAGCGCAAAATTACATGCTGCCACATGTCAGTCACCTTCGCTACAAGCTGTTTGTTACTTCATTAATACACGCACATGTATGTGATCGCGATTTCACGGCAGATTGAAAGAAAAATGTACCAGAATTAGAAAATTATCTGATTTGGTCTTGTGCTTGATTTTTTTATGTGATCACACGATCAACTGACCGTTAAAATTGGGAACACCAAGTTTTTAGCTGAGCATTTAAGCTCCTTGATTCTATAAAAACAGGAAACTTTTTTTTTAAACGCTCATTTGAACAGTATTGTATCCATTGTGAGAGCCACTTTCCAACAAAATAAAAGAGCTGATAAAAGTATAGATCGCATTAATGGAGCTCTAAATATACTTTAGCGCAGATGCATAGCTAAGTATAGGTCTCAAGTCAGTACCATGACAGTCTAATATGGTCTAATAGATACTAAAACTGTTTGCAAGTTCATTAACAAAACCATACAAACAATTAAACCGATAATGGACGAAGATTACGTGCGGAATAGGAAGTGTCGATCGAAAGTGAAGTCACGGTTGAGCTGGCGCGCGAAAACATAAACGTCACACTCACATGGTTCATTCAATTTAACTCATTACGTTAGTCTACATAAGTAAAAAATCGGCGTCAATCATAGTTGCATGGATAGCTTACGCGAAATCCGCTAGAACTGGTCTGGGTTTTATTAGATAATGGTTTTTATCATCATTGCTGTTACATATTCAATTTCCTTTGTGATCTAATGCAGTTATGAGACTGCATTATATCCATGAAGATTTTCACATCTTCACTTGTGTTATGCTATGATGAGACTATTTAAGAACAGACGCAGCCAGATTGAAAATTGCTACTTACTTTTCGGGTAGATCTGTTCCTGTAACTTCCGTGACATTCAGGCTCAATTTCGGCGCCATCATTCATTACAAACAAGACTCAAACTGCAGCCAAAAATTGTGGGCATATATTATGTTGACGATACTTTACGCTTGGACCAGTTTACTTTTAACCCTTTACGAAACGTAAGTCCCATCCTGCAATCGAGTACCGCAGCCACTTTTCAAAAGGCTCAGCTACATACCCATTTGTTTCCCAAATTACCATATCCTTACCTAGTTGCTATTCCAACAACTCGCACTAAGCGGTTCCGTACGTCTTTCGCAAACAATCCGAACCTTTTCAAACATTGTGTGAACAGGGTTTTTGGGTAAGGGGACTCCATCGATTTTGTCTCAGTGACCTCTGATCTAGACTAGAGTCAAGAAGAAAACCTCAAATTGGGTAAAGTCTGGGGAAATCATGCTTACGCGCACCCCAGACTATTACCATGCCTACCTGCCTGGAGTCAAATGCAACCATTTTCATGTACAAAGTGTAAACTAAATAATTTCGCACCAATTACAAAGTGAATCCAATGGAAAAGCCGTGCATTTGTCGCTTCCTCATACCTATTATATCTCTAATGTATGCCACGGCACAAATCGCGTGTAGGTAAACGTCTTTCGGAAGTAGTAACTAAGTAAAATGGAGCAACAGAAGTAGCAATTACATTTGCTTAGAAATTAATCATGTTCTGTTTAGAACATGCTAATGAAATAGCGTGTCTGCATAAGGTTCGTGTTTGGTTGTTCATTCGAATAGCGATTGATTCCTTCACGGAACAATATTTGCGTAGCTTTTCTGCCTAGTGAGTGATACCGGGGGCTGAACTTTGTAGGTACTCCTAAAAGCATAAGTTTCCAAAAAATGGTGGCGCACGCGGTGGAAATAGTCACACTTTCGTTCGACTTGTAGTACCTAGTTAAAAGGTGCAAGTAGGTTGTGGGTTCAAACCACATGCAGACAATTTCCTTTGTGTAATCTATTTCATCCTGGTGTCATTCTGTGTCCCTGAAGCCAGGAAATAAAGGTTGATCATGGACCATGCTCGGGTCGACGGAGGGTCATTTTCCATGCGCGCCTTAAAGAGCTCTCAGCAATCTGACGGGGCCTTAGAGGGCCGAAGCCTGCCGGGGTCGCGGGTCTGTCTTATCAGGTGACTCTGGAACGTAAAAGGCTATTGAAGGCACACCGTAAATTTTTGTCAATACAAGTCTGAAGGTCCCTCCAGTCACACCCAGAGTGGGATGATTCATTGGATGATTGTACCTGGATAAAAAAAGGGAATAGAGTTGCCAGCTAAATATATCTGAAAGAGGCCATCAGAAGAAAAAAACAGTAGCTACTAGATATTTTAAATCGTATGTTAGCTTAATTTTGAGTAAGTTGTGAACTGTGAAAAAATTAGTTTGTCATTTTTTATTTAAAAACACATGAACAATATTATAATAAGTCATATAATTTAAAGAATATTGCATTGTTACTTACAGTACTTCAATAAATGCATATTTTTACAATTTAGTAGAGACATGAGTATGTAGTGTCCGTTTCGACCGCGCGGCCATGACGTTTTTTTTTAAATAAAAACCATCCCAAGTTTTTGTAAAAAAATGTAAAAGTCGATTCCCAAAAACCATAAATTTGTCAAAGCAATGGTTAAAAAGTTATAAGGGTTTGAACGTGGCCGCTCCATCGAAACTTTCCGAACCGCGCGGCCATGGAGATCTTTAAAACTAAGAGTCGCAGAGACCTGAAATTTTGGGAAATAGTAGATTGAATTTGTAAACCAAATGTAAAAATATAGAAAAAAATCCTGTGTTTGTATTTTAGGAGTTGTAAGGATAAAACCTCATGGCCGCGCCATTGAAACGGTGTCAAAAACGTTATAGCCGATATCTCACTGAAAAAGAATCTCAGACGTCTGAAATTTTTTGTAAAACACAGATTTGAATTTGTCGAAACTAGTAAAAATACAACAAAAAATCCTAGGAGCTGTTGAAGAAAATCTTCAATGCGTCTTGAATATGTCGATTAGGGTGACCACGGATTATTATTTACAGAGAAATTTCCACCTTTTTTTATAAAAAATGATATCCCAAGGATTCGTTAAACAAAATTTTTAAAAATCACATAAATTACAGATTGTTCGATTGTTGGTACATATATGTTTTAAAAAATAGTAATTATTAAATAAAAAAATCAGGTCGGTTTCAGGTCGGTGTAAGACGATACATAATTTAACATATGGTTTAATCGATGACTATTAAGATATTAAACAACAGGAGAATTTTAAAAACTATAGTGAGAATAAGTGGAGCACTCAACATAGAACAATCTCTAAATTATGTGATTTTTAAAGATATAGCCATATTATTGCTCCTCATTGTTCGACGAATCCTTGGGATATCATTTCTTATAAAAAAAGGTGGAAATTTCTCTGTAAATAATAATCCGTGGTCACCCTAATCGACATATTCAAGACGCATTGAAGATTTTCTTCAACAGCTCCTCAAATATAAACCTAGGATTTTTTGTTGTATTTTTACTAGTTTTGACAAATTCAAATCTGTGTTTTACAAAAAACTTCAGACCTCTGCGATGCTTTTTCAGCGAGATATTGGCGAAAAACGAAATTTTCAACGTTTCGATGGCGCGGCCATGGCGTTTTAGTCTTACAGCTCCTGAAATATAAACCTAGGATTTTTTGTTGTATTTTTACTAGTTTCGACAAATTCAAATCTGTGTTTTACAAAAAATTTCAGACGTCTGAGATTCTTTTTCAGTGAGATATCGGCTATAACGTTTTTGACACCGTTTCAATGGCGCGGCCATGAGGTTTTATCCTTACAACTCCTAAAATACAAACACAGGATTTTTTTCTATATTTTTACATTTGGTTTACAAATTCAATCTACTATTTCCCAAAATTTCAGGTCTCTGCAACTCTTAGTTTTAAAGATCTCCATGGCCGCGCGGTTCGGAAAGTTTCGATGGCGCGGCCACGTTCAAACCCTTATAACTTTTTAACCATTGCTTTGACAAATTTATGGTTTTTGGGAATCGACTTTTACATTTTTTTACAAAAACTTGGGATGGTTTTTATTTAAAAAAAACGTCATGGCCGCGCGGTCGAAACGGATACGAGTATGTACTAGAGCCGAATCTGATTTTGTCATTGTATAGTGTAGAATATTGTAAAATAACTTATTTAACTTTCACAAACTGCCACTCCAATTCATATACTCCAACAGAGGTTTGGTTTTTCTCATCATAATCCACCCATTCTTTCTCAGTCAAGTCCACATCTTCAAATGTTTTTCCTGAAACAAAACAAATATTTTCTTTAAATCATTTATTTTAATGCTGTTTTTTTTTTCAAATAGTATGCACTGCAACACCTCATATTTATTATCTTAGGGATAAATAAATTAATAGTTTATAAAATATCTGCCATCTAAGTAATAAACAAAAATTGGGACTCTAATCACATCGGACCAAACAAACATTGAATGTATGCACAGATTAAGAAAAAAAAAATGTTTCAAATTGATTTTGAGGCTTATCTATGGGTTTTAAACTTTCACAGTACACTATGCTGCATGGCACAAATGAAATCATGCCTTAATAGCATTGTTATTTGGAAAGAATACTCGCGCGGCAAAGCCCGCTGGTAAAATATATACGAGCCTTGTGTCTTACGTTATTTCAATAAGAGTTAATTCATAACAATAATTTACCATCATCTTCAGCTACTGCTATCCATCCAGATTTAGGTTCAAAATCAACAGGCTCCACACCTCGACAGTCAAATATAACTATGGTTTTGAACTTGCCCTCATCGCCGCTGGTCAACTGTCCTGGAACATTTTAGTAATAGGAATAAAATAGGTAACACAAGATTAAATTGGACAAAAGCTGATTCCTTAGAATCAGCTGATAGGGCAGTAAATTAAGAAATAAAAGGTGAGAGAAAATCTTTAGATACCTCCTCGAAAAAAGGTTATACAAAATACTAGAACATTCAAACTTACCATTGCTGCCTTCAATAACATCCATGCTGTTCTCTCTGGAACACAGTTTGCACTTGATCAGTAAGTTAGTTTCCGACCTGTTGTGCTTTTGAGGTATTTTCTCGGCCTCAGTAAGATCGTGGAACTTTTCGGTCACTTCGCCACAGCTCCCACACTTCAGTTTTAAGAACCATTGGTAGTAAGGATGGTTTGTGTATAACTTTTCGATACATTCTAAAGTTGCCTTTATTTGGAGAGCGATTTTAACCATCTTTTATTGGAAGTATTTGTATTTTTGTGGAAAAAATCAGAAACAACAACAAGGAAACACCGACAATCGACTTGACGTCAATGTCAATTTGGCATTGCCAAAAAAAACGTTTCTTTTTTTTATTTTTCTGTCATGGGTTCGAGGCCTTTGTGCGAAATTGTCAAAATGTACTAGACAAAAATTAAATATTATTATTATTTTTTTTTTAATTGATGGGAAATTAAAATTGAGACTGTTTTCTTCTCGGTGATGATGATGCGATCCGACCGATTTCGTCCACGACGATTGCTTCAGCTCGGCTGTAGTTGCCGCTCGTGTGCTCGCATGTGACTTATCGTCGTATCCTACGAATAGTGCCCTAACGAACATAGGGGCTTTTTTCTTTTATTGCATAATTCAATTCTGCTCATCATACCACATATAACCAGTTTAACAAAACAATTAAAAACAGTACAGGTTATCAAATAATAAGGTTTTCTAAAAAAGCCACAATTTTAAGCACTACGTTTTCAACGTAGAATAAAGCCACAACTGCCGTCGCGCCTTCATTCTTCGCGAGTAGTGGGGGTGCGCGGGCGCGAGGAGTGCGTGCTAGCGCCCGCCGTTCGGCTACTATTCGGCGGAACGCGGAGATTGTTAGTTGCAGCTAGCGTAATCTGATTTTTAAATAAATATAACGTTTCTGCTTGTTACCTCAAGTGATTTTAAGATAAAAATTATGTTTTCTTTATTGTACTGTATAGAACAAGTTCAAATAATATAGTATCAACGAGTTTGTACTTAATTAAGTCATTTTAATTACTTATTCATTTTCAATATAAAGTACATAGAAAAAAACCCTCATGGTGAATGTGGCTGTTTTCTATGGAATGGCTAAAATGCTTACATATATTATAGAAGAGACGAAGCCCTAATTGCGTTTATGTCTTTCTTCTATGTTCAAATTATGGTTTTGTTTTTTATGTTTATGACATACCTACAATGAAAACACGCATCACAAATTTATAAACAGGGCTTTAAGGCGATTGTGGCTTCGACATTTCCGCAGATAAAAGGCATAATGTAACTTATTGCTCAAGTCCAGTCCTACTAAGTCTTAACACAACGGAGAATAAGGATTTAAGGGACAAAAATCGTATAAAATATAAAGATAATTTATTGAAAATAATGCTAACCAAACCATAAAATACCAATACACATTATATAAAACCACCAATACATATTTGTTCACATTTAATTTAATTAAACACAAAAAAGTGTCTCCTGAAAAGTAGCTAATATGCAGTTACGCCCCTATTCGTAGGATACGACGTTATGTATCCAAACTTTTTTGCAAAGTTCCGCACACATTGCGGGCATGCATGGGCATATAAATAAAAGATAATTACCTTATGTTTTTTTTAGCAAAGCACTTCTATTTCTCTCAAGTTTGAGTTTGCACAACGCAGAGGTTGCACGTTTTGGGACGCAGCCTCGCAATCTCTACGACAAGAGGACTGATCAATAAAAGAGGACCTACATCGTCCTCGTTTATTACAACATTATTGTAGTACTAGTTTGAAATGAGACTGAGGACATCAAACGCTTACTGCCTTTATTTTGAAAACCAAAAACTTTTATAATTAAGTCTCAAAACGTTGGTCCAATAAGTGATGCGCTGTTTGTGAACCTTACCTAACATGGTAAAAATAAAATATCAAACTGAATGTATTCATAATAATTTATTTCTCACATAAGAATAAAATCTTGGATATTACTATAAAAATGTTGTAGAACTTGCAACAAGCAAAGGAGACTAATATAGTTCATTATAATTGCGTAATACAGCACGAATGGCTTTACATGCCAAGCTCTAAGATTAGCTGAACCACTCTCAATCATTCTATACAAAATCTATAACAAATAACACTCGACAATATTGACTTTAACCCCTTGCGCTAACCATGCCGTCAAATTACGAGAATACTGTTGTATCGTTCACTCATGCTGCCCATCGAATCTGTGGTTTCGTCATCGAAGTAAACACTTTCGCGAAGCGAAGCCCACAATATCTATTCTTCCACGTACCTTTACTTCCAAAGTTCCAACAAACGCACAATTACCAATATCAACTCATCGAACTTTAGAAAGAGTCACTATAGCACGTCGATCGTTAGATATCGGCTAGTTTCGCTTTCGTAGATCGTTATGTCTGTCGCACGGAGCACTAGCCATTGACAACGAACCATGAACCACTGATAAACGTCACATAGGTAGCGTGCGACAGAGATAATGTTCTACAAAGCCGAAACCAGCCGTTTATCTCTTTCCAACATATGCAATATTTTTCGCCAGTATCTATACCAGTGACAGAGACACCGTTCTACAAAGGCGACTGTCTTCTAAAACTTGATGATCTCTTTCTATTGGGTTGAGTAAGTATGTTTGACGAGAATTTATTGAGTCTATCCGCGGGACATGGGAACTATTTTGATGCCGTTGCCTTGGTTGTCCGTGTGGAGGGTCAGCCCCATCTCTTGAAGGACCTCATTGTCCACCGGCGCTTGGAGCGTCATCTTTGATATTACCTCCTGAAAAAAAAATAGGAGACCTTTAATAAAAAAATAAATATTTAAATGTTTTGTCGATGTAACCCGCGAAATTCAATTTTTTTTACGTTTTTTGCAATTTGCAGGCCAGTGACATGTTGTAACTTTATAAATAAATGAGTTGCGGTACTAACAAGTATAATTTTAAATATAAAAATTGCCAAAAAATTCGCTCCATCAGCTCTCAAATAGAAAAGGTGCATCGTAGTTAGATTTCGGAGATTTTAACATGATGCACCTTTTCTATGTGAGAGCTGATGGAGCGAGTTTTTTGATAATTTTTATATTTAAAATTATACTTGTTATTACCGCAACTCATACATTTATAAAGCTACAACATGTCACTGGCCTGCAAATTGCAAAAAACGTAAAAAAAATTGAATTTCGCGGGCTGGTTGGAGCATCCCCCTTAAGGTCAAACAAGTCAACATTTTTTCCATACAAACTTCGTTGGGGTTTTACTCCACTATTTGACAAGGTACATCCAAAATTAAACATGGTATCGTTTTGTCTCATTATTAATTTTGTCTGTACGGAAGCAGAATTGTAAAATATGAAGCTATTAAAAAGTTACGAGCTTCTAAAGATTCGTTTTTTTTTCTAATTTTAACACAACTTTAGGTGTAAATTAGAAGCTAAAGAAGCATCAAATTTCCAAAACGAAGTCCGTACCGACACAGCAAATTTATCGAAGAATTTAATAAATTTTATTTGAAATTAATTGGTGCAGTGGATTTTTCATAAAACCCCTTCTTCCAAAGGCTTTTTCGTATTTTTTTACGCGCGCCTTTTACTCTGAATGATCGTGCATCTCACTGAATAATGTTTTCCCCTGTTTTCTCCACGGGGGGATGACGCTCGCGCACACATGTACAATATGGCTCGATTTCCGGTGAAATATCATGGTTTTTGACCATGCCTGCCAGTGAGTTCGAGCTCGCGACTAGCGCCGCCTTAAGGCACTCCCTCACCGCGAGCATTCTCACCTATAATGTAACACAGGTCGGCATCGTACGTATCGGACGCATCGCATCAAACGGATTTCTGTATCGGCAGCGATCGGATTGCGATGAGCCGTCCGTACGATGCGGATCAGTGGGCGCAGTTGTATGAGTTTTAATACAAGGCAAACTAAAATCCGTATATTGTCAGGGTCTGTACACGGGTGGTCTGTGGGTTAGTCATACAAAAAAATCCTTGGACACCCTGCGCATCCAATACAATAATATTTTCAGGATGATGTTGGGACTCCCTCGCTTCTGTAGTGCCTCTGAGATGTTTGCACAGGCTCATACCGTCGACTTTTATGCCATCATCCGGAAAAAAGTTGGTTCACTGATGAGGAGGGTGCGGGGGAGTCACAACAGCATCCTGAAAACCATAGCGGAAGATGTGCGCGCACCTGTGTTGAGGCATTTCGTCCGTCTGGTGATATATTAGGGAGGTATCTCTCTGTTGGTTAGTCCGGGGGGCGGAATGTCTCAGCACAGGGGCATTATTATTACTTAATTTTTATTTATTTGTTTTTAATTATGTAATGAGTGTTTTTGTTTGTATCTTTGTATGTGTCATTTTAATACTAACAATAGTTTTTGTAAGTTTTTGTTGTGCACTAACCCGTGGATCCAGTTGTCCCAAAATAAAATAATTTGAATTTGAGTTAATACATTTCAATCTCTATTTTATGAAACAAAATTTAATAAATCGACAAAAAAGCTGATTTATTCTAGCATTACACTAAGTACAAGATAGTTCGTACCTGATTCTCTGGACAGTTTTCACACAAGTTGCGAACCGCGAAGATGACCCACTGCATTATTACTGAATATTTACATAAGGAATATTAATGAGATAGTAAAATCAAAAAAATTGTTACGTCGAGGTATTACATTCTACAATGTTCTTGAAGCTTCTACAGTGTTCTCAGAGGTTCCCCTACGTTCCAAAAGATTCCGGTAGTCTGAATAAATACGCTATGTGCGAAATCGTGGGATACCCTTTTTATCGTGGTAAAATCATCAAATGAGTCCTCCCACCCAAGGCGGGGTGGGAGGGACTGTCAGACTGTAGTCTGTACGGACTTAAATCCAAGGTGATCTTTCAATAGCCCTTTACGTTTCTGGGTCACCTTATGAGGTAGTCCCGCGACTCAACAGTCCCGCGACTGTGGGTCACCTGTGGAGTGAAGTATGTGCCAAGTTTCCTAAGACAATTATCAATACAATTATTGCACGTCCAATAGTGCGTCCAATAATGCATGGACGTATGAACTTCAACCGTCGACCAATAGTGTTGTCCAAGTACGTCGAAACACGATCGATGTATAGGTAACAAACATGCTCAAATCGTTGATCTCGTGTATATATTGGCGCCATTGGCGGACTGTTTCATTGATAAACCTCTACGAGGAAAACGAAAGAGATAATTATGTACCATGATAGATATGTAAATTGGTGTGCGTTAGAATGGTTGGTTGCCTGTGGCGTTGGTCAATGAGAGTTGATTCGAAAATTGCTACATAATTGCTTATATTTGCTACATATAATAAATAATTGCTACATAGGATATATACTTAGATATAAAATATTTTTTTTGACCAGCCATCCTGACGTCAGGATGGCTGGTCACCTCCTAGTTTAAAGTGAAGCGTACAGAGTTTCCCGAAATGTATTGCGTCAATAATTGCTTCATATTTACTTCATTTATCTCATTTATTTGTATCTTTAAAAATATGCTGAATAAAGGATGTAGCAGTAATTTAAATTATCCCAAGGAAAAGTCCCTGATAAAATAATAAAGGCAAATAGTTGCAGTGCGTCTTCACTCAACGGTATTGCTACTTTAGGCGGCAGGCGTTCTAAATAAAATTGTTAAATGGCATGTTATGTATGAGTAGGTAAGTGGACAATAAGCACATTAAAAGGATATCGTAAATAAAAAAAAATTACGAAGAGTAAAAAGAAGATAATTCCACATTGCACAATATATGCGAAAAAATAATATGGCAATAAGGTAAATTAATGCTGAGGTTATGGGACATCTCGCCCACGAAAAAAGGTGGCCCGCAGGCCAGACTGATGTCCCCTTTTTAAAATGTGCATGGGTAGTTTCGCCCGAAACAATTTTTTATCTTATTTTCATATTCATCATCATCATCATCTCAGCCATAGGACGTCCACTGCTGAACATAGGCCTCCCCTTTTGATCTCCACATATAAATAAATATTGCTCGCAGAGCAGATGGCCGATGCGGTCGAAAAGTGCTAGAGTGTAGACCACGGACTAGCAAGCGCAGCGTAGGACGTCCACCAACAAGGTGGCCAGTCAACCTTATAAAAGTCGCTCGATGCAGGCCGCTTCCAACCGGTGTTGGAAGCGGCCTGCATCTGCTCTGCGAGCAATATTTATTTATTTATTTATTTATAAAAAGGTACAGTTACAGAATACAGACTAGTTATGCTTTGGAATAATTAACATGATACCATTTTTAAATCTGCACTCCAATTACTACTGTACACAGCATTTAAGATTTATATATCTTCATAAAGAGGTTAGCAAACAAAGAAAAAAACATTACAAAAAAGATAATAATTAGTTTCAACAATATTATAGCAACAATAAACATTAAACAAGTAGCAGTACACAGTTTATCTATTGGGGTACTTGTTTACACCCGTAAACAAGTTACGTAAGGATTCCATAAAACTGCCGTGACTATGCGCAAATATATCAACATGAGAACATATATCATTATATTGTCTACACATTCGGAATAATGGGTTATTATGGGATACATTATTATTGCATGTTGGTATTCGAAACAGCTGCTGAGCGCGCACAGATCGAGTAGGTACCTTCAATTGCAACTGACTTAGGAGAGTGCTGTTAAATGAGCCATTACAAAATTTTATAAAAGGTGGACATATCGCTCATCCATCTCCTTTTATCCAATCCAACCATGTTGAAATGACGAAGTCGAGCTTCGTATTCGGGTACTTTACGCCGTAAGCCGTATTTCGTACATAAACTTCTGACAAACCGCCTTTGAACAGACGCCTTGCTAATCCGGTGGACTATATCAGTGACTCGTATGTGATCACGTAGAGAAACACCGAGCATAGCCCTCTCCATAGCTTGTTGAGCGACTTTGAGCTTTGAGATGAGACCGATAGTGAAAGACCACGTTTCGGTGCCGTAACTCATAACTGGTAACACACATTGGTTGAAGACTTTCGTCTTGAGGCACTGGGGTAAGTCGGACGGAAAGACATTGCGTAGTTTCCCGAACGCTGCCCAACCGAGTTGGATTTGGTGGTTGACCCCTTTCTCCAAGTTTACTTGTCCTAAGTAGATATTATATGAGTCAACAACTTCGAGTATTTTCATATTATTTTTACGCATATATTATACAATGTGGAATAAGCTTCTTTTTACTCTTCGTATTTTTTTTAATTTACGATATCCTTCTAATATGCTTATTGTCCACTTACCTACTCATACATAACATGCCATTTAACAATTTTATTTAGAACGCCTGCCGCCTAAAGTAGCAATACCGTTGAGTGAAGACGCACTGCAACTATTTGCCTTTATTATTTTATCAGGGACTTTTCCTTGGGATAATTTAAATTACTGCTACATCCTATAATTAGCATATTTTTAAAGATACAAATAAATGAGATAAATGAAGTAAATATGAAGCAATTATTGACGCAATACATTTCGAGAAACTCTGTACGCTTCACTTTAAACTAGGAGGTGACCAGCCATCCTGACGTCAGGATGGCTGGTCAAAAAAAATATTTTATATCTAAGTATATATCCTATGTAGCAATTATTTATTATATGTAGCAAATATAAGCAATTATGTAGCAATTTTCGAATCAACTCTCATTGACCAACGCCACAGGCAACCAGCCATTCTGACGCACACGTAAATTGCATAGACATGACAGAAAAGAAAGAAAGAAATTTCACGATCCAGGGCCAAAGTGGACCACTGGTCATTGGTTTTGTCCAGCTCGTCCCGCCATCTTCTACGAGGTCTGCCGCGACGCCTCCTGGCTGTGTCAGGGCTCCACAAAGTGGTTATTTTGGCACACAGCACATTGGGCATGCGGCAGACGTAGCCGGCCCAAGTCAATTTCATTGCAGCGGCCTTTTGACCGCTTTCAGCAATTTGTGTTTTGGAGCGAAGTGTGGTGTTGTGTACGCGGTCTGATAGTTTGACACCTAGAATACTACGCTTCATTGCACGTTGGCAAACCTTGAATTTGGACTTTTGAATGTTCGTCAAATACCAAGTCTGACTCTAATAATAATGTAGGAGCTATCATGGCGCATACAACGAATATTGGATGGAAAAGGATACAAGGATTACGAGCGTCGATGTTGCAGCAATCAAGAAGTACTGGAATCACTTCGAGTTCTCGAATCTAAAACAGAAAAATAAGTACCTAGTCAGTAACAGTATTAAATTCCATTTTTTTTAGAAGATCCTATTTTTATAATCAACTAGCTGATCCCGCAAACTTCGTAGCGCCACAGAATCAATACTACTACACTACTAGTACTACATCATTTGTTACAAAAAATGCGATAAATGACGAACCGCTCGACCGATTTTGTGCAAACTTCACCTAAACCATCAACTAAATAGTCCGAACAAAGCCTAAACATTTGGTTTGGATAGGTGAGCCCATTCTTGAGTTATAAAATTACTACGAAAAGTGGCATTGGTTTTTATTTATATAGATTTTAAGCATCACTTGTTGATGTATTCAGCTGGGTAATATGTAGGTGAATATAGGTGAGTTGGGGGGAGCCTATATTACCATCAACTGGACACAAATGCAGACTCCATGGCTGATACTGAGAAATGGCCCAAGCTGAGTCGAATCCGGGACCTCATGCTCCCTAGGGATGTGCCCTAACAGGCGTTGCACAAAGGGGCCCACGGTCAGCTCTTTTAAGAGGTAACGGGGCCTCCTTACATGTGCTGAAGGTGACCACCACGGTGGTTTTAGTGAGGTGAAAATCCCCAAAGAGGTCTTTTACCCAAAGACCCGTAGCCTTTTGGCATTGCCCCACGACAACAAAAAAAAGAACCTCATGCTAAGCAGTCGTGTTTCGCGCGGTGGCAGTGCTCGAGCAATCGACTACTGCGCTGCGCGTCACGGGTTTGCTTCCCTTACATAACAATTACTTTTTTTTTTTTCGGACTGTAGTCTCACCATTTTCTTATTCTCCTGGTTTTTCCAACACAGGTTAGCGAGTGTCCTCACGAGCGCCGCCTTGAAACCGAAAGCGACGTGTCGTTCCACTGTCTCAACGCATGTGATGGCTTTCTTTGGAGTCGTCATGTCGATAGCACCTAGCCTGCAAAGATAAACATATCCGTATTATTTCAACAGTTACGAGTCCCGTGAGCCTTTTGTTTAAATTGTATTTTCCGGCATGCCGAATATATTTTTCAGCCAGAATAACTATCTGTAGGCCTTAAAAAAACTTGTTTTATGCGGGAACTGAAGCCACAAGGAGTACCAATCACTAAACTGCTGCACCAATCGTGCACAACAGCATTGCAGATCCAGATAATATTGCAAAAAGAAAACGTTTAATGGGTTTTACCTGGTCTTCGCCCCCTCAGGCGAGTCAATCTTCACGGATGGTATCTTATTAGTGGCATCATCAGAAATTTTCACTTCTTTAGCGGGCTCACTTTTCTTCTCCGTAGCCGTATCACCGCGAGTTTTCTCCGACGATATACCAAGAATTTTCTGCAACTGCTCACTAAGATCAAAATCCGTCGACAAATTCTGACTTTTCTTAACCTCTTTAGGAGTGTCGGGAGATTGTTTTTGAGAATCCGACTCTGGTAGACTTTCGGCTAGTGGAGGTGATATTTCGCTAGGAGAAGCTTTCACTTCGGTTTTCAACTCTTCTTTAGAAATATGTATTTCTGTCGGGGGATCGTTTGGCGAACTATCTTGGGACTCTGTTCTACTAGTCGGTTGAAGTTCTAATCTTGGCTGTAACGCTACAGGGATCATTTCAGCAATTGTGTTCATACTGCCGTTCGGGGACGCCGCATCAATGATCAATGGAGGTTCATTGTCATCCCCTATATCGATTTTATGTTCTAAACTTATCCGTCTTGTAGGCAGAGGCACACGATCATCGTTCTTCGGGACCGAACTACTTCTTTTATACGCGACTTTCGACAAATCTACGTCAATTTTCACGTTGGAGTTTGAATTGCTTCGACCGTTTTTCACTTCGGGATGACTATCGGCGAATTTGAGCGGTTGCATGTTGTCCACTGAGTCGAATTTGTCCATGTAAGTCGGATTTTCGTTACACTCGAAGTATTGTTCGCTGCTTTCGGATTCCGTGCATTCCGATGTGGTTTCATTGCACGATAGCATGTTGTCGGCTGAGTCGTTTTTAGTTAGGGGATCTGTAATTGGTAGCATATTATTTAGGAAATCGAGTTTTAAGTCTGTTGGATATGGACTTATTGGACGATAGAATACTACTATAATTTAATAGTGTTTCGAGCTTGAACATCTTACAGTGGCATTTCAAGGCGACCGACGATGGAGTAAGGAACTCCTAAAGTTAACAAATATGTCCAATGAGAAAGTGTCTCAATGAATGGATATGAATAATACAAAAACGTGCATTTAAATATGCGCATTCCATTTCCTAAATCTTCGTAACACTCATCAATTAGTTTCAATAGTTTATTAAAGGCGGTGTTTGTAGAGCCATGATTTTCGATTACACGGCAAGTCGGTTACCCGTTTTATCATTAACACCATGAAGCTATAATTTAAGCGGTTATTTCACACATTTCAGTGATAATACGATTAAAAATTTTGAGGCTGTCTTTATTTCTTTTATTCACATAGCTAATAAAGATATATTAATACCGGGCGGAATTATGGCACATCGTGATTTAGAAGAGTACAGCTTTCTCCTCTTATCCAAATTTCAGCTACTCCAGGACTTGCACATACATCATCATCTTCCTGCCCTTATCCCTTTTTACTTGTGGTCGGCGCAACACGTTTTCTTCTTCCATTCTCCCCTATCAGACGTCATAGTATCATTTACTCCTTTTTCATTCATATCATTTCGTATACAATCCATCCATCTTTTCTTTGGCCTTCCTTTTCCTCTCCATCCATCAACATTCATACTCATCACTCTCTTAGTCACATGAGTGTCATCCCTCCTCATCACATGTCCATACCAAGATAGACGATTCCCTTTCATTTTTTCTGTAACAGGCGCCACTTTCAAACATCCCCTTATAAACTCATTCCTTATTTTATCCATTCTTGTCACTCCACACATCCATCTCAACATCCTCATCTCCGCTACATGCAATCGTTTCTCATCCATCTTTTTCACAGCCCAGCATTCCGATCCATACAATACGACAGGTCTAATCACGGATTTGTATATTTTCCCCTTTAACTTGAGGGGCATCCGTGGGTCGCAGGTTGTTCCGGTGACCTGTCGCCATTTCATCCATCCCACGTTGATCCGGTGTGTTATGTCCTGGTCTACATCGCCATCTCCTTGGACAAGCGAGCCAAGGTACCGGAAGTCGGAACAGACTGGTATGGGCGTTCCGGCAAGGGTAATGGGCACGGGACTGGAGAGACCGCCAAAATCGCAAAACAAATATTCTGTTTTGGTTCTGCTTAATTTCAGGCCAACATTCTTGCACATACAGTCCATTGAAAAGTTACCTTCTGGTTGCATTACGACGCGACGATCCCTACGTAAATCATCGAAACGTAAGAAATAAGCCTTTTTGTTTTGATATAATTTAGGGGGTTTAATTTAATTACTTTTGAGAAGCCGATAAAACGAATGTAAAAATATTGTTTCGAAGATTTACGTAAGGACCGTCGATTTGAGAGTGCGAAATTTTACTTTTAGATGTCAAGAAGGCGTTAAAGTGAAATGAAATCCTGAGGCCGCCATCTTGGAAAAAGAGGTGCCGATGGTTTTATGGTCCATCTGGCAAACAATTGGCCGCAATTGCTGCGATGCAAGTTCGATAACCTCACCGAGATTCCAATAGTGGCGCAATGTTTAGGAAAAATCTTAGGCAGCACTGAGATTGGTTTAGGAAAACATCGTGAGGAAACCTGAACTTGTATATATATCAAAACAAGTCTTAAGTCACGTCAAAGGCATGGTGGACTTCCCAGAAACAGCTTAATTAACTGAAGTATCAGCAGTGATAACAAGAAAAAGAAAGTAAGGTAGGAAAGTAAAATTAATAACTTACTCTCACTTGGGCTGATGACTGGTTGATCAGATATATTTTCATTCTCATCATCTATAAATGTTCTGCCGGTAGCCTCATACAGCTTGTTTAATGAAGAGAAGAAGTTACTGCTCTCTTTGCCTAGCTTGTGAATGGCTTGGAGAAGAACTGAAATGAATATAGAAAGATTAAGTGAATATATAACTCATCTTCATCACTTACTATCAAGTATCAGGTGAGATAGTGGTAGAACATGAGCACATTGCTAATTTTTACGACGCAGGTTCAAGTAACACTTCCAGCTGAATGTTTTTTTTTCTTCGAAAATAATAAGTAAATAAAATAATAATGAATACATTGAAGTTCAGATTCGCTTCTCGGGAACAGTATGCACTACAACACCAGAGATTATTGGAAATAATCACCAATAAAGTGTAATAATTATGAAGTTGTAAATTGTGTACTTACATGCACAGTTAATAAATAATGAGCTGTCTGTCTGCAAACAATCCATATACGCATCCATACTAGACGCTGTGGCTATGATCTCCAATAGAAAAACAACCTCCTGCGGTTCAATAGAGTTCACATACTTATCCACCGTCTTCAATATACAATCCGATTTACTCTTAAACTCATGAGCCATGAACTTAACAAAGTTTACAGACACATTAATATCTTGAGATTCCGTTGACATTAAAATATTATACGCTAAATTCAACACAAGCATCCGACACTCAGGATCCAACTTTGAATATAACTTTTCTATGTAAGTATTCTCAACACCAATCAAATATTCTATTATTAAATGTGGGTATTCAGTGTTGCCGTTACTGTACATGTATGCCAAAGAATTTAATAGCATAACATCATCAGGCAACACATTTGGCTGGCCTAGTAAGATGTTGTAAACAATCATGGCTGCAGCAGTTGCAATCTTATCGTTAGATCCAACGAAGCTGTTGAGGATATTGGCATCAAATTTGTTCCAAATCATGATTTGGTTGAAAGGATTGTTTACAACTAAGTTTCCTAAGGTTTGCATGAGCACAGTCATGCATGACTCAAACTTTTTCTGCAATTCTTCGTTTACAAAGTCCACGCTTGGATGCTGGTATTCTGTTGCTAAGATGAGCATGGAGTCTAGTATGGAAAGTTCTTTGGAGATGTATGTCTGCATCTTAGTACCAGCTGCCGCACAGGAACGCACCAAGCGGAGGCATTGTTCTGCAACTGCTAAAGTGCTTCTGTTATAAGATGCTTGTTCGACATCAAGACGCATAATGTGAAGAACTTCTGCTATAAGTCTCAATGTATATTCTGATGCTTTTTTTCTGAAACAGCAAGTTAGAATATTATTGAAGTCAATAGGAACAAATGACGGCTATCTCTCGAGGAAAAGGGCTATGATGAAGAATTTGCACATTATACAACATCAATACAACTGTTGGGAAATGCTATAAAATCATTATACATATATCAACAAATAAAATTAATGTTATAGTGGTGTAGTAATATTTGATTTTTTATATTAATAATTGTATAATTATGTGCTCGTAGATTGGAGGATCTACAGTTGTAAATACCAGGTATATTTATTCAAAATGAATAACACAAATGGCCCAGCCAGTGGCAAATAAAAACGTTTCCAATAAGATGAATTTTAGTGCTCTATTATGAAAAGGACTTTGGAAATTACTAATTAAAATAATTAGCATGCTTACTTAAACAAAGGACTGAACATGATTATTTCCACATGTTTTTAAAACTTACGGTCTTAATCGTCCAGTTTCGGCATCTCTGGAAAGTTGAGCCTCGGCTCGTAACATCTCCTCTACAGCATCCCATTCTCCCGTTTCCAATTGATAATTAATTAATTTGGCATCCAGCAGTATCTCTTCTGCAAACCACACGCTTTTATCGCGTGACATTTTTGAGAAATTCAAGAAATTAAAAGCCTACGTTACGAAGTCTGACATATTTTGACAGACCGACCACCATTATCGTGTAATCTGACAGTTAACTGACGTCACTGTGTACGTTTAGAAATTTTTAAAAATCATGTATTTTGTAGTAAATTGAAGTAAGCCAAGACTTTTTCTTCAAGTCTGCAACAGACTTAGTGAAAATTACAGGATAATAATATAATATAATATATGAAAATTGTCCTTCCTTCTACATTTTAGTTCTAGAGCACAGATAACTATATATTAGTTCTAGAGATCAAAGCTTCATCATCAAAGCTTCCGGAAAGTGAATATTTTTGAAAAAAAAACTGAATGTCAACAATGCATATTCCACAAGATCCCATCATATTTAAAAGTTAGTACTGTTGTTACATAAACAGTTAGTTCTAGATTAGATTATGCTACAAATTACTCATTCATTTTGAAATGCGTTTTGTGATGTCCTTGTCGATTAATATGTACCTATGTATGTTTTTCTTTCAGGGTAAAATGGAGATGAAGCGTATTAACTTATTAAAAGACCAATGAATGAGAATCAATAATTTTAATGCATTAAATATAGTATACAGTATCCTTACCAACTGAATCATTAGGAAAATATGAACGAAAAGCCTTCATTTTATAGGGATGGGGTACATCAAAATTATTATGAAACGGGATTCAGGAATAAAATCTAGTTTTTTTTTTTGTTGAAAGTTGCCATACACCTCTTCACATTTATTCTGCTCTGCAATCAATTTGTGTTTTACACATCTTTTTGATATTTACACTAAATAATACGGAAAGATCGTTTCACTGATCAATTATTTTTTTTTACTTGTACCATACTTGTACTACAGCTTGGCCAGAACGGATTGAAACGGAACTAAAATTTTTATTTCTGACAGCGTTTCAAAATCTTTGATATTTGATGTAAACAAAGACCGCAGGTTTGTTAGATTTATTATTGTGCCATAAAACTAACGTAATAAGTGAAAAATAATAAAATAAAATCATTCAAAGTGCTGGTAGCGCGAAGAAAGTGGCGACTTCCGGTTTTCTACATTTTTATGTCAAGCTATACTTGATTTTCATAGCCAGCTTACTGGAAGATTTTCTAGTAGAATTTGGTAGAATTCTTATGATTGGCACGTTAACCCTGGAGGTGATAGTCGCTTACTCGCTTGCTGCTCCCGCCCCCGCTTCACCGTCCGGTCGAACCAGGGGGTGTCGACTTTGTTCTACGAACAAGATGTAGGTGGGCTAGAAAACAAGAAAGAGACATCAACATTAGAGTAAAAGAGATGAATTACATAATGTTGCCAACAAAAATACTATTTCACATTCAATCTAATAATAGGCTTATTAAGCTTGACTGTACCTTTCTCTAAGCCATAAATTGAGATAGACGTATCCGGTTCCGGTACGGTGAATCGCTATAAGCCCCGCAGCGTCATTTCCGCCCCAATCCGGCAGTAGTGGGGATACGTTTGCGCAGCGCAGAACGATATCCTTATGCCTCATTGGCGTTCGGATTTTCGAACGGTGTAGTCGCGTTTAAAAGTAACTCGTTACTTTTAAAAAAGGGTGTCCTATTTTAAGTGTTAAATTAAATTAAGTGCTAAAAAATGAATTCTTTCGATGAAAATATTCATGGTGTTAGTAAGGACAATGCCCCTCGTGTTCGGTCGCAATCTAGTGGTTCGAGCAGCAGCAGCGATTCTTCTTCCACGGCGCGTAAAAGGAGACATCGGAAGCGGAAGGAGCAGCGCCGCAGAACAAAGCTAAGTAAATTAGAGGACGCTTTTCAAAAACTTTCTGAAAAAGTATCCTCTTTGCAAGATCTTATTGTTAAAAATAATACTCAGCCGTGCATGTCTGACAGTGAGTCTATTCTATATATTCCGAGCCCTACTGAACTGGATAAGGAATTAAACGAAGAAAAAGGGATTGATTTAAAAATACAAACTACCCTCAAGTCGCAGACATTAATAACTGATAATGCGCATCTCGAATTGCTTAACAAATTACAACATTTTAATTCTCCTGATTGGGCTCAAGTACGTTACTCTGAGGTACAAAAACTTTATAATTCTACCCCAGGTTTCGTAGAGCTCGAAAGTAATGATGTTTTGAAAAAATTTTGAACGTAATCGTTCGTTAGCGGTCGTTGAAAACTCTTTAGCTGCTATGTCACATGCCGTTATTTTACAAAACGAGGCATTTCAAAAAGGACTTTGCCAATTTATTTCGTGGTTATCGGAATTAAAAAACCCAACGACCACTGAAGAGATTACTTCAAAAATAAATGAAATCTTTGCTGACGGGGAATACCAAAAAATACAATCGGATCTGTTACAAATGATATGTGGTAAACGGGCTGATATAGTACAACAACGTCGTGATGGTATTATAAATTCTGTAAAAGAAAGTTGTTTTAAGGAATCTTTACGGAAAATACCCCCGTCAGCAAATCATTTATTTGATGATGCAAAGTTTACAGATTTTGTAGGAAAACAAGGGGGTATCTTAAAAATATTTCAAGCAGTACCCACTAAATTATCCTCGCAGGGTAATAGATCGTATAAACCTTCTAATCAAAGAAGGGATACTCAAGGAGGTAGAAAATATATAGTGCCTGTGCGCAACAGTGCAAACTATCGCCCCTCCACTAATAGTGGCTCTAATCCTGCGCAAGGACGAAAGAGAATGCAGGATACGGTAAGAAACGTGGTGCCCTGGGACGGCGTGATAAACGAGTCGATTGACTATCATCAGCGTTTTCAAGCCGGGAGACTCAAACATCGGGTAAGTGTCTGGAGGAAGTTGGGGGCCCCTTTATATATACTAAAGATTATATCAGGCTATCGGATCCCCTTTTTAGTCAAACCACCGCTTATTCATCCCTTAAGGATTCCGAGAAGATTTCACACAATAAATTCAAAAGAAATCTCAATTCAATTGAAGAAGCTAGTAGATCAAAAGGTATTAGAAAAAGCGTCATTGACTCCAAGCTTTGTCTCAACAGTTTTTCTTGTACCAAAAAAGGAAGCGACGGCTTCGTTTCGTCCGGTCTTCAATTTAAAATTACTCAACAGATATGTACAAATAGACAAGTTTCAATTGGTAAACATGTACAAACTCCCCGACTTCCTCCAACCACAGGATTGGTTAGTGAAAATAGACCTAAAAACGCATATTTTCACCTACCAATTGCCCCGGGACACAGACGTTTCCTCAGATTAATAGTATCGGACCAACTCTGGCAAATGACCTGCCTGCCCTTCGGTTTGGCAACTGCTCCAAAGGTTTTTGCCAGCCTGACGAATTGGATCGCGCAGATCCTAAGAGACCAAGGGGTGCGATTGCTGGTGTATCTCGACGATTTCCTCCTGGCAAATCAGAATCGAGAAACTCTGCAAAGTCACGCGAACTTGACGGTAAGACTATTGCAGTCCCTTGGTTTTGTGATAAATTTTCAGAAGTCTATATTGACTCCTCAGCAGGCAATCGAGTATCTGGGGATATTATGGGATCCTTGGCGAAATTTAAAATCTCTGCCACTCACGAAGGTTCGTTTACTGCAATCCAGAACATCCAGGATGGCAAAATCAACCAAGGTAAGTTTAAAAGAAGTCCAGAGTATTCTAGGACTTTGGAACTTTGCCAGCTTCATAGTCCCGCGAGGGCGCTTGAACTCTCGTGCGATGCTGCTCTTCAGCAATTCCCTGTTGCGAAAACAGGTAAGAAGTCGAACACAGATACCCGGCAACGTAATCCCAAACCTGCAGTGGTGGATACAGAATTGCAACATGGCTTCCCAACTGCACAGTTCACCTCCAACTCATTTCCTAACGACAGACTCTGCCAAGGCAGGTTGGGGCGCGCAGCTCAACAACGAGACTTTACGTGGCAGTTGGTCAGAACAGGAAAGGGACGCTCACAGCAATATCTTAGAGATGTTGGTGATTTTGCGAGTACTTCAGGTAAAAGGTCGTCAAATGAGCAATACAACTTTATTAATTCAGAGCGACAACCGAACTGTAGTTTCGTACTTGCGCAACGAAGGCGGCACTCATTCACAGCCCCTTCTAAATCTAACATACCAAGTCCTCGACGAAATAGATCGTTATCGGATTCATATGTCCGTATATCACCTTCCCGGTCGATACAACTACGTAGCAGATCGGCTTTCAAGGAAATCTGCCCCGACAGAATGGCATTTGCTTCCTTGTGCTACCAGGAAAATATTTCGACATTTCGAACGTCACGAACTGCTCATGTAGTACCCAGGTATGTGAGTCTAGAATTATTAGATCAGGCGGCTGTTTTCCACAACGCCTTCAGTCGCCCTTGGCACTACGGGTTAGCATGGATATTCCCACCACCGTGCCTAATACCCAGAGTATTAGCCCACCTGAACCAGGCAACAGGTACGTACTTGATTATAACTCCCGATTGGGAGAAGGTATTCTGGAGAGCAGATCTGGTGGCTCGCTCCATGCGCCCTCCCTATCAGGTAAGGAATTTGGAGCAAGTACTGGTAGACACAACAACCAATCGACCGCCTCCACAAGTTCATCAACTGAATTTAAAGGTGTGGTTAATACAGGGTGGTCATCGCTGTTAGACTCTTGGCAGAAGGATCAAATAGAGCTTTTAGAAGGTAGCTGGAGGAAATCGACCTTAAATACTTATAAGCCGGCATGGTTACGATGGTGTAAATGGTCACATGAAAATAATGTGAGCACTATGGAGCCATCCCCTGAAGGTGTGGCTCGATTTCTCACTGATTTGCACCTTAAATTCAAATTTGCTTATAATACAATAGCAGTACATAAGTCTGTTGTATGTACTTTTTGTCGTCCACTAATTGGCGTATCATTAGGTTCTCACATAATTATTAAGCAAATATTAAAAGGTATAGCATTAAAACAGTCACCTAAACCTAAAAGTTCTATTTGGGACATTAATGTATTAGTTAAATTCTTAATTGACAAATCTCCTTCCAAAATGTCTCTTTTCGAAATTTCTAAAAGAACTGCAATTATTCTTTTACTGTGTTCTGGGCGCAGAGTTCATGACCTTACATTATTGAGTATAAATAAAGAACATTTTGTAAGGAGTAATGATTCTATAGTGTTTTGGCCCATTTTTGGGTCCAAGACTGATAGTATAACTTATAAGCAATCAGGTTGGCGTTTATTTAAATGCGAGTCAAACCGTAACATTGACCCAATTTATTGGATTGACAAATTGCTAGAGTACTCTAATGATAGAAGAGGTAATATTGAGAGCTTATTTATTAGCACATGCGGTGAACCTAAACCAGCTTCCCGCACCATTATAGGGGGCTGGATAAAGTCATTATTAAAACAAGCTGGAATAAACACTAGTCCAGGTAGTGTGCGATCAGCAGTAGCCTCGGCTAGTTGGTCCAGTAATATTCCCATTGATCAAATTTTGGAGAGAGGAAATTGGCGTACTGCTTCAACATTTCACAAATATTATAAAAAGGAAATTAATGATTACATATCCACAAATGAATCAGGTTGTTCAAATCAGATAGCTAATTTATTTCAAACAATAAGATGATTTACTTCGTCATATCGATGTTGTGTTGATTAAAATCATATTTAATAACTATTTCTGTTGATTTAATAAAGTATTAAAAGTTTACAATTGATCACATTGGCGTTCTAGTTTAGTCCCAATCCAGCAGTCGATAACAAACACTTCTCAATTTATGGCTTAGAGAAAGGTACAGTCAAGCTTAATAGAACAATTTTACCTAAAAATAAAATTGATATTAAGCATACTTACCTTTCTCTAAGCCAGTTTATATTTCTGTCTGCTGATTGTTAATTACAAAATGTGACTGATACCCTTATCAATCACTATAAATTGAGCCGCAATGAGGCATAAGGATATCGTTCTGCGCTGCGCAAACGTATCCCCACTACTGCCGGATTGGGGCGGAAATGACGCTGCGGGGCTTATAGCGATTCACCGTACCGGAACCGGATACGTCTATCTCAATTTATGGCTTAGAGAAAGGTAAGTATGCTTAATATCAATTTTATTTTTAGGTAAAATTGTTCTATTAATTGATTTTAAAGTATGTTATCCTTAAAATTTATTTTTGCTTTTATTCTGATGCGAGAAAATGTTTATTATGAATTTTTTAACATTTAAATTGATGAATACACAAAACAAAAAGGAGATAATAATATGACAACGTGACAACACTAGAACGCCATATTGTCTATTGGCTATTTGACGTCAAAGGAAAAAATGTCTGCCATCTAGTCTTGGGCATTCTAGTTCACTACCGAGAGCGCTCAATTTAGTTCACCGCTCTTCAACGAACTAGTTCGTTCTTATAGTTCGTTAGTTCCTAGCTCGTAATAGAGACCGACCGATCAAGAGCGATCAAATCGTTCGCTCGCAAAGAGATTTCAGATTTAGTTTGTCTTTGTTCGCTCTTTTTAAATACGGTTCCTGCTGCATGCGACAATTTGTGTAAAGTATACGAAACGGGATGCGCGCATGATCGGTGAGCGAACGGGAGTATTATAGTGTAGTGCTGTCCCGCTCCCGTGCAACGATCTTAATTGAGTCGATCTCTTTCATTCTGTCCGAACTACTGAACTACGGAGCGGAAAATGTGGGAGCTAGATCACTAGTTCATCTGTGGGAGCAGTTCTTTCGAACTAGTTCGTTCGCGAACTACACAAGACTACTGCCATCGCTTGCGCACCATTATTTATATCTTGTTCTTGCGTTTATTTGTAATAAATAAAACAGTTGCATTTAATTCTACATACAATATTGTTAATGTGAGTCGAGCTTGCTCCTCTGTGTCTGTGTTTTGGTGAAATTAAGTGCGTATTTGTGAGATATAGACCCGGTGTTGAGACAGTGACTCTTGTTTGTTTTTGTGCCTTATTCCCGATGAGTTCGTAGGAAGAAAACACTAGAATCTGTGCTATGTGTGGAACTTCACCTTCTAAAGATCCCAGCATCACTTTACATCGGTTTCCGAACCTTAGTACAATAAGTCATTGTAGCTTATATGAATAAAGAAGTCAAATGTTATCGTTTGTTTTACTAAACTGCTCCTTACTTAGTATCTTTCAGCATTTTATGCACAAGTACATTGTGTTTCTCGATAGTAATTTGAAAGAAACTATCGAGAAGCGCAATGTACTTGTGCATAAAATGCAATACAAAGAACCTGTAAAGTACTTGTAGTGTTTGAAATTCCCGCCCGATTCTACTGCCATGTTTTCGTGGGCTAAACATAGATGGCGCTGGTCGGTAAGGAAAATTTTCCTCACAAAATTAGTACGGAGTCGTCATTCTTCCCCTTTATGGGTATATATGTTCTGTGCACAGAACATATATACCCCTAAAGGGGAAGAATGACGACTCCGTACTAATTTTGTGAGGAAAATTTTCCTTAGCGACCAGCGCCATCTATGTTTAGCCCACGAAAACATGGCAGTAGAATCCAGGGCGGGAATTTCAAATACTACAAGTACTTTACAGGTTCTTTGTATTGCATTTTATGCACAAGTACATTGCGCTTCTCGATAGTTTATTTCAAATTACTATCGAGAAACACAATGTACTTGTGCATAAAATGCTGAAAGATAATAAGTAAGGAGCAGATTAGTAAAACAAACGATTTCATTTGACTTCTTTATTCATATAACCTACAATGACTTATTTTACTAAGGTTCGGAAACCGATGTAAAGTGATGCTGGGATCTTTAGAAGGTGAAGTTCCACAAATAGCACAGATTCTAGTGTTTTCTTCATACGAACTCATCGGGAATAAGGCACAAAATCAACAAGAGTCACTGTCACAACACCGGGTCTATATCTCACAAATACGCACTTAATTTCACCAAAACACAGACACAGAGAAGCAAGCTCGACTCACATTAACAATATTGTATGTAGAATTAAATGCAACTGTTTTATTTATTACAAATAAACACAAGAACAAAATATAAATAATGGTGCGCAAGCGATGGCAGACATTTTTCCTATGACGTCAAATAGCCAATAGACAATATGGCGTTCCAGTGTTGTCATGTTGTCATATTATTATCTCCTTTTTGTTTTGTGTATTCATCAATTTAAATGTTAAAAATTTCATAACAAACATTTTCTCGCATCAGAATAAAAGCAAAAATAAATTTTAAGGATAACATACTTTAAAATCAATTAATAAGCCTATTATTAGATTGAATGTGATTGAATGTGAAATAGTATTTTTGTTGGCAACATTATGTAATTCATCTCTTTTACTCTAATGGTGATGTCTCTTTCTTGTTTTCTAGCCCACCTACATCTTGTTCGTAGAACAAAGTCGACACCCCCTGGTTCTGTGGGTCGAACGAAGAAACGGCGAGAATGGCATTTGTACGTGAAATTGTATCAGTTTTTATGTGAACAACTGCATATTTCTCACAGCAGAAACTTCACCCTCCGACCTTTAGTCCCCTGGTGTAATTATACCTTTACAGTGTTGAATTATGTGCCGTTTTAAATAGTTAAGTGTCGAAGAATTTTTGTGTGACGGGTTCTGGGTGGTATCCCGTGGATTTTGTTTCATTGTGCTTTAGCAATAATGGTCAGAGTTCCCGCTAACATCGTTGGAATTTAAAACATTCGGTGAGTCATCAACATTTTGAGTTTTAACGTAAAATGTTATCAGGTAAAGAAGAACGTGCATGTCGATCTAAAAATATCAAGAAAACTTGCATTGTAGCGATGTTCTATTCGGTCTCGTGTTAGTCGGGCTATTTATAAGCAAATATATTTGTTTTCCTGACACTTCCGTGTATTCTGAAGAATGCAAACACGTATTCGAAATTATAACTTTTCTATTTCAATAGCTTGCCTCTTAGCATCATGCTTGGGTCGAGAATTTCGACTCACGAAAGTCGTCTAACAACACACTACTGAAACCTATGTCTCAAGCTTTCAATATGTTTATTTGATAGATATGCATCATTTCTCACTTCACTTAGTAAAGTTCCCTATATATAGTTGCTGTAATTGCTGTAATAGGTGTTATTATACCATAATATTAAAATTTATATCAGATGGGCAATCATTGAATCTAACAGACAAACAATAATAATTGGACCCATGTTTTATAAACAAAAGTATTAAATCTATTGAATAATTTAAATTTCTTATCACAGTCTTATCATTTTATCACATAACACTCAAGATAATACCTATTTCACTGCATAAAATTTACAAAATATCTAAACAAATATAATTTTATTTCATCATAATTTTGGCCACAGTATCTTGCCTTGTCAAGTTCAAGTATATGGAATATGACCAAAAAAATTGATAACAGTTGAAAAATTTTGTAAACAAATGTTTATTAAGGTTTTTTATATCTATCACCTGAATGATTAATTTATAACTCGGAGCTCATTAGCTTCTAGAATGATTTTGCACTTGATAAACTCATTTTATCTTTCACATATAAATAAACATCCTAGTATAATCCCAAAAACAGTAATAAACTCTTTAGTGCAAATTGTTAACACATTAATCATGTTCATAACACATACTTACATTTATTTAGTGTATTTAGCAATTTTATTATTATTTCATAACCTGTTGTCTAACTGCATGTTGATATGTAGATTATGTATCTCTTCCTGTGCAAATATAACAGATTAAATGTTTGTTTTAGCATACTGACCTGCTTAGAAGTTGTATAATTTTTATGAAGGTCGAGTAATTTGTATTACTTATTTCATTATTTTGTTTTTAATAAGAATAAGGAGTTCTTTATTGACTAGGCTATCTTGTGCATGATGGTCAAGACTAGAAGCATTTACTAGCTATCTGAATAGTCCCTAATTATGTATTTGCAATTGTGATATTTCCCTGCCTTGTTTTACTAGGGTGGTATCAACTATACCTCGTTTTTTAATCTCGTAGACTGAATTGACAGGTGCAAATGGCGAACTGACACGAATTTCAATAGAATTTATGTCAGTTTTGACATTATCATTTGTCAATTTGGTCTACGAGATTAAAAAACAAACTATAGAACTAAATTAAATCCTTTCAGTTGTGCAATTTGAAATCAGTCTCATGCTTCATGCTGCATCACTGATTATTAATTTGTCAAAAATCCTCCATTTTCTTATCTATATATTCTCAGATTACTTTTGAAAAATGATCGTTAATAACCTATCATCATACTCACCATAGAGATATTCCCAAATAGTAGTGTTTAATACAAAATAAAAACTTAATATTTCCTAGTTTTAATGCCATTGATGCTCAAAATACTGTCTCAATCAACATAGACAAAATTGGTTTTGTCAACAGTTTTCAACCATAAAGTTCTGAATGAAAAAGGACAGTTATTTAGAAACAATAGCATAAAGCAAACCAACTGGCCCCTCTCAAATTCAATTAAAGTGTTGTGAAGAAACAACAAACAAGTGTAGATTTCCAAGTAAACACTCCATTGTTATTTAAATTACAAAAGAAGTAATCAATCTGTACTCTGTGTTTACTGTGGTCTTAATTAAAGATGTCTTAATAAGCCAATGAAAATGATTGCCTACCTAATTAGCGCTTATCAAGATAGGTTCGTAACTACTTGGCAAAATTCTTATGTGCAATTGGTTGTCTGGCTCTCTCAATGTTTGCTTTTGAATTTAGAATTGCGTTTGGCTAAAAATAACTATGATCTGTCTATGGTTTTTATTGGACTTTTCTGTCTGATATGAAAGACTTATTTAGAGCAATAAAGGATATACTGTAGAAGCCTATCATGTTTTTAAGATAAGCTCAATTTGTTTTGATAACATGGTAGAGCCATAATTTAATAAAACAGCTGTGAATGCTTTTATTATACAGGGAAAATTGTTACCTGAATAGGTTTTGGTTTAATTTTATTTGCTTTTGTTTTGGCTTACCTAGTTTTATTATTCTATTGGTAAGTTAGTTGTCAATTAGCAGGCAACCAATTAAATAAAAAATTAATTACAAAATGTAGGTAAAGACCTAACTTTTAGTTTAAACAAAGGATTAAGGAAAGAAAGGAAAGGAAATTGCATTTGATGATGATGAAGTTTTTGTTGAAGAGACCGCAAGCGCAATGTATTGTTTTAAATTTGTGATAGCTTGCACTAGGCATGCACTGCAGTACCGTCAACAAACTGCTGGATATTTTGGACTAAATTGAACTGTTCTAGCTTACGGGCAGATTCTTCATGCAGCTACAGCTTAACTAGCAACAAAAGATTTTCCAGATGTCGTAACATCACCTAAAATCGTGGGAATGTTTTTCAAAAAAATAAAGCTGTTATTTTTCATGAAATAACCGCCTTTTACAGTAGAGCTTAGATAGATTCAAAGAACTACAACCTACTATAATGATAAAAATAATATATCCGCCTTTGACAATAACTAATGCTTTGTAAATAGATCTTTTGGCGTGTAACTTTAATCAGAAATTCAGACCTAACGTTGACAATAAACGAAGCCTACTTCTACAGACATATTCACCCGCACTGCTTTCACTCCTATCAGTCATTCAAGCGCCCAAAGGTCTTTGGTTTCAGTATGACAAGTTCGTAACCCGCACTGCTTACGGTGGCCGAATATCTTGTGCCTTTCAACGCCCTTCGACGAGTGAGAAGCATGCTCATTACCGCTCCGTTGCCTGCTTTATACGCATATCCTCGTAATCTATGATACCTATGATTGAAAATATCGTGTTTTGTTTCCAGTGCCCCAACCGGCATGGATGAGGGTTTACTCAACGACCTTCTCGAGTGCTCCGTCTGCCTGGAGCGACTCGACACCTCGTCACGTGTCCTGCCATGCCAGCATACTTTCTGCCTCAAATGCTTGAAGGTGAGTTTTAATATTACAGCAGATTTATTTGCTCGAGGGGTCCTTACCTTGGTCGCGGGACTACCGAATTACCGACATGTAAAGAGCTATTGAAGGACACCGTGGATTTCAGTCAGTACAAGTCTGACAGTCCCTCCTGAAACCTCGGTACCTTGGTAGTGTTACCCTTACCCAGTAACTGAGATGTAAAGATGAGCAACTATACAGGACGTTTAGGGCAATCAATACTTCTATTACTTCTTACGGACTATAACACACTGAGCACTGAGCAGTCATTGGGTGAGGGTGAGTTGTGTTGCAAGCGTTCCGAAATATCGGAAACTAAACAAATAATATTTCCACAATCTTTGTCGCGAATGGTTTTACATAGTTTAAAAATAATCGTCCAATGTTTAAAATCCTTGTAATGTTATTATCTGAAACTATTTTAAGGCCATTTTAATCAATTGCCTGGGGTCCTAATTTTTCCCCTCTGGAAGTTTTCTGTCTTATGATTAGTTTTTTGACTTATGATGTGACCTCGTTTTAAATAAAGAAAACTCAATCCATTACTCACTCACATTATTATACTTGCCATCGCGTCTTAAAAACTTTTAATTGTGTCTTTTAATTCACGGTTTATTCCACTTTGTTCACCTGGGTGATATCACCTGGGTGAACAAAGTGGACCACTTGGTGTCCTCAATTAACCTCGGAAAAATATCACCTGAGTGATATCACCCAGGTGAATTGTGGACACCAAAGTTGTCCACTTATTTCACCTCGGAAAAATATCTGGGTGTACAAAGGCGACTTTTCTTACGCGATTTAGTGGACTTTGGCGTCCGCAATTCACCTGAGTGATATCACTCAGGTGATATTTTTCCGAGGTGAATTGAGGACACCAATGTTGTCCACTTGTTCACCCAGGTGATATCACCCAGGTGAACAAAGTGGTATAAAACTAATTCACAAAACCACAAAAAAGCTATTGAACGTTACAAACGTTACAGACTACACAAGTAATCTTACCGATTATAAATGCTTAGTTTTGTGAGTAAGGATGGATCTTTGTTACTTTTCCACGCAACAACGGTCGAACGAATTTGGATGAAACTTCTGAATTTGGTGTACCAAATTCAGAAGTTTCATCACACGCACACGCACATCGCATCACACGCGTTGAAGTCGATGTGTACATCGACTTCAACGCGTGTGAAGTCGCATGCAAAAGCTAGTAACCTCATAATTTCTAGTCTCGGGTCTCCAACATCCAGGAATACTTAGAATCCATTGTTGTTCATCATTGATAACCTTTCGACAGCGCCCCGGGCCATTAGGCTTCGTCACAGAGTACTAACAGAGAGGACACTGTGCGGTGTAGGTATGAAACGGCACGCTCACACGCGCACACCGCGGGCGGTGTCGCTACATGTGGCTGCCGCGCGCCGCCTCCGTATCGTAATTATTTTTCTTACGTGTAATCACGTACAAGTAAATAAAGATAATAAAATATGAAGACAAGCAAATACTGTATAACGTTTGGTTGCCTAAACGACAACAGTGATAAAGGCCTCGCGTTTCATAAACTACCGCGTGACGTCGAAAGGTGAAAGTATCGAATGTTTATGATTAGTGTTATTCCCACATAATGTTTATGAATCTAGGGTTAATTATTAATTAACTACCTGTTGTGATGTGCTTATTTATTATGTCATTCAAGTACATACGTTCCGCTGAACTGATCATGGTTAGGTAGGTTACAAGTTTGGAAATGTGTCGAGATACTCGGGGGGTGTGAGCCTACTAGACGACCGAGATAAATAGACGAATATCAAACCTGACATCACTCTCACTTACCTTATCGCTCGGTAGAAAGTAGAAAGATGTTTGCGTTTTTGTACTCACGTTCAAACTCAGAAAATGGCCACACTATGCATTCAAGGTCAGCGATCGTAATTCGTTGCGCGACTTTTTTTACCATTTACAAGGACTCACAACGCAGGGCCTGTGACGTAGGGATGGCAATCACAGATCGATTAATCGAAAAATAGATTTTTGGAGCCAAAAAGATCGATTTTTTAAATCTATTTATAGTACTGAATTCAGTGAATCGATACTTCACCCTTGAAAATCGACATTCGTTTTTATTTTTGCTATAAACCAAAAAAGTACCTACTTACAATTAATTGAATGTACCCATGTTTTTTCTTGTTATGTTTTTACATTTTTATATTCTAATGAGTTTTTATGCTTTCTATATTCTAATACTGTGTATTTCATAATTCTAATTTGCATAATTGTCCTTAACCTTAAATTGCAGTAATTGGCTGTTCACACAGCCGTTGTAATTTGATAAATAAATAATAAATAAATTATAGAGTGCTGCCGGTTAAAGGGTTAATTATTCAAAAACTCGCGTGGTGGCTGTATGTTTGGATTCCTTCGCCTCTCTTTAATAAAAAAGTAACGTTTGTTTGTAATCTTTGTCTTTCTTTTTGTATTCTGTGGCTGACATTTCTTGTTGCGTCATCAGTCATCATTATTCATTAAAATTCATTTGTTTGTTGTTGTAGAATCTGTGTGTCGTAAAGCGAAATAAATACTGATTTTTATGTAGTGTTTGTTGCAGTATAAGAACTACTTATTTGTAAACCAATACATTTAATAAAGGCTTTAAACAATAAAGCCTAACATTTCAAATATTTTTAAATAATATTCTTTTTTGTTTTTGTAAGATGAAATGTTCAAAATATTACAAGAATAGGTAGAAACGATACTATAATTATACATATATTATTATTCCTAACGTAAGGTGCCGTAGGTACTATGTATTAACATTCTGTGCTACCAATCGATAATGTATGTAGTAATGTGTGTAGTATGTAGTAACGAAACCAAAAAGATATAGGCTGATGATAAAAAAAATCCCTGAAGAACATTTATGTTAATAGTGTAATATAACAAATGCATAAAATACACCTACCTACCTAACTGTGCCTTCTAAACTCGCAAGTCGCAACCCTAAGTGAGCTTGACCGGCAGCACACCGATAGCAACATTGTAATGCCGCGGCGTCGGATAAACCAAAATAAACTCTCGCGCGTAGCCATTCAGTACAATTTTGCTTGTGCACGGGAAGTTTAGGCTAATATAAAAGTAGGTGGGCGGTACGGCTGCAAGTTAAAATGTGCTTTATTCTTTCGTGCATAGATTTTACATTTGTTTGATTGTTTTTTGGAAGAGACCGATCTGTAGTAATCTGTGGCTTCGTCTACATTGTTGACTTTCTAATTCCTTCGAACAATTTTCTGATCCAGCCAGTATTAGATAAAACTATACTGGCTGGATCAGAAAACTCATTTTTTCCTTCGAAGTCATTGTAAAAATACGAAAAGCTTTGATAGAGATAACCACTTATCTTAACGCTCTGGAAGACTAGTGAATATTATGACTTTTGGAAAATAGCTTTTCCATTTCCCCGTTTTTGCAAAAAGAAATAGCCTATAAACGTTTTTAGGGTTCCATCTATCTGTATACCAAAACTCATCGAAATTGGTGCAGCGCGGTCTAGTGGAGGTCACTATACCGCATGCATTCAGAAAATTGACGTTTTCCCTAAGACTAAGACATCGTAGGCCTCTGTCCCTCTGTCAAATTCTACGACACCCCTGAGAACGCGGTGGTCTATCCATCCACACTTCTCTTTGCCAAACATGCTTGTAGCTATTTTCCAATAAACATTGTGCCATTACAACCTCATAGTCAATGTAGCAACGTTTTTGTAACAAAGTCATATGTTCGGGCTCTCGAATTGGGGCAGCGTAATATAAACAAGTACTACCGGTGAACAGGCGGATGGGAACTGTACAGGCGTGTTTTTTTCTACGTGTATATGGCCGAGAACTTTTTATCGAAGACCTTGGGTGTTTTATGGATGATGCAAATGATTATACTTCCACGCTAAAGTAAATTTCCTCTCGTGTTATGTCGAGAATATTACTGTACTCCATATAAAATATTGAAGGTTGGCCGTGCAGTTGACTATCCTGGGTGCGCTAAATGGGCTCTTATTACTGGAAGTGTAAGGGTCAAACAAAATGATCTTCTACAGATTCTGGACTAACTCATCTATGTACACGGTGGAGGTGCACGTGTTTGGCAATAAAAAAAAATTCTTCCTTACCCATCATAATCACTACCAATGGTCTCACAGCTGGGACACAGGCCTTCCCTGTGAGAGGTAGTGGAACTGTAACAAAAATGTGGGCCTAGTGCGGGTTTGTTAAGACTTCGAATTTTTGGTAGAATGTTCAAGAACCTGGATAGTGAAGGAGAACGACATTCAAACAAAAAATCGTTCCAGTCGATGATTTCTTTTACCTTTTAGAGATTAGTGCTGATGAAAACTATCAGTAGGCAAGACACAGCGTAAGAGTGAACTTGCTAATCTGAGGAACTACTAGTCCAAATTTAAAAATGATGTGATTGATAGTCCATTTATGGAGGAAGCCTATGGCCTTAATGGAGGGGAAATGCTAGTAAGCTATAAGTCGGGCCCTTACCATTGGGTTACCAATCTGCTACTATGTTACCCGTTAAATCGTGATTACCGTATCACATCACACGTGCCCCTCACCACATCCTGACTTGCCCGACCATCGTGCCATCATAAACAAGCAGTAGTTACTGTAGTTAGGTCGCCCTATCTAAACACCACTTTGACTCACGCCTGAATCATGCAGCCATTCATTTTATATGACGTTACCGGCTCCAGTTAATTGGTAGCTGTATGTCATAATATTTTCGATGCACTTACGTTGTTGATTTGCGGTTTTAGTTTAAAATGTGATGAATTGCGTCAGTTGGGTTTTGTACTGTTTTGGATTATTTTCCTCGATTTTGTAGGTGATTTGCGACTAACAGCCACACGAGCTTGATCTTCAAAGTTAAGCTGTGCGAGCCAAGGTAATTCCGTGAATGACCAACATTGCAAACAAAGCTCCCTCCGTGTTTTGGAAAGAACTTTAAGCCGTTGGTCCGGTCAGTCATTTGTAGATCTTTGACAGCTGTTGTTACCGTTAGAGTCCCAAAATCTGACGATCAGTAGTTTGAAGGAATATTGTAGTACCCAGTACTAACTACGTTGTGGAGGTCAGATAGGCAAATCCGTTTAGGCTGGAGGCCAACCCAAATTAGTTGAGAAAAAGGATAGACAATTGATGACTGAATTAATATCAATTTCATAGTGGAACCAAATGGGTACCTTGTCAGACATAATGATTGTTCCTCAAATATTTGTCTTATACATAATAATTGTTACTGTTAATGACCTTTAATGAACTGGTGATACTTAAAAAATCCGTCCGAATATTATATCAGTAGCTTATTATCTTATTCATTAGTTGGTTATAGATTGATATTTGATAAGATAATAATCTGGATAGTAGTCTATCAATTATGTAGGTTTTTATTCTGAGTCGAATAAAAGTGTTCGAATAAGAATCCCAAACAACATGGTGTAATTCTTTTTTTTTTAAATCGGAATGCTCTTAGCCTCAATATTATAGCCTAGAAGCAAAGAAAAGGCCAAAAAGGAACTAGCTTTCAGCTCATCCAGAAGGAACTGGTGGCCTACCAAGCGTGAGTGGTTCCGCTCAGGGAACGAGATGGCGCTAGACGACTTGTATAGCTCTGGCTCTTTCCAACAGCCTAACTACTCACGCGTTAAGACGTCATACGTCAGACGGTGGCCTACACCTTCAATTCATTTTTCTACCGTGCTTCAATTCCCAGTGGCCTAGGAATCTGAACAATATTTCTATAATCTAAGCTTGTGCTGCTACCTATTTCGCAGGGTGGATCGCTAGTAGGTGTATCCCACTCACCCCAAAGTGAGTGGGTACCATTTTAGCTTATACGAAGCTAAAATAGTACTTTTTCTTACCTGTGAACCCTTTTTACTTGATTGCTCGCATCAAAAAGAAGTAGTTTAACAGCAATATTTTTTGTGATTCTCTTACTTAGTTTATTAGAAAGTGTGGTTTGATGTAAATAATGTTTGGTTGACGGCTTCATGAAAGATCAGTTTAAACCTTGATGACAAAGTCGACTACTTCTACATTATGTTAGTACAATCGACAAAGTTGAATTATGACCCACCATAAGCTTATATTCCTACAGACATTCAAATACAATTAGGTCCACATTCGCGTAAATATAATATATCCATGGTAACGACTTTGATCTTTGTCAATTTGACGGATTGAAACGTTTTATTGTCAAAATGGGTCATGATTCAACTTTGTCGATTGTACAACTAGCTGTTGCCAGCGGCTTCACCCGCCACTATTCGAAAATAATCCCAAGGGAACTAAAACTCAACGACGGGGTCCTCTTTTAGAGGCCAAAAGCCTGCAGGGATCGCAGGACTAACAAATTAGCGTGACCCCAGAACCTAAAAGGCTATTGAAGGACACCATGGATTTTAGTCAGTACAAGTCTGCCGTGCCCTGGGTGGGTGGACTCATTTGATGATTTTACCACGCTAAAAAAAAGGAACTAAAGCTAGGGGATTAAAACTATCTTATGTGTTAATCCAAGTTATAAACTACATGTGTAGCAAAATTCATCCAAATCCGTTCAGTAGTTTTTGCGTGAAAGAGTAACAAACATCCATCCATCCAAACACTTTCACGTTTATAATAATTATAGTAAGTAGTCATGTCAATGATATTATAAGTAAAAAAGGTGTAGATACGTCATACGCGCTCAATAACGTATGCGCTCAAATGAGGCTGATTCACACATCTTGATCTCAGTGCGACGTTGCCAGCGGCACTTCACGTACCACAGACTGAATCAAAAGTAAAAGTGACTCAAAACTACCGAAAATGCCGTCGTGTGTGATGAGATATTGTACAAATTAACATGCAAGACTTCTAAAAGTCAAGGAATCACATAACATTCGTAAATATACTATATAACTTTAATATTTTCACAAATAAAACATTACGTTTTTATAAATATGGCGTCGTAAAAGAAAGAGTGCGAGCACGGGTGCGAGTGAGAGGAGACGCTGACGTGCGGGGGGATTGATGACGCGTGGCCAATGACAATAAAAGCCTCTTGACTGCTCATACGGGCGACTCAGGCTCACGACACATCAATGAAATTGCACTTATATTACATGAAAATATGACTGACCATTTTAGTTTTGACCAGTTAATGGATCCCTCCACACGCGATTATTTTGATAACATTTTTAAATATTTCTTCTTAATATCAAATTAATCATGAGTTCTTGTTCAATTAAATGGTGTGGGAAATCGTCTAGAACATCCAGCTATAAAAGGATGGCATAACTTTTCATCGGTAAGTAAAATATATTTATAATTTGATAATAATTTATGAATAATTGCAGGGCTCAAGCTAAACTGGTTGTTTACGTTTAAGGCACACAAAATGTACACCGCGTTGATGTCTTTTTGAAAAGTCCCTTACTATCACTAGGTATTTTCAATAAGTGTGTCCCTTTCTATCTGTAGGCATAAATAGAAAGAGACAGATGCATTGCTGTAGTGTTGTGACAACTTCGAAACTAAGTCTTTAAAATATTGTCGATAAAAATAACGATGTTCACTAACTGTAAAAAAGTAACGTTACTTAATGTTTACATTTTAGATTTCCAAATATTCCAGGAGTGAAAGAAGAGTGGATCAATGCTGTCAACAAGGAAAATTGGTTTCCAAAAAAATATAGCGTTGTTTGTTCAAGGCATTTCACGGAAGATTGCTTTGAAACCTTAAAGAACCGACGCCGTTTATTTAGTTCAGCAACACCGACTCTGTTTTTGCCTGTTTTGGTATGTTTTATTTTACATATTATGTATTTCAGTTAAATTGTGGATTGTTTAAAAAAAAATAAGAAGTACCTACATGTAAAATAAAAACTTTATAATTTACAGGCTTTACCAAATAAGACGGCTGATCTATATAAACATGGTTCTAATTCACCCGGGTCTTCCCATCTAAATATCTCACAAGTAAGTTAATTTATTCTAACGACGTGATTCGTGATCCTAGGCCGCATTGTTACAATATTTAATGAATGATGTATAATTACAGGATTTAGTATCAATAGGACAAACTTACGATCAAATACCCTCCCAGAAATGCAAATTTGATGATCATAACGTACCTGGAACTTCCTATGATAATGTCCTCGTTGTAAGTTAATTTTCAAAAATTGTCTCGTACAGGAGGATCGTCCAACCTAGGCGCAAAATTTTTTTTTTTATTTTTTTACGATTTTATTAGCCTTGATTTAATTTTAGCATTAATTTAAATAAAGTTAAAACAGAGTTACGTAAGTGTTTTATTTGCACCCAGTTAACGCCCAATCACTATAGTTAATAAAAAAAAGAATAAGCAGACATCCATCGTTATGTTCAATTTTATCGATATTAGGTATTGTAGCAAAACTGACTTGTGCATCACTATGTTTGGAACATTCGTCCTGACATTGTTGCAGCGGCCAATCACAACCGCTGTTTTTTCTTCGTCCCTCGACCCGCAGTGGTGAGTCGTGTGCCTAGACGAAATCGGTCTATGAGCTCTCAAGTGGTTTAATTCTCTTTGCGCGTGGCGATCTAGCTGTCACTTTTTTTCTTATTGGTTTTATCAAGCTATCCTTTTTACTTGTCGTGAAATGTAATGTGTGTAAATAAAAAGTGTGTATGTGTGCTCGGAACACTTTTTTCCGTTGTTTTTGTACGTGATAACATATCTATGACTTTATAATATCATTGAGTCATGTCATTTGTAGATCTTTGACAGTCGTTACTATTAGTCAGAAGCTCTAAAACTCTGACAACCAGTCTTACCATGGGGTATCGTATTACCCAGTTACTGGGTTGTGGAGGTCCGACAGGCAGTCGCTTCATGTAAAATACCTACTAATATTCAGCTGCATCTGGTTCGACTGGAAGCCCTCAATATATGTAGTTGGGAAAAGGCAGGCAGGATGATGAATATTAGTAAGAAGTAAGATAAGATTAAACCAAATGGTCTGATCATAATTATACAGATCATAATATTATTATGTGCCAATTTAAAAACAAGTGTAGAGGTAGTAGATAATAATTATGATTGTTTATAAATACACCGTTACACAATGGTCAAAGGACATTATTCTATTTATGTATAATGCCTTTTCACCTGACATTTAATGCAGCCAGGCCCTATATGTCAGTAAACCTTCGTTGTATAATACCTACATAGTGATACATAGTATGTTTGCAGCAAGACTGGCTGGCTAGAAAGTTGCTACCAGTTTTTGGCATCACACACGCAGCATTCCAATTTTAAATCATTCGTGATCAGTGTTTTAAAATGATCATCTAATAA